>CP116448.1:9961588-10409088 GCA_028216015.1 Quercus dentata
TGTAAATTTGGTCGAGTTTTTTGTGGACTTTTTTTCTCCAGAAAAGGAAAAAGGACTATGGACAATATAGCGATTGAGTTGCAAAGATAAGCAAAGGGAGTAGGGTGCTAGTGTTGTAAGTGGGGCATCATGAATTGGTCATCAGATCAGAATAACATTAAATAGATATTGAGTTTTAAAATGACTGTCTCCAATTGAACAGGGGGCATGGGGGAAGATCCTCGCTTGTGATGATCTTATTAATGGTGTGTTTGGATGACATGATTTGGGTATTTGGTTTTGGATTTGGGTGATGGAAATCCAAATATCTTGTTTGGACAGTTTAAAAAATGTCAAGGATTTGGATTTAACAAATCTACCAAGGATTTTAAACCTTTAAAATGCTTGGATTTGAAATAACTCCTAAAATCATTGGATTTGAAATCAAGGCATTTAAAATATTTTAATTTAAAATCCAAATCCAAATCTGTTTCCAAACACAACCTAAGAGATAATCTCATTTAGAGAAGATACACGCTGGTAGGGTAGTGTTGTATGTGCTACTATAGTAGGGAGATAATGAAGCATCTTCTGTTAAACTGTAGTAGTGTTGTGTTCACGTTGTTTGGTTTGCAGAATTGGGTAGGCAAGCAGTCTTTGGATATCTAGAACTTGGTCTCATTATTTTTGATGTGGACTTTATGGCAGGAACGTAATTTGTGGTACATTTGAGGATTTGGTAATTTCATGGATACAATTGATAGAGCTGTTTGCTAGATTGTTTGATTGGTGTCTGACAAGGGGTTTTGCTGATTGTAATTCCATTCCTGAGTTTTTAGAGTTGTATCTTTCTGTACATAATCTTTTGTAATTCTTTGTGTTCACTTTCATTTATGCTATTAAATTACTGATTTTCCTAAAAACTTAAACTATTGCAATATGGTAAATTTAATCGTTTAACCATATACTTCTAACACTCCCTCCTCACCTATGAGCCCTTTTAATAGGTGAGAAACTATGGGAACTTAAATGGGAGGTAGAGTGGAGGACATGAATCAAATTTAAGACCTCTTGCTCTGATATTATGTTAAATTACCGATTATCCTAAAAGCTTAAGGTATTGAGATATAGTAAATATAATCATTTAATCACTTACTTCTAATAAACACGAAATAAATTTTTTTTTTTTAAATGCTTATTTAATTATTAAAAAAAAAAAAAAAAAAAAAAAAAAAACATTAACAGGAACATGTGGACTATAAAACCTTGCCGCCTAGTGATTTGTAACTCTTACAAACTAGTGTAGAATGAAACAGTCAACTAAAAAATTAAAAAGCAGAAAAATTGATGCCGATTTACTTTTGGAGTGATACTACTAGAATTATTCAGGTTTTTTAAAATTTTAAATTCATTTACTATTTTGTCTAATGTTTCCATACATGAGTAACACAAGTGTTGGAGCAGCTTTTTTGTTCTATAAACATCTGGGACACTTCTTTGCCTTGTAAAATAAGATTGATATTAGGAAGCTAATTAATTCATTTTTACAGGAAATGCAGTACAAAGGACGAGAATATTAGTTTGTTGGTTGGCTGGAGACGGGGGGCAGGTTGGGGCAAGAGCGGGTGATTCTTGTATCAAATCGTAGCTTGACAGTGCTTAAATTTTGGTTAAGATGTGAATCTCCAACTCTTTCCCTAATTCTTCATACATCACTATGGTCATAACATGATGGCCTAGGCTCACCTATGTTTTATTGACATTGCGGAAAAGAAACGAAAAAAAGGAGTCTTCTAATTCAGGAGTCAGGACTGCTTTAGTCAATGAACACCGGTTGTTGTTTTATTTTTATTTTTATTTCCCCTTAAATTCTAACTCTGAAATAATTTATTGTTTATTTGTGTTACATTGTTAGCCATAAATTTGAAATAACGATGCTTTGAAGGAAAGTTATATCAAGTGTCAGTAACTAAGGCAAAAAAAAAAAAAAAGAAAATGTTATCATTGTGTAGAAAAGTTTAATAATTGGATTTGCTTTTAACAAAGTTATCTTTTCTCTTATAGTTGAATCTTACGTTGAACTGTTGGAAGTCTAGTGTTAAAGTTCATACCAACTTAAATTATGCTTTTGATGTGCAACCATCTTTTCTATTTTAGTAAAATATATGGTGTTCCCAACTCTGATGTTCCAAAAATGCCAGGTCAAATATGACCCACTCAGTTTATGACATTATTATGTATGTCTCTATTCTGTAGTTTCTACAATGACAGGACTTCGATCCTTTTTTAGAGTGTGGGATTTAGCTGTGATGTGCATAGATACATCCTAGAGATTGACAAAATCTATCACAAACTCCACTTTCTATTGCAAATAATGGCTTCAAGGTGTGACATTAACGTCTCTGTTTGTCTGTACCTCTGTTTGTTGCATTCGACAATCATAACCACTATTTTCCCATATTGTATTTGCTAAATTACCTTTTGAACCTTGTATTTTAGGGTTGGTTGCAAATGACAATTTTATAGTCTTAACAATTTTTTCAAATTAAATTATGAAATTTAAAACTGTTAATTTACAATAAGTTTTAATAGGTTTTTTATTTGTTTTGAATCTATATATTTTATGGTTTCACTAGTTTCAAATCAAATGTGAGAGTCTTATTGTATCAATTTAAATTAATATGATTTTAAAAGCTCAAGGTTTGATAATACATTAATACTCTATAATGTAATAATTCAATTGTTTGGCTATATTTTTATTATGTAAGTTATTCTCTAAAATGGCCATAATAAATATTCTATCATGAACAAAGTTTTTCTCAAACTAGTTTGAAAAGAAACTCTTCAAACTTTATATATATATATATTTATATATATATATATATATATATTAGGTGTGAATTTTGAAAATTTAACTATTGAATTTCATGTTCCTTATGTTCTTAACATATATATCAAGTTTCGTTCAAATTGGATGTTATTTGCTATTTGATCAATAAATTTATTTTTTATACACAGTTTTATATCACAAAAACTTGAAATTTTTACACTTGTTTGAAGATATAGCAATTGATCTTTGATCTTCTTAAAATTTTGCAAGCATAAAAGATATAATAAGAACATGCATTCTAAGAGTTAGATTTTTAAAATTCATACCTAATATAAAAATATATAAAAAATCTCTAAATTAATTTGGAAAGAAACTTTGTTCTTCTATCATGGTATCACCTGCTTAATAGCTATGGAATTGAGAATCCCTAAAAACCCCAAGGCACGCGCACAATAGCCATTCTCAACTTCGTGGCTTCACTTTCTCTGCTAATTTTTTCGGACTTCGTTTCGGAGGAACGCACTTGCTTTTAGAAATTAGATGGGATATTCTTTTATTATTAGTTCTTCATTGAAAGATATCACCGTAACATCACTAGGGGAAGACACCACTAGAATGCTAGATGGCATGGGTTTTTCTTTACAATTTGATTTATTATTATTTTTTAAACGAAAAACCATACCCAATGATAGTTTTAATAATATTATAAAATAAAAAAGAGTAACTTTAAGCAACATTATACTTTCCAATAACTTGTTATTAAATTCATATTTTAAAATCATATCGTTGAATTATATATTCTATACATTCTTAACGTGCATGTCAATTTTCGTAGTAGTCAAATGTTATTTACTATTCAACCTATAAACTCATTTTTTATGCATTATTTTAAACTACAAAAACTTTAATTTAAACAATTGATTGATGACATGACTATTGATCTTTGATCACCTTAAAATTTTGCAAGCATGAAAAATATATGAATATAATGTAATTCAACAGTGAATTTTTCAAAATTCACATTCAATAAAAAAATATTGAGTGATGTAACATTACTTAGATTTAATGTTACATATTTTGTAGATTTAATCAAATATTTTGAAAATTTACTTTTAATTAGAACCAAAACCATATTTTGCCTTTGCCTCTCCCCTCTCTAATTTTTGGTTTAATGATCAAAAAAGAAAATGAGAGCACTGACAAATGTATTAAATTCTAGTAAATTGCTCTACATTTACATCAAAAACATTTTAAATGTATTAAAATCTAGTCAAAACGTTGACATCTATATCAAATGGATTTCAAATGTTCTCTATCTTGGTAATGAGTGTTCTGTCCTACAAGATATTTGAATTAAATTTTATTTATTTTAAAATTAACAAGTAAACTTTATTTAAATTCTAGTCCAACCTTGACATTTATATCATATGAAGATTAGGAAAAAAATGATAATCTTTATTAAAAATAAGTCAATATGTGCTCATCAAAAAAAAAAAGAAGAAGTCAATATGTGTATTTATGAAATATTATACTTATATAATTATATTTCTTTAAAAGAATATTTTTAAATTTAAGAAACATATTAATTTTTAATAATTTTTTATTTTTATAATTGTTACGTATATATGAGAAGTTATAATTTTTGACATTATTACACATTTACACCTATCAAGATGTAACCAAATAATTTTATTCTACATAAATAGTTGTGGGGCCCAATAGTTTTTTAGGCCCACTTGCTCATGGGAGCCCGTAGGCCCAAACCGAAAAAGGTTATGGCCCAAGCTCAAAGGTATAAGGCCGAGGATAGATGTAGGACGGTTTACGGCAAACCTAAAGCCCCTTGAGAAAAGGGGTGCTATAAGAACAAATCCGTAAGAAGATCTAAAATATCTTAGTTTACTACCCTTCCCGAGATAAGATATCATTTTTACAAATTCACGGGACAAATGTAACCAAATAATAGTATTTGAAGGACCCCACTCATTTTCCTGGGAAAAACTCTTGAGAATGCCCGGACAATATTTAGATTCAAAAACCAAAAAATCCACCGGGTAATCGAAGAAAGACATTAGTTTGAATTAGGGCTTAGATATCCAGGATCAAGCCTTTTTTGATTCTAACCTTTCAAGCCCACTCTCTACAAATCTTATTGTGAGGGATCTTTCACGTGCGAGCCCAACGTCATTGTTGGGCCGTTTAAGAATCGTGTCCCTACAATAGTCATTTCATTACAATTACAACAACTACTACAACATACTAACCATGAAGAACTTGGATTCAAAAATTCAAAAAATTTGAATAGTTATTATTTGATTCTTCATTGGAAGAACCTTGATCCAAAATTTCCACCCTCAATTATTGTAAATAAAATGGGAGAAAAAAAAGCCAAGAACCTTTATTTATTTGATAGAATTTCAATTTAAGAAGTCTGCATTCGATAATTGTACTCTTATCATAAAACAAAGACATCAATTAGTTTTTGGTGTAAATTGAGATTGAATCTCAAATTTTTTATTCAATCGTTAGAAACTTTATCAGTTGAGCTAATTGGAACTTAAAAAAAAAAGCCAAGCAAGCTCAATTGACAACTCTTTTTTATTTTTCTCAAGGCTTCAAATCCTTCTCCCTCCTCAATTATCAAATTAAAAAAGAAAAGAAAAAGAAAGTAAAGAACAAAGAAAGAAAAAAAAAAGAGAAAAGAAAATGATCTAATTTACCGTATTTACCTACTTCATTGCTCAATAAAACTAAAAACATAAACGATAATTCTCAAAAAAAAAAAAAAAAAAAAAAACGATAATTGGAAAAAAGAAAAAGAAAAACAAAAAAGTCCAGCCTTGTTGTGTTACCTACTCTCCTCTCAAAACTCAAAAGACGAGTCCTACTCTCCTGCTAGACGGCAACGTCGTTATAATCAACAAATATTTTTCCAATTTTTATTGGAAGATCCAATGACAATTACTATAAACTTTGTCTTTTGGTGCAATTTATCTCACAGTTTCCCATTTTTCTGAAATTTTTTAACTTAATTAATTTCAAGGACCAACAACATCATCAACATAATGATACTTAGTGCCTGTTTGATAGTATTGTTTTAGTAATGCTGTTTAAGTGTTGTGAAAATACGGGTGGGTGAAAAAACGTTATAAAAATACGTGTTGTATTGTTTAAATAACGAAAATTGCTATTCAAACAACATTACCAAACATCCTCTAACTGTTTGATGTACAATGATTTAGACCAAGCAATTCGAAGATAATAAGTGAAAACAATAACAACAATATTCCAAAAAATATAAAAACTGAAAATTGTAGATCTCTATTAGATTAATGGATAAGCTCATGAGTAATTTATTATCAAATAATTAATATTTTGGACAAGTTTCCATCAAAAAAGAAAAAAGAAAAAAAAGACACCGCATGGGACATGCTGATTAGTTGTCAGCCATGGCCTAATTTCTTAGGTTTTATAATGGAGTAAGAATTTTATATTTTCTTTGGTAGTGAAGATTCCTTTCAACAGTAAACAAATAATATATATATTTTACTAATTGTTGGAATCTGTTAGCTAATTTGAATTATTTTATATTTAATACTAATACTTATGAAACACACTTGAGGCGGTGCTAAATTGTGCACCAACTTTGGCCAACTGTTCCCTTTCACTTATTTTGAAGGGGATACAATGAAGTAAACAAGTTTAGATTCACAAAATTTTTTACAAATTTTTTTATATATATATTGAGGTAACATCGTGTGAAGGTGTTTATAAAAATATTTGAAAGGGATGCAATGAAGTAACAAGATTAGATTCACAAAATTTTTTACAAATTTTTTTTTTTTTTATATATTTATTGAGGTAACATCTTGTGAAGGTGTTTATAAAAATATTTGAAAGGAATGCAATGAAGTAACAAGATTAGATTCACAAAATTTTGTACAATTGTTTTATATAATTATTGAAGTAACATAGTATGAATAATATTAATAAAAAGGGTTTGGGCATGCATTAATAATATATTTTAGAAAAATATTTATGGAGAGTTGAAAAACTTTTAAAAAAGTTAGTCACGTTTTCATTTTTTTTCATAATTTGTTTTAAATGGTTTACTAACACATTAGTAGAATCTAAATAAAATGGTATCAATAATAACAACTTATGAAATTAATTAATTTAATAACAATTTAAATATTAAAAAAAAAAAAAAAAAAAGGTGGGGAAAAATTCATGATTATGAAGGAAAGAGTGGTAAAACTGTAAGTTGCAAGATAAGTACTGATTTGACTTGTTCAACTTTAAATAATGTTTTGGGAAGGATGTTTATCATTCTAGGTGACTAAAATAATAATTTCTGACAAAGATAAGACCATGCTTACCAATATTAAATGCAATTGTTTTGTCCACAATAAAAGCATTAACATAAAATGACAAGGATGGCCTAGGATGAGACTTTTTTTTTTTTTTTTTTTTTTTTTTTTTGGTAAACCCTAGGATGAGACTTGTCGCTTGTTAAGATGAGAATTTTGGTCACTCACGTTCCAGACAGCTGCTTTTATTTTTATTTTTCTTACATTTTATAACTTTTTAGTTAATGAGGAGAGAGAATTACTCAGAATAATAAGGGATTTGCTAAAAAAAAATTCATATTGTTATTAAATGGTAGATTTTAATTACTCAATCAATGAAGTATCTCATGCCTAGATAAGAGACTCAATATTGAATCTTGTTATCATTGTATATCTTTGGTGTGATAGTCATTGTACAAGTATAAGTACTTATGGGAGGTGTAGGAGGTAAGAGCTCGGGTTTAAGTCAAGCATATCTCATAAAACTATCATTAATAAATAACCATTTCCTACTAGTTTCTTCAATACTAATATATATTCGAAACATTGTCGCGCACCTTTGAGATAATAATTACTCTACAAGTATAAAATTCTTATAAGATAGGAGAGGTAAGGGCCAATGTTTAAGTCTCCAAGAAGAAGTTTGCATCTTTGAGGTAATAATTACTCTACAAGTACAAAATTCTTGTAAGATAGAAAAGGTAAGAGCCAATGTTCAAGTCTCCAATAAAAGTTTCACATACATATATGCTTAAATTAGATTAAAGTGTAATTTTTATCTTATATTAAAAAATATATTTATTTATTGAAATTTTTGATAAATTGACACCAAGTTCATGCATGGTTAAGCCAAATATAATTTCACAGTTTCTTCGATACAAATATAATTTTTTTAGTGCCAAGTTGCTTAAAAATCTAAACAGATAAACTCAACCAAGTTGTCAAGAAGGGATAAGATTAAGTTAATATTCATCCAATAATAAAAGAATTACGATATATTTCTAGAAGGAATAAGATTAAGTGTTTTTTTTTTTTTTTTGGATGGGAGGAAAAGATTAAGTTAATAAGAATAATATTCATCCAATACATGGAAGATTAACGATGTATTTTAGGACCTTCGCATAACTTTTGATATATCTCAAGCATGAATGAGGTATGTTACTTTTAACATTAAGCAACTATGAATTATTATTAAAAAAAAAAATTCCCTCAAACATATAATCCTAGGAACATATACCAATGGTTACATCGATATATGAAAGATTAACAGTGAAAATTTCCCCTAATGAAGTTTAGTATTTTCAAGACTAGATGAATAGCTGAATCCTAGTATTTGTCTTCTAACTAAAAAAAAAAAAAAAAGGGAATATATATCTTACTTATAGTTAACCCCAATTAATTGGAAAAGGAATATTATACATTGGTAGTAATATAATCCCCATATGGAAGGGGAAATAAATAAAAAGCAACAGCAATACAACATTATTTTTAACATACCAATTATCAATTATATTCTTCTCAAAAAAATTATCAATTATATCTTTTTAAAATAAATAATTAAGAATAATTGTATTAAGGAAAAAGGTGGGAAAAGGCTTAGATCCATTTCTACCTTCTAGGCAGAAAATCCAATCAGGTAGATTATAGATGGATATGGGTTCATCCCAATTACAAAATGCTATCCAAAAAACAATGTTAAGGGCCAAAAAAACTTTAAGTTCTTAGAAACATAGCAAAATTCCTAACATGAGAGTGATCTTAAAGAAGCATTTACACTTGACATAACATAGTCTAAGAAATCTGGTATAGAAAGTTGATAACAACTTAAAGTGTAAATAATGAATGACTTTAGGGCATTGGTTTAGTAAATTATTTAACAAATGCCCTTAGGACATTTGTTTAGTAAATATCTCTAAAAATTTTTTATGGGGTAAAAAAAAAGTAATTGATTTTTTAATAGTTTTTTATATTTATCAGAAAAGTAGCATCAAAATTTTTCTAAAGGTAAATTGCAAATTACACCTTTAAAGTTTTGAGGTGTTTGGATTTTACACACTGAAGTTTGGAGTGTTTAGATTTTACACCTTGACATTTGGAAGTGTTTGGATTTTACACCCACAAATTTTGAAACTTTAGAGGGTAAAATCCAAACATTCTCAAATTTTAAGGAGTAAAATCCAAACACCCCTAAAATTTAGAGGGTAAAATTCAAATTCTGAAATGTTGGAGTGTAAAATCCAAACATCCTCAAACTTTAGGAAGTAAAATTCAAATTTTGAAATTTTACTCCACAAATTTTAAGGGTGTAATTTGCAATTTACTATTTTTCTATAATAATCTATTAACAAATGTCCTAAAAATACCTGTTAACTGAGCCATTTTTGTGATTACATCAATTTTATTGTAAATCAATCAAAATATTCATTCCAATAATTGTAAAAAAAAAAATTAAAAATTAAAAATATGAAAGTTGTTGTTTGACTAGATATTATATTTTTTTAAAGGCTAAATGGAGCCTAGACTAATTGATAAATAAAGCACCATTTTCTTTGCTTCATTTGCTTTATTAATGCCTCTATTGGAAGGTGACGGAAGAACATTAATTATAGCTTCACTTTAGGGAGTAAAATTCAAATTCTGAAATTTTACTTCACAAATTTTAGGAGTGTAATTTGTAATTTACTATTATTTTATAATAATCTATTAACAAATGTCCTAAAAATATCTATTAACTGAGTCCATTTCTGCGATTACATCAATTTAATTGTAAATCAATCATAATATTCATTCCAATAATTGTAAAAAAAAAAAATTTAAAAATTAAAAAAGTGAAAGTTGTTGTTTGACTAGATATTATATTTTTTAAAAGGCTAAATGGAGCCTAGACTAATTGATAAATAAAGCACCATTTTCTTTGCTTCATTTGCTTTATTAATGCCTCTATTGGAAGATGACGGAAGAACATTAATTATAGCTTCACTCTGCTTTGAGCGCATGTAAAATTCAAATTTTGACTTGTAATCATATATTTAGTTCTAATTTGTAATTTTTTTTGAACTATAATTTCTATTAATAAATTCCTAAAAATATTTGTTAATTGAACGTCTTTTGTGGTTTATATCAATTTCAATAAATCAATTTAGTATTCATTCCAATAATTGTAAAAAAAAAAAATTAAAATTAAAAATGCCATCAAGTTGTTTTTTACTAGATTTTATACTTTTTTTAAAGATCAAATGGAGGATTGACTAATTGATAAAAAATTTCAATTTTTTTTGCTTTTTGGTTTATTTTAATGTTCTATTGGAAGGTGAAGGAAGAACATTATTTTAAAGCTTCACTCTGCTATGAAGTCGCATGCTAAGAAAGATTCTGATTTTGACTTGTAATCAAATATTTAGTTCTATACTTACCAAATTTTATTACAATATTCATCATTTCTATTTTCTATTCATTAAAAAAAAAAAATACAAATTTTAAAAATTGTGTTTTCAAATGAAGTCAATAAGCAATTTAAAACACCCAAAATTTTTTTAAATGAACATTGTGTTTTTGCCATCACCTTTATTTTTATATTTTTAGCACTTTATCAAACAGATCAACCAAATTTGGGGATTGATCATATGCTAAATATTTCAATTTTAAGTTTTGGATTATTTTATGAAAGTTGCTTTAAATTGGTCAAGGTGCAACTCTGATTTCAAAAAAATTGGCTGCACTTGAAGTCTCAAGCTTTGGGATGATTGGATCTCGTAGATGCAAACATCCAACATTTAAAAACAAAATTAATTATTACAATATTCATCACCTCACTTTGTAACAGGAAAAAAAAAAAAACTACAAATTTATAAAAATTGCGTTTTCAAATGAGCCACACGTGAGCTTTTTTACAAACACCCACTCACCCATTTTTTTAAACGAAGATCTTGTGTCTTTTTTTTTTTTTTTTGCCATTTTTATTTTTTTTTTGCGCTGAGTTTTCCACAATGAACTTTTTTTTATTTTTAGGGGCTTAAACCTAATTTGTTAAAAATTGGTTCAAATAATTTTTTAGGGTGTGTTTGTTTGGTGTTGAAATAGGGTGGATGTTTGTTTTTGAGAGAAAATGGGAATTTAAAACACAAAAACTTGTTTGGTTATCTCCATGGAGGAAGGAAAATAAAGTAAGAATCCATTTGTTTTTTTCCAAATTTTAAAAGTTAGGTCTCCCCAAAATTTTTTTTTTTTTTTTTTTTTTAAAAAGAGAAAATTGTTGTCGTTCATTAGTTTAAAAATGTTCATATGCACTTGTGACTTTGTTTGTACATTACTCTTTTTCACCATTTATTTATTTTTTATTTTTATTTCCTGGACGTTTCTTTTCCTTCCTCCTATATTGCCTTTTTTTCTTTTTTTCTTTTGTGTTTTTTTGGGTTGTTTGCCACTTTTTTTTTTTTTAATTGGGCATCATTTTTAGTAAGGGTATATGAGTAAATTTATATAAACTCATTTTTTTTATCTCTCTACTTTTTCACTCCTAAGTCCTAACCAAATAAAAAGGGGGGAATATAAATTTTTTCTACTCTCTATTTTTCCATTCTCTCACCATTTTCTATCCTCTCACTTTTTCACCCCTCCAACCAAACAGACCCTTAACTTAATTTTCCAAACACTCAAAACTTTTAAGAAACTTTTCAATTAAATTCCATGTTACAAAAGTTCTATTTCATACAACAATACCAAATAAACGTTTTTCAGTAAATTTTTTTGGGATGTAGAATTTTAACTGAAAAGATTTTTTAACGTTTTGAGTGTTTAGAAAATTGCAGTAAATAGTATTTTAAAGTTCTAACAACAGTAAATAGTATTTTAAAGTCTCACTCTATTATTACAAGAGTTAGACTTTTTGTAGTAATACTTTAAGTTAAGTAAGGTATTTGAATTTGGTGAGAGAGTATAATTAAGTGTGTATTTAGCAGTTAGTTTATTTCTCAAAAAAAAAAAAAAAAAAATTTTTAACAGTATGAATATTGGATTGTATAGTTTTTTTTTTCTTAAAAGTTCCAAATTTCAACTTTGATGTTTAAGTGGTTTTCACATTTAAGGAGCTCTTAAAAAGTTTTTTTTTTTTTTTTTTTCCTTCTTTTTTGGGTGAAATTGCCAAACATTAGACAAATTCTACTAAAAGACTGTTTAAGGCTCCTAAAACACTTACTGTATTTTATTTATTTATTTTTTTATGAATGAAGCACTTTTCAAATAGTGCGTTAAGACAAATCCGAAGTTATAAGCGTTAGTTCTAAACCCACTTCAAAGGGGAAAGTATACTTTAATAAAAGTAACTTAATGTACTTTTAAATTCATATATTCTTAGGAACTCTTTACTTCTTTAGTAATGCAGGACTTAGCATAAAAACAATGACAGATTGTGTATTGAGTATTTAAGGAGTAACTCTTAGGTATTCTTGGAGTACGAAGAATTGTGTTTTTTTGTCTCACATTCATGGTGAGATCTATTAATTAAATTCATGGTGGGGTCAACAATAAATGTGAAAGGAGGAAATATTATTTCACTATACTCCGATAATATTTAAAAATTTTCCGTACTTAACATATTATTTATATTTATGGTACCTTAAATAATAATCAGTATAATGTTTGTGAGATGCAATGATTAATTAAAAATAATATAAAATTAAATAAATATTTTACTAATATTATCAAAATTGCAGTCGTAATTAGTGACATACTTGAAATTTTATATGTGTTTCACATAGAAAAACTGAATATCTTAATAATTAACGAGTAAAATATTTAAAACACATTAAAACACAAAATTGCTGTAGTAATTAGTGACGTATTTTAAATTTTATATGTGTTTCACGTAGAAAAACTGATTGTCTTAATAATTAAACAGATACATATTAAAAACACATTAAAACACAAAAGTATGATAAATGATAAAAATAAGTAACAAATTTAGTTTAAATTTATTTAAAATATTGCTAATATTTTTTAATTGGAGTGACATTTTAATTTTAATTTTGTCTAAACTTTATTATCTTAATAATTAATGTATGATAAAAGCCTATTGTTCTAGGTGTAATATATGAAATTAAGCCATTTGATACAACTATGAATTTTAGAACCATATATATATATATATATTTGTGTGTGACTGTGTGTGTGTGGTTCCTTGTGAAAATTAATTTGTCACCTTCGTTTATAACTCATTTCATATTGAGAATCCATTTTAAATTTGTGATTTTTTTTTTTCAAATTAGATTATGATATGATCAAATAAGATACTGCTTACATCAAAATGGTAAGTTCTGTCACGTCGCATGATAACTCTTTTTTATTATAAAATTTTCACATTTTGAATTTGGACTGACAATAATAGTTTCACATCTGACAATAAATTTTGTCATAACTCATGTCTTATTGAACAAAAAATCTACAATTGATATGATACTTTAAAAAATATTATTGATATGATACTTTAAAAAATATTAGAGGTGCCCTATAATGACGTATCACCCAAGTTATATATTGTTGATAAGAAAAGCACAAAATTTAGGTACAATTTATTAAGTATAGTAAATTAGGTTTTTCAATTAAATTTGATAAAGTCTGTGGGCTGAATCTTGTGCTAAAACTGATGATTCTATTTTGTAATGATTCTATTATGGTCAATTGCGAGTGGTAAACAACAACTAATACTAGATTATATCTGAGTTATGGAAAAAATTTTGGTACAAAAGTTGAGATGTATTTAAATTATATCCAAAAAACCTTAATATATTTGAACTTATTGTGTTCCTTCCTTGATAATTTTTATTTATTTATGAAACCTTCATTGAGTGGGTTCCAGTTAGCTCAACTAGTAAAATCTCTGATGGTTGTATAAGAGATCCGGGGTTCAATCTCCACCTATACCAAAAACTGATTGATGTCTTGGTGCGATGATAAAGAGCTATCATCGGGAGCGGACGTCATAGGTTGAAAATCTTTAAAAAAAAAAAAAAAACTTTATTGATAATTATTTTTTGGAGAAAAGTTAATGAATGACCTAATAGGGTTTATTAATGAACCATTTTAGAAAAGTTTTTATAGGAAAATAAAAAAAAAAAACAATTAATTTTTTAACAACCTTTTTAATTTCTCATTAAAGTAGTATAAAAATTTTTATAAAATAATTTATTAACAATTGTCATAAAGGCACCATTAATATAACCCTATTCTTTATTACCATGCTAATACATTATTAATTGAATATTGATTTAAACTAAACTTTACTAATAGAGTTAATATTGGAACCTTAGCTATTATCAAGGAAGAAAAAAAACTTTACCAAGATAACCTCTAATTGTCTCTAATCTGCGTCTCTTAAGAGGAGTAGCTGGAGCTCCTCCCAACTAGAAACACTAGTGCATTTAAGAAGAAAAAAACTAAATGAATACCAAGTCCAAGAAATTAGGGGTATGTATGAGTAAATCCCAACCGTTCAATCATACAGAAAAGGCAAACGTGGCATGCATCAAAATCACCAACAAAGAATAGTTTATCCATTTCATTTCAAAGTGCACTCCACGCTCCATGGAAAGCGCGCGGGCCAAGTAAAAAGTGAAAAATATAAGGGCGGCTGAGTATATTTAAGAGACTGTTAGTGAATTTAATAAATAAATTAATTAATTAAAAAAATTTATTTTTTTGATAAAAAATTATTATTAATTTATTACCACACTACCCACAACACGACAAAAAACGTTGTACCAACCAAAAAAACAAAAGAAAAACAATGTGAAAGATAAAAAGTATACAGTTTTAATTTTAAAAAAAAAAAAAAATGAAAAAATTTTTAGAATATAAAAGGATATGTAAAAGATAAAAACTTTGAGAGTGGAAAGCTGGTAGTAGCGGTGGTGGTGGTGGTGATGAGTTGAGATTGTTGTTAAGTATGTGTTAAACTGTTAATGCAAGAATCCATTGTTTTAGGAAGAGATATGTGAGTAAGCCTAGGACTTGGTTCCAAAGCCAAAACCCAAGTGAAGAGAGAGAGAGAGAGAGAGAGAGAGAGTTGTTTGTTTGTGTTCTTTTGTGGGGTTAGAAGGATCAAGGAGGACATGCACAAATCCATGCTAACAGCAACAAAAAAAAGCAACAACAACAACAACAACAACAACAATAACAATCATTTCTTGTTTCCCTGCACTTTAACAAATCCCAAAGGTCTCTCCTTTTCACACACTCTCTCTCTTTACCTTCTTCTTGGCCTCTCTTTTTCTGGGGTTGGTTTATTTTGTCTGATTTTATTCTTGTTTTTATTATTTGGTTGGCATATTTATAGTTGTGAATCTTTGGTATGCTAGCATGTGGAGCTTAAGATGGTGGGACTTGAGAGTGGATTTTTAGTATTGTTGGGGGTTTGAATTTTGAAATAATGGGGTTTCCTGGGTTGGGTAAGAGTTTGTATCTGATTTTAGTTTCTGGGTTCTTTTTGTTTTGGGTAATAAATTTCATTGCTTTCCTTTTTGCTCTCGAGTTTAATTTCTGGGTGTTGAATATATGCAATGGTTTCTAATTTGAGGAAGTGCTTTTTTTTTTTTGTTTTGTTTTTTTTTTTTTAATGTAGACAGCTTCTGTAGAGGAACTTATTTCAAAAAATTTCACTTGGTTTTTTTTCTTTGTTTTTCATGTCCCAATTGGAATATGATACTATTTTTTCTTATTGATTCATATGCTTTTTTTGGCTCCATGATGTTAATAATAAAAAGTTAATTTAGTTTTCTGTTTTTAAGCAGTATATCTGCTTGGCTCTGTTTCATTCAGGGCTATGCTTTGATTGCTCTATTTGGTTACTAGCTACTTGATGAATTCATATTTAACTTTCCTATTTCTGATTTTTATTTTGTTTAGTTTGAATGCTTAATTTTATACATTGGCCGATCCTTTTGTTTGAATAATATCTCAATCTTTATGTTGACCAGTTAGAAATTCAGAATTTGAGTCCATATGAAATTAGTTTTTCCAATGAAATATATTGAACTTTTTCCTTACTTATGTACTTTTACATGAATTGTGAGTTTTGAGGGAATGTGGGGTGCTTGGAAGTCGCATGTAATTTTATTTAATCTATCTTATGAAAAAAATCAAATTGGTGTTATAGTTTAACATATCATCATGTTAAAGCAAAAAGAAACATAAATATCATCAAAGGTATTTGAGATGGTTCTTGTAGCCAATTCAAATTGATGGCAAGATGTTTCCCAAGCTAAATGCAAAGATGAGATAAGTTAATCTAAGAATAAAATTATGTTCTGAGATTTTGGAAACAAAAGTCATTGCTTGTGTCCAAAGCTCATCTAGTGTAAGAGATGTCATATATGAATTTTCTCATTCACTACATGGTTTATCTCTTCAATGATATTGAAAGTCCATTTCAGACTCTTACCGAAGCTTCTATAATCACCATTTAGTTGTCCTTTCTTGAGTGAGAAAGGGTTGTGGATGGATACAATATATTGGTGTAGCCTCTGTATTTTCAAATCACTGATGAGCTACTTGTATCAACTGTTGTTGGTTGACCTTTTTGGGTGTGCTCAAAGGGGCATATACTTTATGAGTGAATCATGTTTAGTTGTTATAATACTATTCAAAAGATAAAGTTCACTTCTGTGTTACGCAAGTTTCCTTCTATAGTTATTCTTTCCTGTCCGCATAGAGATTCCTTAGTTTCATTGTTATATATGTACACAAACACACACATGTGTGTACATATATATAAAGCTTCAGTTCTTTTTTGGTGCTTTTGCCTAAATAATTGAAATAAAATAACATTGTTGTAGCTTACACTTAGTTGGCACGTGGTTTCCGATGAGTAGAGAAGCTAAATGCAGGTGCATATTTCCTCTATTATATATATATTTTTTAAATCTTGTAAATTTATGATCTTAATTTTTAAATGCTCTGAGCAGTAGTTAAGACAATGCGGAACTTAAAGAAACATTTTAGTTCAAGTTCTGCCCATTCAGTATCTTCATGGTTTGTTTATTGTCCCCCATTCAGGAATTCTACTGAATTACAAGTCCAGCAATCATCTATATCCAGAAGCTTAAGCTTGAAGATGGGAAATCGACCACAACATTGTCATAACACTGAGCAATTGAATTTTCAATTCCAAGACCAGGATTCCCCTTCGACTCAATCAACTGGTCAATCTAACCCTGAAGTGGTTAGTATGCAAGAAAGCAACCCTTGTGGACAAGGCATAGTTTCGCCAAAATCAGGTAAGATATGAACTATGAAGTCCCTTTGTTTCTGATCCTTTTTTAAAAATAAAAATTCTTTGTGCGTAGTAGGTGCCTGATGGTTTTGGGGTCTTTTTGATCCTTCTATGTGTACATTTTCTGTGTTCATATCAGTTATCTTATCAATTATCATTAGATATTAGTTTAACATATAGACTATTATCATGCTGTTTGTTGGAGCTGTTATAAAGGTTGTTTAAGTTGACTTATATATGAGAGGACTTCCTTAATAAAATAAGAGGTTCTTCACCTATAATTAATGGGTTTAATGCACCTTCTTGTTACTAGGCCAGATACAAATCTCATTTTGTTGTTCTTGTGCATCTTCAGTATTTATTGAAACTAAGGAGAAGCCTATTGGAGGCATCACAAGACAATTCTCGTTGATGGGAACTCAGGATTTAGTCTTCTCTTCATCAAAGCTTGATCATAGCCAATCAATTGTAGGTTGATGCTGCCTGTGTTTGGATGGTTGCGAGGAAAGATTTGGAATCTTATATATCTTACATTTCCTGTTTCAGGCTTGCCTTCAATTTCCCTATTCTGATCCATATTACGGTCTGTTTGCTGCTACATTTGGACATCAGGCTATTGTAAGTACCTTGTGAAAATGTAATAATCATCCCCTGATAGGGAGGGGGGGGGGGGGACATCTTTCTCTTTTTCCCCCCTTCTTTCTATAACCTTGTTTCCAGTTTGTGGATCCCCAGGGCTAACCTGTTTACCAGAAATTTGTGATTCTTCAAAATTTAGACTGTTTACCATCATTTTAGAAAGTAGAACCTTCTTAGGCATCAATCTGTGCTTATTTATTTAAGTGGAAGTGCAATAAACATCTTGTTGGCCTTGTGGATTATTTAATGTTTGAAAAGTAGGTCTATGAAGTATTTCACCATTTTATTTCGTTTTTCACCCCATTCTTTTTGCTTTGCATCTCCTTTGCTTTTATTCTTTTTACTTTCCTTGTCTTTATGATACTTTTGGTAGGAAAGGTTCTCCCCTTTTATCTATCAGATGCTATTTCTTAATGATATCTGAACTTTCAAGGCATAAATGCAAAAGAATCATATCAAACCGAGGTTATTTTAAATAACCTGCTATGTTTTTTTAATAGGTTGATGATAAAAAATTAAAGTTTTGCTGGATGTCATATAAGATTGCTTGTGTGGTTTCAAGCATACAGTGGATTTCATGAGTTGTTTTCTACTTGTGGATGCTACCATGCAGTGGTTTTCATTAAATACTTCATTTGCCTTTAATTAATATATGGCCTCAAAATTTATACAAAAACCACACCACTTCCAGTCTGTTGCTGCATGAGGATGTGTTTTCTCCGTTACCATTCAGTGAAGTTTTTGTCATTGAAATGTATGCAGTTGAATCCATCCCGAATGATAGGGATGGCCACTGCTCGAGTGCCCCTTCCCCTTGGTTTTCCAGACGATGAACCCATTTATGTCAATAAAAAGCAGTACCATGCAATTCTCAGACGGAGGCAGTTTCGTGCCAAGCTTGAAGCTCAGAACAAACTCATCAAAAGTCGTAAGGTACGAGTGTTTTGGGTTTTCCCTGTCCTTTTACAGTTCCCTATATTATGCATGGAAATTTAGTTGACAGGAAATATTCTCTAAGAAATGCCATTATGAAACATGTGCAGCCGTATCTTCATGAATCTCGGCATCTCCATGCGTTAAAGAGGGCTAGAGGATCTGGTGGACGCTTTCTCAACAAGAAGAAGCTTGAAGAATCCAATCATACTCCTACAAGCCATGGACTGGATGATTCAGGCTCCCCAAAGCTACATTTGTTTGCAAATATGTCAGAACCTGAAGTTCATCAGCCAGAAAACTATAGGGATGGAGCTTCAACCACCTCTTGCTCTTACGTCACAAGTGTCTCCAACAGTGACGACATCTTCCAACAGCCAGAATTCAGGTTCTCTGGCTATCCTCCTCACATTGGCGGGACCATGCATGGTCACTCGGTTGATATGCTGCATGGTGCTAGTAAGCAACACCATCTCACTGTCCTTCGGTGAGAGATGATGCCAACCATGCTCATTCCCCAGCACTTCACATACTCTTTTGGAGAAGCTTGCTGTTGTAATGGGTTACTGATCCTTAGGGAAGTCATCCTTGGCTCTTGTCCTGCTCTGTTGCTTTTCATGTTGGCTTGCCAAAAACAAAGTGTAGACATTTACTTCTTGTCCACATTTTGTGTTTGGGGCATATACAAATATGTTTTAAGACTAAGTTTGTGGTTGGTGACATGACCATAATTGCTTTTCTTTGCTGTTAACTTGTGCCTCTGTGACTGCCTAGACAGTTGACTCTGATAATAAAGTGTTTTTTATTCAGGGGCATACAATTCCTCATCTAATTTAGTTATTGGTTTGGTGATGGATGAAAGTGCATAATCTTTTGTTGCTGTTAATCTTAGGCAAAAATAAAAAATGGGAGTGTGCTATTTATTAATAGTTTTGCTGGTGTACGGATTCCGTACAATAGCATAGTTGAAAATCCCAAATTTTAGATTCTTTTCCTCGTACTCTTTTTGCCAATGGGACCAGGCTTGAGTCTGTTGCCCGTTATTGAAATAAACAATTACAACAATCTAGGCATGGTGCTAAAATTTTAGGTCTAACAATGGATCCAAAATAATTATTTCTCCTACTACTGCCTTTGGATCTTGGTTGGGGATGCATTGGTTGTTACTTTTAATATGCTTGTTATGTGGAGCACAGTTGGCATCAAAATATTTTCTAATTGCTAGTTCACTTGTAATCAAAATGAAGGAATACTTCATCAATTCTAAATGAAGATCATTTAGAATTTGATGTTGGCTTTGTTACTTTTTAAGTTATAATGTTGTTAAATTTATTTGATCAATATATTAATTTGTGTTCTAAAATTATTAAAATATTTTTTTATATATAATTTTATCAGTTATGCTTGTATTTGTATATTGATTGATTAATTTTTTTGAGCATGCTCTCTAATTGTTGTTAAATGGTATAACTTGAATAGTTGAGTATAAAATTGTATCTTGATGTTTTTTGCAGTTCTAGTATATATAATATTTACATAGATGATAAAATGGATGATGATGATTAGGAATTTAGGACGGTGGTTATAAGAACTTTAGAATGAGAATAATTAAATGTTCACTTCACCTTAATATTCATCTTACTTTTGGATTTTATATTGTAGTTAACTAGTTTCCATTTGTTAATTTATTTTGGATTTCAAATTTGGAACTTAGAACTTGGAAAATATTTTTCATATGTTTTGATAAATATTTTGGTATTTGGTTGCTAAATATTAAACATTTATTGAAATACATTGAGTTAAAACTTAAATATATTTGTTTCGTTAGTATAGATTTAGTAATGTATGACATGCAAATTACATCATATGATGCAAATCTAAGTTTTTATTTTATTTTTTATTTATTTATTTTTTTTTATGGATGAATTTATAATTTATGTGATTATTCAACATACAAAGCCATTATCAATGTACCTTTTGTTTTAAATCTAAAAAAATGTAGAATCTTACGATTTACGATCCGATCATATGATCTACAATTTCATCTACTTTCAACGATCCTACATAGGATTTCGATTTTGAGAACTTTGGTCTTGGCAAAATATTGATGGGGACAAACACGGAATGAAAAAAAGATTCATTGGATTAATTGGAAGAGACTATGCACACCAAAAAATAAAGGTGGAATGGGATTTAGGGACATTCAGGCTTTCAACCTTGCTATGCTACCAAAACAAACATAGCGCTTGGTCATCGGATCCCACTCCCTCTTCTATCGGGTCTACAAAGCCAGGTATTTTCCTGGGTGCTCATTTATGGACGCTAAGTTAGGCCACAATCCCTCCTTCGTGTGGCGCAGCCTGCTAGCTGCAAGGGATGTAATTCGGGTGGGTTCATTCGGGTGGGTTCCATGTGGAAGATTGGAGATGGGCAGAGTATAAAAATTACCTGCAACAAGTGGCTGCAACACCCCCCTCTATTCAAGCCAGGTGCCGACACTACATTGAAAGTGGGGGACCTCATCCACCATGAATCCATGCAATGGAATCGTCCCTTGATACAGGCCACTTTCATGCAAGCTACACAAAACGATATCTTCAACTCAGTAACACACGGGCAAGAGACAGACTCTACTGGAAAGAAAACAAAGCCCAGCAATTCACGGTTAAAACAGCCTATCAAGTGGCCCTTCGTTTGAACCGAAAGGTAGGAGTTGAGCATTCGACTGTAGGCGAAGAGAAGAGGTTTTGGAATAGGATTTGGAGGATGAATGTACCACCAAAGGTCCGGAATTTTGTGTGGAGAGCGTGCACTGATATCCTTCCTACCCGCACCAACCTATACCAAAGAAGAGTACCTGTAGACCCACTGTGCTCAATCTGCAGACAAACCGATGAAACAGTTGGACATGCGCTCTGAGAGTGTCCCATAGCCAGAAACGTGTGGGCGATGACTCAAGGAAGATCGCAGAAATGTGGAGTAGTGGAAATGGAGACTTGAGCTATGGTGGCATGGACCATTTGGAACGCCAGGAACAGGTTTTGCTTTGAGGAAAAACAATTCTAATCAAAGGACATCCTTCAGGGTGCGACAACTCTTTTACAGGACTATCAGAGATGGAACAGACACTTGGCTGAACCATGATAAGCAACCGAGGACGCTACTGTGGAGATATTACACGATCAGCTCTTCTTGTAATAGTTTCCTTTTATATGTTCTGTACCCCATATGCCAAAGGGAAAGGGGTGGTCTTATAATATTTCGGCTTTTGTATACTCTCTGAGGGTGTTTATCAAACCCTTTAATCAATAAAATCCTATCTTTACAGTCAAAAAAAAAAAAAAAAAAAAAAAAAGATATGGCGCCACTGTGCATGATATACCCAGCAGGGCCAGCACTCTAGCTTTGACATTGTTTACTTTTTAATTTCAGTGAATTGATGCGATTGTGATAAGAGTTCATGTTGCCATAACAAAATATGCATCTTTTTATCTTCAAAAAATTGTAGGAGCACACCATTTCCAACAAAATTTTATGTGAGCAGTAAAGGGAAAAAAAAAAAAAATTTTGTGGGTTCATGTAAAAGTGACAGTCAGACAACTAGTTACAATTAATCACATAAAATAGAAATTTTATATGAGTGGTGGGAAAAAAAAATTGTGGGTCTATATGAAAGTGACATGCAGACAACTAGTTACAATCAGTCACATATGATAGAAATTTTATGTGAGTGGTGGAAAAAAAAAAAAGTAGTGGGTCTATGTAAAAGTGAAAGGCAAATTAATTATAAACAATCACATAGAATAGTTGTGAAAAATAGTATAATAAAAGTTGTGAACTTAAAATAACTCTTTTGTATAAATAAAATAAAATAAAAAACCATGTGGTCATCTATGCAAGCTTGGATTTTAATACAGAAATTGTTGGTAAAAGAAGTATAGGTCCTTACGTATGCTACTGTTAGATAATCAATTAAAAATCAAATCATACACAGGAAGGAGGATTATCTGATTGGGGAATATATCCCTAGAATTAGAAAGGGTAAGATCTAATAAAAGATGCCAAATGCTGAGCTGGTAAGGGGCATTGAAGGTTTTGGCACAAACTTTGGCTCAAGTTTTTTGAAGTATTTGCATCAATTCCATCATTGGATCCTACCCTCAATAGAAATAGCAATGATCTTAAATGGTTCATTATCTTTATCTATTCTAAAATAAAATTCATTAATTTCCTTAAATTCCATTTTTGAATTTACTATTTTATAGTTTTGATAGTGCATCTCTCTCTTCTTAAATAGATGTAGGTGGTCCCATGAAGAGGAGAAAGAATTTTTTTTTTTTGAGAAAGTAGGAGAAAGAGTTGAATGCCATTTAAAAAAATGGAATTTGAATATAGATCCAAATTGCCCAATTTGATGCCAAAGAGATCCATTTTAGAGTCAAAACACAATATGTGGGACCGGGCTATTGAAAACAGAAAATCTAAGCCCAAATCTAAGTCCGAATCCAACAAAGTTCCCAGGCTCCTCCCAATTCTTGAAGGTCCTATCATATCTCATGTTATACCATCTTGTACATATGAGAGTATGTATCCTCTTCATAAAGATAAAGATAGATTCTCTATATAGATCTTGCACTTATATATTACAGATAGAGGTGGTATTTTATGTAACATTCCTATCATATATGTACTTTTTATCCCGAAAAAGAAGTCTGAAGTGTACTATATGAGTAGTTATCACACACACATGTGATATAAAATACTTTTTGTTTTTATGAATTAGGAGGTGTGCAGCCAACCCGCTAACCCGCTAAAACCGACCTGACCCACCCATATATTTAATATATATTATATAATTAATAAAATTTTAAAAAATAACTAATTTTTCCTATCTTATATAAAAGTCAATTAGTTCACACAAACCCTAGTAACTTACTATTGCTGTTTAGTCATTAGTGTTGTTTGCCTTTAAAGAGTTACATTGATACTAATTTTTGGTTTTTTTTTTAATATATTTATATTTATATTTTTTTCTACTCAATTTAATAATAATAATAATAAAAATAAAAAAATTTTCCAACCCATGGGTTCAACCCGACTCATGTGAGTTGGGTTGTGTTGGGTTGGACTTATGTGATGGGTTGGGTTGAGTTGAATTTTTTTTGACCCACCATGTTGAGTTGGGTCAAAAAATCCCCTTAACACTACTCAACCAGACCCATGCACACCCCTACTATGAATAACAAAATAAACTTAAACCAATATTACAATGATCATATCAAACTAATCATAATGTAAAAACTACTTCTGCCTACATTATCAATCACAAAATCCTATTGCCAACCTCACTCACTGTAAGCCTGTAACCATAACTCCAACAAATCCCAAATATTTGTGACCAACTATGTATCTTATACAACAATTGTATTCAATATTCTTCTTATATATAGGAATCATGTACAACACATCTCTTGTATATATAAATTCAATTGAATTACAAATTGCATCATCTAATTTTATCTAAAATTCAATTCAGTCTTATAACTTCTTATTTATTCACTTAAGTTATATTATTTTTACTATTATTCAATGTTGTCCTTTTTGTCTAATTCCGTCATGTTGTGGCGTTAAGTGTCTTAAAAATCACGTCATTTTGACATGTAATTTTGGGACATCTAATGGATCCTTCTAACAGAGATGGATGGAAGGGATACATTAAAAACATGTGGAAGTTATAGTATTGAAATGAATAGATCAAAAGTTATAGAATTGAATCAAATTTTGGGCAAAGTAAGTTGGTGCAATTTGTAACTTAGCTTACGATTTATATGTAACCCTCTTCTTATGATATGAGAACTCAATGTTTATGAGATCCACATGCTTACGAGATGCTTGCGGTGATCTTGTGTTGAGTCAATGGAAGCTTTTGAGACTTTTTTGTTGTATGTGTTGTCAATAATAATAGATTTATGTGAAAAAAAAAAAAAAAAAAGTTAAAGATTTTATGTGGTTTACTTTGTTCATGAACGATGTCAAGGAATTTTTTTTTTTTTTAAGTCAACTTGTAATAGGAAAATAAATTGAAATCCTAAACCAAGTTGAGTACGTAGAACTTAATTAAAATACCAAACCACAAATGAATAGAATACCTAACCGCACACCCTTGGTGCGGTGGTCACTCCACAAGTATAAGTGCTTGTGGGGTGTGGGGAGTAAGGGCCGGGGTTCAAGTCTCCGGGAGGAAGCTTCACACACGTATACACTTAGATTAGGCTAGAGTAGAATTCTATCTTGTATCAAAAAAGAATACCTAACCAACTTTGGGGAAATAAAGTCCAAATGCTAATAGGATGTTGTCAAGTGTCCTTGTGCACTCCTTACGGAGAATAGAAATGGGCTATATATACATTTGGATTTGGAAATAGTTTGATTAGCAAGTGTTAAAATGCATTTGTTAATGTTGAGATTTTTGTTGCAATCGATTAACTTATTTTAGAGAGTTGTACAACATTCAGTTCAATAGATATTTGTTTACTTGCTTACTTTTCAATGTAGTGGAACTTACTAGATTCATCCTTAACAAGTGCAATCGAGCACCTATTAACATATTCTATAAAAAAATATTCTTTAAATTAAAAGTGATTAAAATCCTTATAAAAAGTAAATTGACTCCATTATAAAATTCAACCTAGACCCTAAATTCACTTGTTAACTACATTTTTTTTTTTAAAGAAAAAAATTAAAATATTCAAGCCATATGCTATACTATTCGTTATGTAAGATAATGATAGCAAAATTTCATTAAAAAGAAAAAAAAAAAAAAAAAGATAGCAAAGAAGAGTGAGAATGAACCACTTCCTACACTCACAATACCAAAAACCCAAGGCCTGTATGGTTAGAGTGTTTGAACAACAGTTTTCAGTGTTTAAACACCGAAAACTGTGGGCAAAAAAAAAAAAAAAAAAAAAAAAAAAGCGTTTGATAAGAGTGTTTTTATTGGAGTGTTTGATTTACATTGTTCATTTTAAGGTGTTTAAACACTGTATTTAGAAAACCCCTCTTACTAGATTTCAGTTATCAAATAACATTATTCAATGACACTTTTTTAAATATGTTGAAAACCATAAGACCCACTTGATTAGGCAAAACAGAAACTGACTTCTCTCTCCTCAAATAAAAAAAAATATTAAATGGTATTGTGCTTGTCAGCTTTTTAAAAATAATACACTCATACCAAACACATATTATGGTTTTTTACACACTAAAACAGGTTATTTGAAACATGGTACTAAACTCATTTTTTGCTTTATGAATATTGTATACACGTGTTTTAACAACACTTATTAAACCACATTTTTTACATCATTTTAATCAAGAATACTAGAAATCTCCAACCAAACATGTCTTCAAACACACAAGAGGTGTGGTCCAATGGTAGAAAGCACTCGTTACCTCATCACACGTCTTGTGCATGAGTTGTGAGATTCAAATAGTAGCACCCCATTATTACTCGAGTGATGCCTGTGGTATATGTTGGGTAAATACATGAAAAATACAGTTTTATATCTCATACAAAAATACGCAGTAGAAACAAACGGATTTATTTCATTCATGTGAGATAACATGCAACATCAGAATTTTAGAAACAAAGAACAAGAATGCATACCTTGATGCGGCGAAATTCAAAACAAATGAAGATTGAACTTGGGAAGACTTTCAATCTTCACTCCAATTCCACAATGTGCCCAAAATATGTGGTCTCTCAATTAGTTCTATACATATTTGTTCAAGAGAATAAATAAGTGTCTTGAGGAAAAACTTTGATAAATTCTATTTTTAATTATATGTACATATATTTTTCTGCACTTACCAGTTACTTTATTTAATAATTTTTATTAAATAAATAACTGATTATCTAATTGGGCCAGTCCAATTGGGTTTTAGTGTGTGGCTTGAAGTGGACCAAAAGGGACAAATAAAGCTCTAGCTCTAATGGACTTTCGACTTATCTATCAACTCTTGACAAGCCCAAAGTTACCATTAATTATATTTAATATCACTATATAAATATAATTGCACTCTAGGCTTTATTAATAAATTATATCTCAAAAGTTTATTAAACATTTAACCCCTTCATGAAAATATTTGTAGAATATAAAGTCATAATATATAACTGTCACTTTGAAGATTACTACATCTTGATCCTTGAATACCTGGTTTAATCATTTAAGTAATTCATAAATATTTTATGAAATCTAATTTCAAAAAATATAAATTTTAGTAACTCTTTACTAAAGTGGTTAGGTCTAACACTCTGAATAACTAAACCAATTAAACTTATTTCAAAAGAATATTTTATATTTTTATAAAGAGACTATGAATTTCATCTTGAGAATATGTGTTCCTTCAACATTATGTGTAGTTGCCCAATATAATGAGGTTTTGACCATTTGTTAAGATCTCACTCCTGATATATTAAAGCAGCCTATATTTCATGATTGGGTTCACTATTCCCTCAAAATTGAGAGTTCATGTAAATGAAAGTCGTGAGATTTATTATTCATTTTACTGTCGTTAATTGAATAATAAATCTCACAACGATCGATTCGAGTATTTTTATACACTTAAAACATATTAACATATCAACTAGAAGTCTTCACTTCCATGATCAAGACAAATCATCTTAATTGACATATTATAGTCTTCGCAGATAAAATACCCAATTTCATCACCGACTATGAACTAAGATTTTGAGTTTACAAAAAACTTGTAATTTATATCTTATTATGTGACTAAATCACATAAATCATATACAAAAAACTTGTATATGATAGTGTTCAAATTACAAAAAAACTTGTAATTTGAACACTATATGATAGTGTTCAAATATTCATGTTACCATTATTTTAGATAATAATAAAACAACTTTATTACATATAACATAATGTTATACATAATGTCATACATAATATCATAAATAACATACAATAGGATTTTAGGTCACTAATCCTAACAGTATAACCCATTACCTTCACAAGAAATAGGGTCAATAAATCCACAAAGAAAACTTTTTTTTTTTTTTTTTTTTTTTCATTTAACCCAAAAAAAAAACACTCACGAGACCGCGACACACTTTTTAAGCACAAAGTAATGTTAAAAAGCCCAAATTATTTTACAACCGTAAATAATTACCAGCTACATCAATCTCTGTAAAAACAATTTGTGGTAATAGCATTTTTGTATTCACTTTTTTCATTTATTCTATCTGACTCATTATCACTCTATCAAATCCAATTAACCCACCAAATGCCCCAAGATTCAAATCCGCACCATCTCTCTCATTTCCAATTATACCCCTCAGAACATTAGCATTGAAAAATGCTAATGCTATATCTAAGCCTTTTTTAGCATTTTATGGCTTAAAATGTGTTGCATCAAAGGATGCTAAACACAACTATTGTAAAAATTTTTACAATAGTGCTACAAGATACAATTCTATCTTTAGAATTGTCTTTGTAGCACAATTGTAAAAAAAAAAAAAATATATATATATATTTTAATCCACCGCCATATCTCTCTCTTCACTCTCTCTTTCTCATTTGCTCTCTCCGCTCTCTTCACATTCTCTCTGCTCTTTCCTCTTCCAAACCCAAACATCATCTGCTCTCTCCGCTCTCTTCATTCTCTCTGCTCTTTCCTCTTTCAAACCCAAACATCATCATCTCCTTCTCATCCGCTTTGTTTTTTTGGTTGTGACCGGTGCTTAAAGGAAGTGGTGGGTTTCAAACCCAAACATCATCCATCTCTTTCTCATCTTTTTTTTTTTTTTTTTTGGTGTGTGACCGGTGCTTAAAGGAAGTGGTGGGTATGGCTGAGGTGAGTTGTGGGTCACGGAGATCGGAGTGGGTCATGGCGTGGGTCACGGAGATCGGAGATCGGAGTGGGTGAAGTGGGTCACGGCGCGGGTCACGGCATGGGTCGCGGAGTCGGAGATCGGAGTGGGCTGAAGTGGGTTGTGGGTATGGCTAATTGGTCACGGCGTGGGTCACGGAGATCGGAGATTGGAGATCAGAGTGGAGATCGGAGATTGGAGATCGGGTTCTGTTGTGATCTTTTTTTTTTTTTTTTTTTTTTTTTTTTTTTTTTAATTGGGATTTTTGTTCCGGTGGGATTTTAGAGAAACTCATTTGTACATGTCGCTAGGAATCGAGTTAATCGAATCGCCGACGGATATTTGGATTATGTGTGTTTGTTGCTCTGTTTAAGGTTTGATGGTTGTGTTTGTGCGTGATGGTTCTGTTGTGATGTTGATTTTTTTTTTTAATTGGGATTTTTGTTCCGGTGGGATTTTAGAGAAACTCATTTGTACATATCGCGGAATCGATTAATCAAATCGCCGGCGGATATTTGGATTATGTGTGTTTGTTGCTCTGTTTAAGGTTTGATGGTTGTGTTTGTGCGTGTGTGTGTGTGTGTGTGTGTGTGTGTGTGTGTGGGGTGATGGATTTGGAAAAGCGTAGGAAAACAGAAGTTACGGTTAGAAAAAAAATAGTAAAAAAAGATTATAAAATAATATTTTAATAAAAATAGAGTTTTAGGATGTAGGAGGTATTGTAAAATGGGATGTATAAGTAATAAAGTGATTTTTGAGATGGTATAATAGTATAGCATAGCATTTTTTGATGCTGATGCTCTCAAAAACCATTATAAGCCCCATCCCTATCCTACCCCGTATATATGCAAATATCACACACATCCACGTTATTCATTCATTTCATAATTTGTTTTAACCACAATTTGATTTGACTTTGATTGGTTCAGAGAGAGAGAGAGAGAGAGAGAGAGAGAGAGAGGGGCTGGAAAAATAAAAGAGAGAAAGAAATCACAGTGGAACATGTTTTTGGTGATATCAAAGGCCGTAAAGATGGCTTGCTCAAAGCTTTCACTGCAGGTTTGTATCTCTCTCTCTCTCTCTCTCTCTCTCTCTAACTTTTCTGTGTTTCTTTTCTGTTGAAATGTCGTTTTGAGTGTTACGGCATTGTCGTTTTCACCTCTACAACAAGAATTTGGCGCTTCTTTATTTTCTTTCAACAGGTTTTCTTTCGTTGTGTATTTACTATTTAGCTTTGAATTGCGAATCAATTACTTCTCCCTATAACTTTTCCGTGTTTCTTGATTTTTCTTGCTTCTTTCATTTTTTTTTTAAATTTATTTTATTGTTTTGAATTTAGGAATAGGAAACGGTTTTTCTTCGTTTGATTTTTTTTTTTATTAGTTCTTTTTTTTTTCCTTTGTATAATTGTTCGTTTTTGTTTAGTTTCTAGAGATTAATTGAACGACAATGGACGTTATATACATATAAATTAATTTTTTAATAATTCAATTTGGTTATTTTTGGCATTGTGAAAAATGATTATATGAATTAAGATTTGAATAGTCTATAGTATTTTGCAAGAGTTTCTCTTTGTTGAATTTTGTGTGTTTTTTTTTTAATTAAAAAAAAAACGTTTTTCTTGGCTGTGGTTTGATGCATTGTTTGTTTCTAGAGAAATTGAGAGAATGAAGACGAAAAGAAAAAGAATTTAACTGTGCGATTGTTAGTTCTAGTTTTAATTTATAGAAGAAATTGCGTATACGTTTTTGAAGAACAATATACCGTTTGAGCCCAAAAATGATGGGCTATTAAATTTTTATAAGTTGGTTGTCAATCCCAATATTGGGAAAAACCCGTCCGAGAAGTAAGGTTTTTACGGACAATGAGAGCATCTCTAACAACTCACCTTCCCAACATATAAAATGAATTAAATCCAAAATATTTGGAAAATGCCCCAACCACCCTCTTGGCCGCATTAATATTTAGCCTTTTACACTACCCACTTTTTCAAATATGCCTAGATGGTCAATGGTGTAAGGTTGAGATGAAAAGAATCCCATTCTATATAATGTAGTGGAGTCTCGGAGGAATTTAAATATTACTTGAGGAATCCATTTCTTCTTATTTCTTTTTCAAGACATTACATGCATTTTTTATTCTTCCTTTATTCATTCCATTAGCTTTTACCTACCAATTTTTCAAATACATTTTCAAATTTCTCCCATTCTCTATCTCATTTAAATATTATTTTTTTTCTTTTTTTATTCTTCCTTTAATTTTAGCTATATTTTTCAAATTCTCAACAGTTATATTTTTTAAATTTCATAACATTTTCAAATTTTGCAACGATCATATTTCTCAACTATTTTATTTATCCGATCATATTTTCAAATGATCATACATTTTCAACAATCATATTTTTCCAATGATCATACATTTTTCAATATAAATAATATTGCAATGATCATATTTTTCGATATATATATATAATCTTCTAATGCAAAGTTGAAATGACAATAGCATCAGATTTATTGACTACTTGCAATATAAAAAATAAATGTTCTAATTCATCAAATAATAGTAGATAACAACAACTACTATCCTTAGTGGGATCACATTGCAACAAAAAAAGTGTGACCCTGTATATTCTAGTCGGTTTGATCACATTGCAACAAAATAAGTTTAAAGTGTTCTTCTAACTATACAAAACAAGAGCACCCCATGTCAAGCTAATTCATTCGCTTTTCAAGGATTTCCATTTGGCGTTGATGAATATATTCTTGTTGCATTGGAGGCAACGCACTTACATCCATCATCATAATCTCTTTTTCCTCCTTCATATTCTCCAATCTCAATTTTTCTATTTTCCTATCCTCTTTCAATTTTTCCATTTCCAATTTCATTTTCATTTGTGCCGTTGTAAGTTTTCTATCCTCGAGATGAATTCGTGCCATCTCTTGCTCATGGTTTGCAAGACATCCTTTTTCAATAGTAGCTATTTTCATCTCATTCATTTTTCTTCTTTCTTCCATCATGACATTTAATAAGGCTTCCATATTTGAAGATGTACCTTCTTTGCTCTTTTGTTTTTTCAATATTTCTTTCTTAGCCTTCTTGCCTGGTGGTCTCTCCAATACATTAGGAACATATGGGATATCTTCATCCTCTAAATCTATTGGCTCTAGAGTAGGAGATGAAGATGTTGTCTCAAGTCTCCCTCTTTTTGGTCTATGCTCTTGAATAGTACGCAACTATTTTGGTGAGTGCTTCAAAAGATTCCAACAATGTTCATATGAAAATGTAGAACCTTGGAGTGTTTGATACTGTTGTCTTGCCTTATTAAGCTAAAAAATTAACAAATATATTATAATTAATATCTTGAAATAGTTGAAACAAATTATCAAACTAACACAAATTTTTTTTGTAAGATGTACCTTGTCTTCCTCGGTCATACCACTTTGATTCATTGAATCAATTTGTGACAAATACCCACAAAACTTATTGGTGCATTGTTGAATTGTTGACCATCGATTCGTTAGAAAAGTTTGAGTACACATAGACTCAAAGGTCTTCCACTTGTGGTAGTAGTCTGAAATTCTTTTCCAGTAAGTTCCTTTTTTTTTGTTAGTACTTTGCACTACATCTTGGTTAACATTAAGAAATGTAGACACAAGAAGATTGTCTTCTTGGATGGAGAAGTTGGCACCGCGTTGTGGTTTCTTAGCTATGGATTCAACCTCGGGTGGAGACATTTGGCTAAATACTTGAGCTTGTGGAACACTATCTTTACCACTTATATGTGAAGATCCTATCACATATTCATTATTAGGATATTCTAAAAAGTCAATGAAAGATATAGCTCCTGGAATATGCGGATCCATCCCTAACAAGAAAATTAATAAAGTATATTGTAAGAAACCCCTCAGACAGGTTTCACAACCTGAAAAAAAAAAAATAAAACAAACGCACTCAGGCAGATCATATATTGAACTTAAAAGGCCATAACACATGTAGAAACCAATGGTAAATTAGGTCCCGGTATCACTTATCTATTGGCTCAAGTACTTAATGGTTAAACTTTCTCTAATTGAAACTTTGGACTATTATTTCCTCAAAGTTTATTCCCTATTGTCAGTGTCTTGTAAATTGAAACTTTGGACCATTGTTCACACTAATGTCAGGTATCCACCAAGAATAAAAAACAGGGGAACAATAAATTATAGAACAAACACAAACACAAATCCAAATTCATTTCAAGATTAACCTAAATCTGAACCCATTTTGAACTCAGTCCCAAACCTAGAAATAAACAATCAACCATATTTCCTTCAAACCCCAAAATCCAAATCAATAGCAAACAGAACACAAACCCATCATATACGGTATCCACCAAGAATAAAAAACAGGGGAACAATAAATTATAGAACAAACACAAACACAAATCCAAATTCATTTCAAGATTAACCTCAATCTGAACCCATTTTGAACTCAGTCCCAAACCTGAAATAAACAATCAACCCTATTCCCTTCAAACCCCAAAATCCAAATCAATAGCAAACAGAACACAAACCCATCATATACGGTATCCACCGAGAATAAAAAACAGGGGAACAATAAATTATAGAACAAACACAAACACAAATCCAAATTCATTTCAAGATTAACCTCAATCTGAACCCATTTTGAACTCAGTCCCAAACCTGGAAATAAACAATCAACCTTATTCCCTTCAAACCCCAAAATCCAAATCAATAGCAAACAGAACACAAACCCATCATATACCCAGAAACCCATTTTTCTAAACTCAAAAAATAGTCAATTAGAAATATGATTTCAAATGATTGAAGTTGGCATACCAGTTTGATTTCAGCTTTTGTGAGAGAAATCTAGGATTGTTTCAGCATAGAATGAAGGGGACGGCCCCAATGTTGTGTTGGCAAAGCCAACTTCTTGGGTAGTGGGCGGAAAAGAGCGGACGTGGGGACTCGGGTGAATCACTTCGTGCAGAACCTGTTGCCAATAAACTTTTTGGCCTCATATGTGAATGGAAAACTGGAGCATTTTCTACATCGGTGGATGAAGCAACGGAGAAAAAAAGAAGCCACGGAGAGAATGAGAGAAAAAAAAAAAAGCGGAGAGAGAAAAAAGAAGCAACGGCAACAAAGTGAATGAGAGAATGAGAGGAAAAAAAAAAAAAAAAAAAAAAAAAAGCAACGGACGGAGAGAAAAAAAGAAGCAACGGCAACAGAGCAAATGAGAGAATGAGAGAAAAAAAAGAAAGAAGAAGCAACGGAGAGAAAAAGAGAGAAAAAGAACTCTGGAGGAGAGAGAAAGAACTAATATAATAAGTAGTTGTTCTAATATTTTATTCAAGAAATTTAATAAATTTAATAGCTTAATGAACAGTAGCCCATCAGATTTATTATCTTGTCATTACATTTTAAAAATGTAGAAGCTGTTTCAAGCATTGAACATTAAATTTTAAATTTATAAATTTTGGCTATGCATTGATTGTTAGAGAACATTAGTAAAAGCTGTGTTTGGTTATTAGTAAATTAATAACTCAAAATTATTTTTTTTTGGATGTTGCTGTTTAAGTTTTGATAGTAAATAAAAGAGCGGACTGCATAACTGTGCATGGATTTTGAGTTTCTTTATAAAAAGATAAGAATTATTCTAATTAATTTTATTCAAGTTAGATAGTGCATTTTATAATTTAGCCTAACAATCATATATTTTAATAATATAATAAGTAGTTGATTATAAGATTTTATTCATGAGATGTCCGTTTGATAGACGAAAGTTCTGATTTTTTTTATTTTTTTATTTTTTAACTTATAGGCAATAAAAGTGAATTTATGTGAAATAGAAATAGAAAAGTTTCAAATAAGTTAATATTAAGGATGACAATTTTAGCTATATCTTTCCACTTTGCTATGCATTGATTTTGGAGATGCTCACTGAGTAAGTGGTGTGGTGGGAATTATTTTAGAAAGCTAACCAAAATGATTTTTTTTTTGGATGTTGCTGTGTAAGTTTTGATTAGTAAATTAATTGTAAATTCTTCATATCTTAAAACCCATCAACTTTTTAAGTTTCTTACCCAAAAAGATTTAATTTTTTTTTTTAATTAAATTTCATGTTGGAAATCAAGTTCAATTTTAACATTTTATAATTTGTCTTTAACAATCATTTATTTTAATATTGATTATTGATTTTGTATTATAAGATTTTTATTTTTGTTGTGATATTAGATGTCCGTTTGATTAACCAACTAAAGATTAAGATGGGATAAATCTATTTTTGATTTTTTTTATATTTTTAGGCAATAAAATTGAATTTTTAAAAAGAAATTGCAAAAGTTTCAAATAAGTCAAATTAAGGAAGTAGTGTTTTATACCCCGTCTCTTTCCACTTTGCGGGGATGGGGCAAATTTTCCTTGCCTATCATGAAAGTGGTGTGGTGGGAATGGAAAGAAATTTTAGTCTCAAAATCAGACGGAACAATGGATTTAAACCCCTTTTTAGACCTCGTCTTGCCTCGCCCCATTGCCATCATCAGTTTGAGAAGGATTAGATTGTAAATTCTTCATATCTTAAAACCCATCAACTTATTTAATTCTACCCAAGAAGGATTTTTGATTTTTTTTTTTTTTTTAACTAAAACCGTTGGAAATAAAGTATCAATTTTAACATTTTCTTTTCTTTATTAAAAACAATTTTATTTTACTAATTAAATTATTGATTTTTATTATGAGATTTTTATAAAAATATTATAATTAAAACTTTAATCAAAGATATTCAATTTTACTTAAAGATTAAGATAAATTTTAAATTTTCATTTTTATTTTATTTTATTAATTTTTATTTAATTATTAAATATATTTTGAAAAACAATTAAATTTCCCTCACAGCAAATTAATATATTATCAATTTTGTAGTTTTATAAATTTAATAAATATTTAGACTTTAATTAATTATTTGATTAATTTTGCCTATCATCACGGTTCGAGGCGAGGCAAGGCAAAGATGGGGTAAGTCAAAAACCTTGAACAAGGGCAAAAACCCCTTCCTTCAAACTCGTCTTGTTTGAAAACCTTGATTGCCATCCCTAGCCAATATGTGTGCGGATAGTTTAGCAAAAATTGGGTCCTTGTAATCTATAGGCTTTGTTATTTTTGATTAACCACTGCATGCGGTGGAACTTTTCTTGGCTTTTGATAAAGTCAAACTATTTTGTAATAAACTTATTTGTTGTTAATGTTATCCATCCAGTTTAACAAAAATTAAAAAAGAAAAGAAAAGAAAAAGAAAAAACAATCAATTAAGATTTAGAGTGATTTTGATTAAAGTTTTTGAGAAATGTTAATGGATGCCCTAAAAATTATTAGTTTAGAAACTATTTTTAGAAACATTTTATGAGAAAATAATAAAACAATTAATTTTTCTAACAATTTTTTATATTTTTCATAAAAGTGGTGTTAAAACTTCCCTAATATGATTTATTAATAATTTCCGTAAAACCCATTAATATGATCCATAATTTGCATTTTGTCTAAGCTTTATTTCAAATAATCTAATTTTTAACTTTTTAATTATTTGTTTTATATTATACAAATAAACTATCGAAAATAAATTATTTCCATACAACACTGAGGTGGACTTTTACATTTACGAGCGCCATCAAGGAGAGTTTTTTTTTTTTTTTTTTTTTTTTTTAAATGTTAAAAAAAAAAAAAAAAAAACTCTTATAAAAAAAAAAAAAAAAAAACTCTTATAAGCCAATCCCAAATAAACACTAAGAATTCTCTCTCCATTTACAAAAAGCTAGAGCTCCAAATATTTCACCGAGAGCTTACCCAAAGTCAACCTGTAATAGGTAAATGATTCAAAATCCTACAAGAAGTAGAGAATGTGGTACTTAAATTAAAATACGAAAACTAAAATGGGACAGAACACCTAACAAACTTCGGGAAATGAAGCAAATTCAAATGGGATACTGGACTAGTGAAGGAGAATAGAAACGGGTCCAATTTGTATTGCAGAAAACTAATAAACAAGTGGTTCGGTAAACAAGTGACGAAATGCGGTTAAGGTTGGTTGCAATATATATATATATATATATATTATTGGTGATAATTTACTAATTATAAGGTGGAGACTGGAGAGAGATTTGAAATCCTAGTGTTTTTAAAAATATTAGAAGTTGTAAACCAATTACACAATATCAAGTCTAAAATATATTTGTTTATTGAAATTAAATTCTATAAGGATGTAGGGCAAAACTGAAGTTTTACATCCTCCAATTTCAATATGTCACATCATTTATCACATATTAAAGAGTATGTATAATCATAACCAACTTGATTCCAGTCCTGCAGTCCTATGGAGCAAAAGGAGAAAAGATTTCCCAAAAAAAGAAATTTTTTATTATTAAGTTACTGCACCAACGATTATTCATATATATATTGCTTGCAGAAGGCTGCACTACTGACAAAACAAAAGAGAACAAGATTCCCATAATCTAAGTGGACTCCAAAGCCAATTTGTATGCTTTTTCAGTTAGAGGAAGCAAGGTTCTTATTTCAAGGCAGGCAAGAGGAGACTACAATGACATAAAGTTCGGAAACAAACCTCCAAGGACCACCTTCCAATAATAACTAAAAGATAAACAATAAAAGACCAAATCATACCCGACAGATGGCACATTCATCATCAAAAGCTTGTAGCTCTTCAGTAGTTGCATCAGGAAGGGCAGCATGAAGAGCACCTAAAGCTTTTCTCAATTTGATGAATCCTTTAATTCGCTTGAACATAGCACCTAGCAAGGCCTGATCAGAAATTCTAAATTGATTATAGATTGAACATGACATTGAATGTCAGATAACCAAATAAAATTGACATTCAAATCAGAGAGTTGAATGAAATATTCACACAAATATTTATACGTATATTTAGAAAAAGGACTGCATCCACGAGATGGAATGCCATGCCATGAAGCCACCAAATATGCACATAATGACCAAGTGCCATTAACAATGTTGCCATGTCCAGGGAAAACCCCACATTCCGAATAAGAATACCCTTCCATTCCCACAATGAACCTGCAGTCACACTCCTTAATCAGAAACCATTACATCCACTACAGGTCATCTTAATTTTTTTTAAATAAAATAAAATTGATATCTATATTCCATGTGAGAGGATTGTGTGTTTCCATTCACAACATATTCCACTCATTAATGTGCATAATTCTCATTATACACTGACTGTCTGATAAAGAGGTGATGCACGAATCAATAATTCCCATTATTATCCCCTCAATCCTAAAAAAGTGTTAAATTCACATTTACCAATCACCACAAATTTAAGCTTTATATATTATATATATATATATATATATATATATATTTATATACACTACTCACTACTTATATTGTCTGGTTCATCAGTCCATCCCCAACAACAACAACCCCCCGCCCCAAAAAAAAAAAAAAAAAAAAAATACCCACTAATTTAGGTATGTGTTTTTCAATATAATCTTTTCTTCTTACATTGTTTGCTTCTGCTTTTTCAATCAAACATGAAATGCGTGAGCATTTTTAAAAAATAAATAACCATACACAAATAAATAAATAATTCCACTCAATCATCAACTTATTTTCGTTGAGTTGATTTGATAATTGATCATATAAACTTTCAAAAAGATTCTCAATCTTACCCGTATAACTATGGAACTCAATCATTGTAGGAGGTCCTATTCTTAAATTGAAGTTCCATACAATGTTTTGATAACTAATAGTCTGAATCGTATGGATGAATTTTAGTGTTTAACTTTCCGAAATGGAAAGCATAGTTGTAATCCAATTTCAAAAATTTTGTAGTTCATATAACTAGCTCTAAGCTAGAACTTAATACATTTCAGCATGAGTGCTTAGATGCTTGTATGTCAGGAGTGCTTGTATAACTATACTGACCCTTGTTCCAAGGTTAGTGAGAATCTAGTGTATAGTTCTTTTAATTAATATATTCCAGAAGCCTCTTTCTTCATTACAGCAACCAGTAGTTTACTAGTTTGAACCTCAGTCTACAACCATTCACCATTGACAAACCATAAGTCCTAGGTTATCTGATATAAGAACCATTAAAGACCCCTCACCCACTTCTGTGATGAAAAGTAGCATGAAATTAAGGGAGATAAATGATACACGTGAAAAAGAATGTAAGAATTTGAATCTCTACACAAGTGAACGTTCCAGAAGACAAGTATTCAATCCATCTATGATACTCTAAAAGAATCAGTTCTAACAACGAAATAGCAAAAATATTCATAATATCAATATGCTTTTTTTTTTCTCCAATGCCATTTAGAAGTACTGGCAGACCCAACACCAATTAGTGGTTAACCATTGCATAATCCAGCTAGCAGAGGATAAGCTGATGGCATTATTGTTTAATACAATTCATCAAACTCAATTATCTTTGCCAGAGCAGCTCACAATAATCTCCGCCCAAGAAAAAAAATCTACAAATTTTCCTGAAACTTAGAGAAGGTTTTTCATCTAAACCAATACATGCAGTGTAAATACTAAATACAAATTGGCCCGCTTTACAGAAAAGACAGACATAACTCAGTGATTTTACAGACTATTAGTCTATTATACCTACTGCTGCCACTTACGTCGTATTTTAATGTCTTAGCATCATTCTCATTGCTCAACCACTGTGGCATTATAGCAAAGTAAAATTCATATGCTCAAAAAAATATCTACTTGCTTTATATAAAAAACATATCCTATGGCAGCAACAGTAAATACGATCCATACATTGCCTAACTCAGCATACAGTCCACTGTGCAAATAGTTCATTGACCAACACAAAGACATAATTGCTTAAAGGTCCCTCAGAAAGATAGCAAACTTACCTTTAGACACAGAACTAGTAAAACAAATACATTGAGCACAAAATTTGTCAGCAGTCCAATGGTAGCATAAGAACCCAAGAGCAGCTCGATGACACGGCTTGCATTCTCCAAATGAATATAATTTTCTTTCATTTTTCTTTTCCAGCTAGAATAAATTAAATGTGCAATAAAACAATTATAAATTCAAATCACCGATACATAAACCTCGAAACCCCATTAAATTTTTCGAATTTCAAATGCAAAAAACATTAACTTTTGAGAGACCCCAGAAGTAATTCAGCTAAAATTCAACAACCCCATCGATTGAAGAGCATAGAAAAAGTAAAAAACTTTATCTCTGAATCTCTGAAATTTTTTGATATAATTGGAGAGTAAATAAACGAAAATTTGAGAACAAATAAGCAAATGAACGGACCTGATTCGATCTATGATCATATTGCTTTTTCTTCGGCGGGGGTTTCTGCAATTTTCACCAGCATCGCTTTTTTGTGCGAGAGAGAGAGAGAGTTTTTTTTTTTTTTTTTGTTGGGTAAACGAAAAGAGAGAGAGAGAGAGAGAGAATTATTGATAATTCAAAAAACTGAAATATACACAATTTTCACAATCACTAACTGAATTCAAAATTCATTGTATTCCTCTAGAATTCAAAGTACAGGAGTTTTATCTTGAAGACCTGGTTGGATTTTGGCAAAACGAGGTCGGGTCGGGTCGGATCCTAGCCGTCGTCGTCGTCGTAGTCGGCCTTGGTTTTGGGCTTCCGGTACTTCTCTTCGACGAGCTTGGCCTTGTAGAGGGCATCGTGGGTGAGCTTCCTGATGTTCGGAACGTCGTAGTTTTGAGCTATGTATATTCCACACACCGTCCCTACTATGAACGAAAAGCTACTCTTTATGATACCCATCTTCCCAAAATCAAAAAACAAAATCTGGGTTTTTTCGATTTTGATTTTAAAAATTATTAAAAAAAAAAAATGGGACTTTTGTGTTGTGGAGGTTGAAGAAGACTGAAGAAGTATGAAAGATTCTGGAAACATGAGCTGAGCTGAATGGGTGCTATTGTGTGGTGAACTGGACTAGTATATTATAGTATAGGGCCCATGGGCCCAGCCCAGATTAATGTTTTTTTTTTTCTTCTAAAAACTTTGTAATTTGTTTTTTTAATTAAAATTTATTACTAAATGTGTATTTCATGTATAATTTATTACCACTGTGCATGATGTACCCAGCAGGGCCAGAATTCTAGCTTTGACTTTGTTTACTTTTTAATTTCAGTGAATTGATGTGATTGTGATCAGAGTTCATGTTGCCATAACAAAATATGCATCTTTTTTTTCTTCAAAAAATTGTAGGACCACACCATTTTCAACAAAATTTTATGTAAGCAGTCAGCAATCGGCAAAAAAAAAATTGGTTAGTTTATGTGAAAAAACAGACAGACAGCCGTTTACAATCAATCATATGTAATAGAAATTTTATGTGAGTGGTAAAAAAAAAATGGTGAATTTATATGAAAGTAATAGACAGACAACTACTTAGAATTAATCACATAGAATAATTGTAAAAAATAGTGTACTAAAATTTGTGACCTTAAAATAACTGTTTTGTATGAATAAAATAAAATAAGAAGCCATGTGGTCATTTATGCAAGCTTGGATTTTAATACTGAAATTGTTGGTAAAAGAAGTATAGGTCCTTAGGTATGCTACTGTGAGATAATCAAGTAAAAATCAAATCATACACAGGAAGGAGGATTATCTGATTGGGGAATATATTCCTAGAATTAGAAAGGATAAGATCTAATAAAAGATGCCAAATGCTGAGTTGGTTAGCAGCATTGAAGGTTTTGGCACAAACTTTGGCTCAAGTTTTTTGAAGTATTTGAATCAATTCCATCATTGGATCCTACCCTCAAGAGAAATAGCAGTGATCTTAAATGGTTCATTATCTTTATCAATTCTAAAATAAAATTCATTAATTTCTTAAATTCCATTTTTGAATTTACTATTTTATAGTTTTGATAGTGCATCTCTCTCTTCCTAAATAGATGTAGGTGGTCCCATGAAGTGGAGAAAGAATTTTTATTTATTTTTTTATTTTTTTATTTTTGGAGAAGGTAGGACAAAGAGAGTTGAATGCCATTTAAAAAGAAAAGAAAAGGAATTTGAATAGAGATCCAAATTGCTCAATTTGATGCCAAAGAGATCCATTTTAGAGTCAAAACACAATATGTGGGACCGGGCTACTGAAAACAGAAAATCTAAGCCCAAATCTAAGTCCGAATCCAACAAAGTTCCCAGGTTCCTCCCAATTCTTGAAGGTCCTACCCTATCTCATGTTATACCATACATATGAGAGTATATATCCTCTTCATAAAGATAAAGAGATATATATTTATATATATATATATATATATATTTTTTTTTTATAAACTTCAAATTTCATTCAAGATAAAGGAACGTGGAGGCAATCATCCATACAAGCAGAGTAAGAGCCCGTTTGGTTTGTCAACTGAAAACGTAGTGTTCAGTGTTTAAATATTGAACACTAGTGTCCAAAATTTGAAACAATATGTTTGGTGACAGAGTTTAAAATAGGGCTGTTTGGAAATGGTTGCTCAAAAACCCCTGTTTGAAATATATTTTTTGAAACATGCTCGGCTCACATTTTAAACAATGAATAGACGTTTCTGATGGCACAACGGTAATAAAAATTGAATTCAGTTTTCACCGTGCCCGGACCCACCGATAAGCTTTTTTCTAATGTTTGTCTCCTCTCCTCTCTACTCTCATCTCTTGATCTTCACGCCCAAAGAATATCATCAGTCTTCACGCCATCAGTCTTCACGCCCCAAAGAATATCATCTCATCTCTCCTCTCCTCTCTACTCTCATCTCTACAAAGAATATCACAAATCCGAACTCCATTACTCCTCTCACCCACCTCCACATTGCTCGACCCAGCGGCATTCCACCTCACCCTCACGGATCCAAGCACCATTACTCCTAACAAGAGCTTCATAAACACGTCAAAATCCCACACACACATCATTTGGAAGAAACCCCTATGAATCACAGTAATCCCTTTCTCCCAATTAATTCCTCATCAACGACGCTCTGTTGCTAAGGAAAAGGCAAACTCACACAGTCTCAAGGGGTCGGTCAGGTAAGGTTTTTAATTTTGTTAATTACTTGTTTCAGCTTTCTTTCACATCCCAATCAAGTTCAAATCATTTCACATTAATTCATGTTAGGGCTTCTTTTAATCCCATATATTCTTTCAGATGGACGCCTCACTCCCTTCCTCATCCACCTTTCTCGTGCATTACAGAGCATCCGCTTCCCCCTCTGCTTCCTCTTCTGACCGTGTTCCCTTACTGGTACGTTTGTGTAATATATAATGAATCATGCTTCTAAGTTCTGTTTTAATCTTGTACGTAGTTGATTGAAAAAATCTCTTCATTTTGTGGCTTGCTGATGTATGCTTGTTCTATGTTATGGTTTAATGTTTTCGTTGAAGTAGAAAGGGAGTATGTATAAACGGTTGTGTGAGAGAGAGACTTCAACTATTATATAGGGTTCCCATCCCCCGCAAATGTCTCCAAACATTTTAAAATCCAAGACATGAAAATAACTTATACAATACATCGTTGGTCTATTTAGTTGCCAAAAAGTGGAAGGAGGGGAAAGAAAGTTTGGATTCCTAAAACTACCATTTTAATCCCCAGATAGCTACAAGCTCCCTCAGAAATAAATGAAGCATAAGTCAAATGTGGGTAATCACAAACTCGTGAAAAAAACCCGCATATACAAAAAATTAAGTGAGAACTTCTTAAATGGTAGTTCTATTCTTAAATTAAGTTATTATCAAATTTTTCTTTTCTTGAAATTATAAGTGCATGAAAAAATGAATGTGGTAATTCACAACTAAGATTTCTGTTGGCCTCGCTTGAACTTGGTGTTGCTAATCTTTGTTAACCTCTTTGGAGGTTCTTGTTGTTTTGAGTGTACTATTATCCTGATTTGTGTGTTGACTCTCTTGTTGTTTTGAGTCCGGCCTTTTTGGCTGGACTGTGTGTTGTTGTTGATGGTAGTTCCAACTTTTCAGATTTACATACAATCTTTGAAGCTTCACTTCTGTGTATGATAATTGAAAAATAGTATTGTGCATTCCTTGAAAAGATTTAAAGTAGTATAATTGCTTCTTTATGTCATGAACCAAAAAGGCTTCAGCTTTGGTTTGATACATTAACCTTTCAACATATATTCAACTATAAATTTATAATATGCTCCTATGCCTTCATAAATATACAATGCCACTACAAGTTGAGCTAAAACTGATGTGTATCTTTGTATTTTTCCTTTATATGGGGTGAATTTTCTCTTATATGCCTGCTGCTTGGGTCTAGTAGTAAGTTAAAGATTTTAAATCCATATCATAGAAGACCATTTTACGAGTCTATGTAAGTATACCAACATGTATTTAGATGGATGATGCCGAGGATAAGAAGTGGCCTGAAGCAGTTGAGAGACATTTTATTGATATCTTGTTAAAAGAGGATGCTAAAGGGAATATGCCCCAAGGCCAGTTCAAGTCTGGAACTTGGACAACAATTGTTAATGAGTTTAACAAGTGTGCGTCTAAAAGTTACACCAAGGCACAACTTACACAAAAATATCAACGATCAAACAGACACCGCACATTCTCCCAGCTCATCGCATATACAGGAATGGGATGGGACCCCATTTCAAATACGGTGACGGACGTGTGACGATGCTTGGGCTGCTGCATTTGCGGTAAGTCCTTAAATCTGACTTAAATATCAAAAATATCAAAAATATTAGGTTTATTGGCTTATGAGTGTATTAATAATAGTGGCTTTAAATAGTTGTTTTGTAGCATTTTCCCATGATGATACTTTTAGGAATGGAATAAAATCGACTTATATATGGGGTTTCTTGTGGGTTTAATGGGGTTTAATGTGACTTATAAATTCTGATTTATATCTTTGACTTATATTATTTTATTTATATTATTCATCCGTGAAATTACTCAATGTCTACAATTTCCTAAAAAACCTTTTTGGCTTTCTCAAATTTGGAATAAAGAGTGTTGTTATACGGTTATTATAAATTAGCCATCTACTTTGTATTGAGTTTTATATCAATAAAACATCTAACCCAATATATATGGTTGTTAATAGGTCAATCATAGATTCAAGGAGTTCAAGAGAAAGGGGATGAGACACTATGAGCTGTTGGGCACTCTTTTCAATTCAAATACACCCACAGGTTTCCTCCAAATGTCATTTGCCCAACCAGCTCCCAATAGTGATGAAGAGAGAGAACTTGATGCAGCCTTTCTATCCGAGGGGGTACATGTCAATGTCAGCATCAATGGTTTGGATGACATGGAGGAGCTGCCCACATCGAGTGAAGCCCAAAGTCGGAGGCAAGCTGAAAGCGACCAGGTGAACCGTCTCATTCAAGTGGAAAAAGGAAGAAAGGGCACTCCCTTGAATCCATGATTGAGGCAATATGGGGTTTTATTGACATGAGGAACCGTCGGGGGAAAAAGTCCATCGACATCGGAGACTCTCTTGTGGGTGTGCGCCAATGAGTTAATTACAAAGCACTGTAACTCTTCCGAACCAAAGACACCGATGTCGATCATGTCACGTATTGCAAGGTCGTGCAGGAGCTTCATAACGCCAAGAGTAGAGCCGCTTTTTTTACCATGACGGTTGATAGAAAAAGGGCCTGGATTGAGTTTATTGGGGGTGGATTGCAGTAGTGGTGGTTGTGGTTGACGGTCTAGAAAGTTAATCGATGATGTGCGTCGTGTAGACAGCCTAGGAAGTTAATTAGTACTCTTAGTTTGGTTTAATGTGAATACGCAAAGTTTGTATTATGTTAATACTATGAACAATGTTTGCATTATGCCTTCCTTTATTATGTTAACCTCCTTAGGACATGTATGGTATTTATGTAAGAAATATGTTTTGTGGTTGTCGTGTCTTCTATGAATTTCTAACTTTGGTGACATATATATATATATATATATAAAGTAAGCTGCTGCATTCCATTTTGCAAATTTCTTTTTTGTGTCACATATCACTTCCAGACGTTGTAAGCTATTTTAAGAATGTAGTATTTTATTGAGCATACAAGTGACATTGGCTGGAATGAGTATTTGGCTTATCCTTTCTCTTTTGTTAGTTATTTGTAGTTTTGGTGGAATTAGTTTGAAAGCAGCACATGAATTGTCTGCAAATTTTGTATACAACTTTGGCTAATAAAAGAATTGTAATTTCTATGAAATCTGCAGGTATGAGAGAGCCACGTCTGTTATAATTGATCCAGGTCTATATAGCTTGCATAAATCAGGTGCATTTTGGGTCTCAGAGCAAAGGAGTGTACCATCCGCATATACGGTATTTACAGGTGAGGATTTTTGTTTATTGCCTCTCATTACTAAATCTTCATGCCTCCACAACCAGCTTTAGCTTTCAGGTATTCCTTTTATAAATTTTTGTTTCATTCTTTGTTAATTATGATTTGATTTTTTGGAAGTATCGGTTTCTTCGTTGAAAAATTTTAGATTAAGTCTCCCTTTTCTCGCTTTATGTAAGCTTTATTAATTTTGTTTCTTTGCTGTTGGTTTTTTGTTTGTGTTGCAAAAATATCAACTTCTTAATTAGAGGTTAGAGTGTGTTCTTTCTCTTCTTCACTAATAATAATGGAACTACTATGGAAGTGGGGTTGGGTTTGGATCCTTCCACTGTCCTTATTGATCTTATAAAACCAAGAAAAGATAGATGCATTTGCTTGCATTCACTTCTATTATTTTGTGAACATTGTAACAAGTTAAGAAATTGAGCTAACATTGTCTCTGGGTGTGTATTTGAGCTTTGACCGCTTTTGTAGGCTTTGAAAGGCTCATCTTTTTTTTTTTTTTATTAATTTTTTTCCTGTTTGGGTTTAGATCAAATGTCTTTTCTTAGAATATTTAAACACGTTAAATAGTATATCCGATATACTTTTACTCCAATAATAATTGAACAGGAACAAGTAGAGTATATAATTGCAGTTTTTCCTTCTCTTAACTAGAGCTTTTGAACTCATTTTGGAGGGCTTTTATTTCCTCAAAAATCAAAAATTGCATAATTTGTGGAAATCTACAAGGAGAGGTACTATATGTAGCCTTAACTCTTGTTTCTTGCTCTAGGGCACTTCAATTCATAGGAAATGATTTATTTTCTAGTAATTAGAAGGATGTACTCAAGTTTGCTGGACCATTGTTCATAGATGTTCACTAATTTCTTATTCTTTTCCTTTCTTCTGCTTTGCATGCATTTCTGGGTGAATAATAGCGTCCATTTGATTTGAATCTGTCTTTAATTTTTTGTAGTTATTTCAATTTCTCTTTTTTGTTCTTCCTTTTTCTATTTGGTAAATTTTTCTGGTTAGTTTCTCATCAACAAAATAATAATAATACTAATTGTGGTCTGTCATAATGTCATTCTGAGGAATTAATCAGAGTTATAAAATTATGAACTCTAATATGTCTATTATCTTGTGAGTATATTTGTCATGCCTTACGCATGAGGTTGTTGGTCTTGTTTAAAAATGACCATTGCATGCCGATTCACTTCACGGAAGCTTTACTCCATCACGGTCCAATGATTCTACACAAAAACCACTTGTCATAATCAATAGCATCCCACCCAACCTCTCCCAACTGTCTCAACAGCAGAGACCGGACTCAGAATAGGATCCAGTTAGCCTTTTGACAATGAAAGGTTGATTTCTGCACAAATCCCAGCCATGCTTTGCTTCGTAAGATGAAAGGTCTATTACAACATTTCCTTACTCGGAAAGAAATGCTAGAAGGCCCGTAATAAAATCCACACAGACAGTATTTATGGTATTTTTAATATTTATGGTATTTTCAATATTTATGGTATTTTAAAACTTATTTAAGAAGAAAAAAGAGCCATGTATATTGTAGTCAACCATTTATGTTGTAATCACTAATGAGGTAGTGACAATATATATACATCATGTCCATCTCCCATGTAGTACATTGATTTCAACATTAATTTTTTGCAACTTAGTAGATTCATCATCCGGTTCCATCAGATTAGCAATTCGGCCTACTTGGTCCATTTCAGTCCATTTGGTACATTTCAGTCCACTTCAGTCTATTCAGTCCACTGGTTACACTTCGGTCTATTACGGTCCATTTTAGTCTATTCAATCCATTAGGCATAATTCAGTCCAATGGGTATGTTTCAGTCCATTTTCAATACCACGAAGCTACATGCTCTAAAAGCAGTTTAATGATATTTTCCACGCACACTCACAATCGGTTTTTCTTCTTGAGTTTTTGAAAAGGAATTAATGAATGTGAGTCAAATTATGAGCAATAATGAAGATACGTAATTATTTTTAGGAATATGAAAGTTAGTAATGAATGAGAATTGAATTGATGGCATAGGACAGGGTAAATGCCAACATCGTGGGTAAAAGCTAGTGAACATACCATAGGACAGGGTACCTTACTTGGCTGCACGTGCATGATTGGTCCGAAAACTTCAAATATTCAGTCCATTGGTTACACTTCGGTCTATTACGGTCCATTTCGGTCTATTCAGTCCATTAGGCATAATTCAGTCCAATGGGTATGTTTCAGTCCATTTTCAATACCACGAAGCTACATGCTCTAAAAGCAGTTTAATGATATTTTCCACGCACTCTCACAATCGGTTTTTCTTCTTGAGTTTTTGAAAAGGAATTAATGAATGTGAGTCAAATTATGAGCAATAATGAAGATACGTAATTATTTTTAGGAATATGAAAGTTAGTAATGAATGAGAATTGAATTGATGGCATAGGACAGGGTAAATGCCAACATCGTGGGTAAAAGCTAGTGAACATACCATAGGACAAGGTACCTTACTTGGCTGCACGTGCATGATTGGTCCGAAAACTTCAAAATGTGCATTAATGACCACTTGGCAAATAAAACCCTACAAATAAAAAAGAGAGTGACAGCAATTCAATATGAGTGAAAGTCATAGCTAAATATTAGATTGGTATATTTTCAGCTCATATTGATCCATTCAATATTTCACTTTGACATTCTTTCACCCATGTAAAACGCAAGGGCAATGCAAAGAGTCGATAAATTAACTAAATTAGCAAAGATCTTTCTTGAACCTTCAATTTTGGTTAGAAGACATCCATTGTGATGCTGCCAATCTTGTAATGTTTGATAGAAGTTTCTATTAATTCAATAAAGGACTAGTCTTATTTCTCAACCAAAAAAAAAAAAAAAAAAAAAAAAAAAAAAATCCATTTAGAGATTTTTTTTTTTTTTTTTGAAAAAAATTATTACAAAAAATCATTACATTTTATGCTTTTTAATAGGTTAAGGAGGAAGTCAGGTGAACTCATACTTAATCTTGTCTATAGTAACTTGTCAATTGTATCCATAGAGTATTCCATGTATAATAGTCAATTACTGCGGAGGCTCCTTCAACTAATTAAGTCATAACAAACTAATGGAATCCATTTACTTTTTTGAAAAGGTAATACTATTTTGTTCATATGTTGTATTTGAGTATAAGCCAATAATAATAATAATAATAATAATAATAATAATAATAATAATAATAATATCATTTTGAAGAAAATATATTAAATGAAATCATTTTAAATTTTCGAAATTTTTAAAAAAACTAAACCAAAGATAATATTTAAAATTATCAATGTCATAATAATCTCTTACAAATATTTCTTTGCTATTCCTTAAATTAGGTCTTCTTGTGTTTGACAAACCATATTTGTCTTGAAGTCGTAAAGGTTTAATATTGTTTGGATTATATGGTGAGATGAATTTATCAAACACTTGCCTCCAAGGTTGGCCACATATTCACTTGATGGACTTACATATTTTTGCCTTTAGAAAGGGGTTAACTCACAAATTTTATTTTATTAAAATATTAACATCATTAAAAGAAAAGAAAAAAAAAATCATAGTGTACTCTACAAAGTAAAGCAATTTGTTCAATGTTTAGTAAGTCCAGAATGTAGAATTAGCGAAGGCGCCTACATTTTTTTAGGCTGCAAGGTTCATGTGATTGTAGGATCTATCATAAAAAATCCCTTGAGAAGCAGGTTTCTATATATAGAGCAATATAGATATATATACATAAAGCGATATATATATATATGTACTTCTTTATAGTGGCTGATGTGAACTTAATGGCTGCCCACAGTGTGATTGATTATGGCCGACACCGATTCATATCGTGATTCAGGCATGGCCGAGTCCGATTGAGATGAGTACGATAGTGAGGTGGAACTCGAGATTGCCATAGCCTACGTTCATTTGTGTATAGAGTACGTGCAAAAGTACTACATGAAGCGACCTATGTGCACTAGTATCCCGAGTGGGAGGTCATATGTGATTGAAGTACTAGAAGGAAATCCGCAAGTGTGTTATGACATATTCCGCATGGACAAGACCATTTTTAGACACTTGTGTAATGAGTTGAAGCGGTTGCACCTATTAGAGGAGGACACTGGTTGGGTTTCATTTGAGGAGTCCGTTGGGATAGTTCTATTTATCGTCGGACACAACGCCGACTACTAGGTAGCCGCCAACCGCTTCCAACATTCTCTCGAGACTATTCAAAGGTGGTTCCGGCGTACCTTGCGTGCTATCCATGCTTTGGGATGTATCATCATCCGACCCGACGTTGATGCAGGTGAGCTCCTTCAATCACTTCGAGGGAATGGGAAATATTATCCATGGTTTGAGGTATGCTTTGATTTTTCTTTTTTTGGTGCTATCCATGCTTGCTTATTCACACTATATTGCACATAAGTGCAATTTATTAATTACTGACTACTTATTTTTTTACAGAAATGTGTGGGGGCTATCGATGGGACACACATAAGTGCTTCTTCCCCATCCGGTAGGAACACCGCATTTAGAGATAGACGGAGTGATATCACCCAAAACGTGATGTGTGCATGCAACTTTGACATGCGGTTTACGTATGTGCATTCGGGATGGGAAGGGAGTGCAAATGATTCACGAGTCATGCAGGACGCACTTGGACATGCCGAGTATGAGTTCCCTTGGCCGCCTAGAGGTTAAAAAAAAAAAAAAAAAAAAAAATTACTGCATTTGGTTTTCGATTTGGTCATTATTGCATCCGACTTCACATTTCCAAAGTATTTTGTAGCATATTACAGAGATGTGAAAAACTATTCAAAATGGGATTATGGAGTAGCAGGATGAAATTCTTGTCTATGATAATTCTAAAAAAGGGTGTGAATTTTTGTGGGTTGTGTGGTTTATATGTCATATTTTTTTAAATCTCATGTCACATATTTTATTCATGAATGTCTTTTAATGGGTTTGTTTAAATTTGGATATTTACGTTAGATCACTTAGAAATCCAAACTGAGGTTAATGAGTTTGTAACTACTTTATATTTTGTCCTTTTCGTAAAAAAAAAAAAAAAAAAAAAAAAAAAAAAAAGCTTCTATACACTGCACTTGATTGGTAGCTAGGTAATTTCATTATATCTAAACTAATTCACTCAATACATGAACTGTGTGATTCATATTTAGCACTCTATATCATGGATAAAAGGCCGTGTAAAAGTTTGTCATCTCACTAGGGAAAGTTGCTTTCATGGAGTAGTAAGTTAAAGTCGATCCACCGCATGGTCACTCATTGTTTAAGCCGACATCAAAAAGCTGTAGTGCATGCTTCATATACATACATGTATAGATACACTTTGGTAGTAAAGAACTAGCAAGAATAGTTGTGTTGGGTAACATTAATTGGCAATGGTTATCACTCGTATTGCAGGATCGTACTACCTCGTTGACTCGAGGTACGCAATAGGCAGTGCATTCCTCCCCCCACACAAGTCCACACGCTACCATGCCCAAGAGTTTCGGGGTGCAAACCGGTAGCCTAGTACCCCACAAGAGTTGTTCAATTATAGGCATTCCTCATTGCGGATGGTGATTAAACGATGCTTTGGCGTCTTGAAGGTGAGGTTCCCGATCTTGACTGGAATGCACTCCTTCTCTATCTCTAGACAACGGGTGATTGTGATCGCTTGTCGTGCAATCGCACAACTTTATTCGCATGTATAACCGGGCGGATGAAATGTTCCATGTGTGGGAAGGATCATTTGTGCGTAACAGCGACGCAAACCTAGCAGGAGCCGCACGCGTAGGCCGTGGGGGCATCGAAGAAGCTTTTAATTCTCGGGCACAACGAGCAATGTCGGAGTATTGTGATGTGATAACTGCCGCTATGTGGGCAGATTACATTGTTCAATGATTGAGCTTTTTGGGCATTATTTTATTAAAATGTGGATGACATGGAACTTTGTATAAGTCTAGATGAAGATTACTGTGTTTTGTTGTTGTTATAGGTTTGTATAATGGGGTAGTGAGCCTCTTTAATTTTGACTGCAGTGGCTCTTCATCGTTGTTTTTGGTGAACTTAATGGCTGCCCATGAAGCTGGATTGTCAACATATATTAGTCACTTTTTGAATGGCTTTCACACAATTACACTACTCTCCCTCTTTTTGAAAAGCTAGATTCTATTTTGTCCCAAATACATATATCCTTTATAGAATTTTAGTGATAATACTTGTTACATTTGTTTATGTTCAAAGAAAATTTACAAAAAAAAAAAAAAAAAAAAAATCCTACTTAATTATGATCAATATTTTTGTCACAAAAACATTGAGTACATTATTATCAATTAAAAAAATTGTTTGCAAAAAATTAATTAGTTATTTTGCATCATCACCAAAAGTAAGAAGAATGATTTTCAAATGAAAAGATAAAATATCAAATAATAGAAACTTAAAAACAAATATTATTTAATTGATATTTAAACATAAGAAATACCTCACTTATATTAATTGACTTAGGCGAATATTGAGCCAGTTTTGCTAATAAGAGGGGAGGGCTGCTTAATTGGTTTGCCGAGGGTTGTAAAGGGACTAGTGTGTTTTGTGTGTGTATGTGAAAATGTATTATGCCTGACCCCAGTGGTAAAGAATTGTAACTGAATACATGCTTTGTGTTTATGACATCTTTTTCGTTTTTCTCCTTTTTGCAGGTATCACTACTCCATGAATAAAAGTTAATGCTTTGTTGGCTCTCTTTTCTGGTTACTATAAAAATATGATTAGCTATTGTCAATGTGGTTGGAGAGAGGATGGGTAGCCTTGGATCAACAGATAATAATGGATTATTATTATTAATAATAACTTCTTGGGTTATTTCCCAGCCTCATGATTGATGATTATGTAATGTCTTGTTCTTTAATTTCTATGAATTAAACTTATTTATTATACTAAAGAATATATTGCAGGCTTAGTTACATTTTTTTCATTCCTTCGGATATCTCAAAGATCATCATTTGCGGGTACGACAGAGAAGCTAAGCGTAAGTGGATATAGAGGCAATATCCACGACAATGAACGGCCTATATTCAAGTATATATACTTACTATCATCAATAATAACTTTGTCAAATAATTACTATCATCAATAGAAGAGAATTGTAACTTACAATTCTCCTATGTTCCAATAAATTATCGTACTATAAAAGTACCATTAAGCCAATAACATACTATTGTAAGAATCAAGAGTCAGCCCGATACATATTGTATACACTAGCAAAATGGATGACTCAAGATTGTCTAAAAATATTACATAGTGCATCAAGTTCAAAAGGAGTTAGTAGTACATAATAAGATAATATGATTACATAGTAGGAATTAACACATCATCATAACAGTTTGGTTTATAACATCGTCATAGTTAGCAGTAGTGCAAGCGCGGTGAAAAACAAACACCAAGCAATAAACCTAATCTTCACCATTTTCTTTGGTTGGTCTGAGGGGTGGACCTTGTCATGTATGACCCTCAATTCCTCTCGCAATACACATAGCTCTTCTTGTAGTTCTTTGGAAATCCTCCGCATATGACAATGGCGTCTTCAAGGGAATACACCATTGAAAAAACTGACATGTGTCCTTTGGGCAACATTGGAAAAGCCTGTACCGGTTCTCATTTCGCTTATCCGAAATCTTTACACTTGCTTTCAAGCCACAAAAACAGTTGCAATTTCGGAACCGAAGGCCATCGTCAATATCGTCATGCATTGTGTCCGACATCCGCAAGAAGAAGTCACAAGCCTACTCACTTACACATTACAAAACGTAATCAACACTATTAAACAACCATTTGAACATGCTATCCATTCGTGCAACAAACACTATAGTAACATATCCAAGCAGCCCAATTGAGGAATCCATGTCGTTACTCTTGATTAGCCCTATTTTTTTTTGTTACTTAATAAACATTGTAGCTAAGACCTAATTGAACCCATTCTACATTTTATCACCTTTTATATATATATATGTATATAGACAACGCAATCACAGGAAGGTTAATTTTTTTTTCCCTAATCAACAACATTATCATTCAACAAGCGAAACAAAGGCTGTCGACTTTACAAGCATCGTAATCACTATTTGGGATACAATACATATTGAAACAACATGCTCCACAACATCTAAATGCAAACTTTGCAGCCACATGGGCAGCAGTATTGCAACATCTCCTAACACAACTAAACTTACAATTCAGAAACAGTTTACTTGAGATCAAGTATATTACTAATAGTAGTAGCAATGGACCAATCAGCCGCATTGCCTGTGTGGTTAGGGAATGAAAACAGATTTAGCATCACTCACGGGAAGGTTATTCAAAGAGATTCCTTATTATACACACACGACTCGGGAATGTGGGGGCAACTAATAATTAAGATGGATATAATTACTCTAATACTTTGGTAAACAGAAGCTATTATGGCTACAAACTTTCAAAATATTTTCTAGCACAACCACATTCACGTAACCCAAACAGAGAAAACCGACAGTATTGAAATCTACAAATCAGCCTCAGAGAGACATCATATCAAGTTGAACGTGTATACTATATTAAGTGAAAAACCAAAAACAGTAGATTTTGTGCATTATTCATTTATTCTATATGCAGGTATGAGCCAAACATTGAGAGTACCAATTACCAACAATAAAAAGCTACAATCTTGATACATTATAATGAGGAAATCAACATTGACAATAAATAAAAACAGGTTGTTTTGTATATGACAAAGTAAGGAGAAACGAATCATGAGGTAAAATCCGTGCGAAAAGTAGATGTTGTGCATCTTTGTATGTGCAACCATTGCTAAGCAGTATTCTATATGCTGAGCATTAGCTAAACAAAAGAACACTAGATCTTGAGCATTATTCTATATGCAAAGAAATGACCAAACAAGGAGTCCTAACTATAAAAAGCTACAATTAACATGAAGTTTTGAATACAACATATGACATAAAGAATCAAAACAATTAACACAGAGAGAGCTATAAAGGAAAACCAACCAAACAGGCTCCAAACCTCACAAAACCTTTGTTTTGCTCACTATAATTGAGGAACACATTATATCCATCATATCCAAATTGAATTCAACATAATTCAGTAAAACCTGTCACAAATTCATGAGTAATTAAACTAGGGCTGTCCAAGCAACCCGGAGACCCGGCCAAACCGACCAAACCGACCGGACCCGACCCGTCACGGCCAAATCCGACACCTCCGGCGGTCGGTGACGGTTCCTATTCTCTGAAACCCGACCGAGGGGGTCGAGTGGCGGGTTTCAGTCTCTGAAACCCGAGCCATCCGATTCGACCGACAAATGCTTAAAAAATGCCAAAATTTCCTAGATCCGGCGACTTTCTGGTGTTCCTTAGCTCCGATCCGGCCACCCTTGGTCTTCCTTCGCTCAGATCCGGTGGTATTTGCTCAGATTCACTCAAATCCGGCTAAGATCTACTCTCCTCCTTCGTCAGATTTTCTCAAATCCGGCGATATATGGTTAGATCTCGACTCGGATCGTCAAGATAGGCTCGGATCGACGAAGATAGACTCAGATATTTGGTTAAATCCGGCTATTTTTACTAAGATCGCGAAGAAATACTCCGATCTACTTGAATCCGGCGCCTTCAACTCGGATCGGCGAAGAAAGAACTTCTCCTCCGCCCGCCGACGCTCATCATCGGACTCGACCGACCCGACCGCTTACTCCCCTAAGCCCGGCCGATCCGACCCGTGGTGGTCGACGGTCGGTTGCGGGTGTATTTTTGTTCCACCTGATCTGAAGGAAGTCGAGTCCGGGTTGGGCATAAACCCGACCCGACCCGACCCGTGGACACCCCTAAATTAAACTACACACAATCAACTAAAACTAACAGTACAAATTCACAAATGAAACTAATAATCAGCTACGGAGAATTTCATATTAGCTTAAAAAACACACTCAAATTTCAAACAGCAAGCAAGTAACATTGGAGTTTGGTTGATGTGAAGCCCTAGGAAAAACCACAACAAATTATTAATATATAGAGTTCTCAGATTTGTTAGAATTTTTTTTTTTTTTTTTTTTTTTTGGTTTAATCTTCCAACGCTTTCTCGGCAACCAAACAGAGTGTTAAGAAAAATGGAAAATCGACTGGGTTGTAAATCAAAAATTGTTTCAACAGAAAAAGATTTTAAGAAAACCCTTCTACATTTCGAGAATGTATGGCGTGTATATTTGAATTGTAAATCAACTATTCTCTCAACAAAGAAACAAAGAATGGAAAAATGGGTTTTCCGATTGGTGAGGAAAAACAAGGAAAAAAACAAAAACAAAAACACAAACAAGTGGAGACATCCGAGTGAAGAAGGAAATGTTCACTCTTTACACAAAAACCCATTGACAAGCAAGGTGAAAGTGAGATTCGAACCTGGATCTTCGAGTGATGGGTCGATGGCGACAAAAGCTTGATCTCGGGCTCGATCTTCGAATGTTGACGGTGGAGATGAGATACGACGACCGTGAAGCCCGATCGTGGATCTTCTTTGGCGTCAATGGAGATGAGGACGGTGTGGGTTTGGCTTTTTGGTGGAGATGAGATACGATGACCGTGAAGCCCAGCCGTGGATCTTCTTTGGCGTCAATGGAGATGAGGACGGCGTGGGTTTGGCTTTTTGGTTTTTACGCTCCGAGGGAAGATCGAAGAAAAAGGGATAAAGACGGAAAGAAATGGGATAAAGAAGGGATAAAAAAGGGATTACAAATTTGTTATTTAATACGGGTCAGCTTTTTTTATCAAACAAAACATACATACCAAACACATATTTTACATTTTTTGAACATTGAAAAATATTGTTTAAACTATGATACCAAACACATTTTTTTTGTTTTATTCATACTAAAAACACGTTGTTCAACAATACTTTTTAAACCACAATTTTCACATCTTTTTAAACAACAATTTTTGAAAACTATAACCAAACGGGCCCTAAACCACACTGGAAAGATTGTCCTTATTACAACAAAGAGACATTTTAGATGCTACTAAGGGCTTTCTTGCATGACATTGCACTCTCTATTGACCCAACGGAAACAAACACTAAAAAAAAAAAAAAAAAAAAAAAAACTTAAGATACTACTAATAATATTCTTGATGGACCAATCAAGTAGGACATATTCATTTGAAAGAGAGTCAAAACATCGCTTTGCATCTCCTTTGATATGAACATGACTCCATTGGTCATGGTTAGCAAGATGCATTGCCCAAAGGATTGCATAGACCTTAGCAACAATGGGGGAGCAAGGTTGGTGAAGCTTGGATCAAACTTTAATGACTATGCCCTTATGATCTCTAGCCACAACCGCAAGAGTGGTGAAGGATTTAGTTATGGCTGCATCAACGTTAAGCCTTATCCAGCCAATGGGAGCCAGCTCCCAAAATAGGTGATTTGCTTGAGCAGTAGGGAGTGTCTCCAAAGCAATCAAAGTGGAAAATTCTTGGAATTTGAATTGAATCTACTTGATAGAATCAAAGCTATCAATTTGAGCCTCCTAATATGTGGTTCTATTTCTTAAATGCCAAATTTCATCAAGAACAAGAGCCATGTTCAAGGATATATGCCATTGATCCTCTTGAGGGCATAAGGCTTGGGGTGGATTCAATACTAGCTAGATAATGTCGGAGCTGGAGTAGATGTGCAACTCATCGGCTCTAAGGCCCCAAAAGCTGGAGTGCCAAATTGCTTTAGCAACTGGGCACTTAAAGAAGAGGTGGCAGCTAGATTCAATCTCACAACCACATAGCACACAAGATGGGTCATCTATGCCCATTCTTTGAAGCAAATTTTCTTTCGTTGGAATGGTGTTGGTTCCTAATCTCCAAAGAAACATTTTGGTCCGTTTAGGAGCTTTAAGCTTCCATAGCTTGGATGCGGGGATGGAACTAGGATTCGAAATTGAGGAGGGCAAATATAATTTTTCTTGGGCTTATTTTCTAAAATCTTAAATATATACCTACTATTTAATATTTTTAAAAATTTAGGGGGCATAGCCCCCTCAGCCTGTATGTAGTTTTGTCCCTGCTTGGATGGTTGCATCTAAGAGGGATAGTTTATGCATGGAAATTCTTAGAGCTAAATACAAAGTTCGAAATGATTGGCTATTCAAGGAGCCTCCAAAAGTTGTGCCTCCCATTTGGAAAGCCATCAAGGAGGTTAAAAACATCATTGTCAAGGGCACTTGCTATCTCATCAGAAATGGAGCTTCTATCAATGTTTGGCAAGACCCTTGGGTGCCTTGGATCCAAGGCTTCAAGCCCCATCCAAAGTCAGCCAATTCTGATACAAATCCACCGATGGTCTCCCAACCGATTTGTTTGAGCCTGACTCTGCCAATGCCATATCCATACACCTTCCACCTACCCTAAGGCCGGACAAGCTCATATGGACACTGAACTCCAATGGAAAATTCTCTGTTAAATTAGCCTCCCATATTGTAACTTATCTATATCTATATATATCTAAAAACCGAGATGTAGAATTTAATGTTGCTATACTCCTGTTGAGCCACCTCATTAGCCATGCCATACTTTAAAAAAAGAAATTCCTTTATTAGTTTTCTATTTTATTTTATATAAAATAATTGAATATAGTTTATGGACAAACTTGTTAATACACTCCATTATTATTCAACATGTTACTATTTATTTGTTTTAAATGCAAATATTTGACTATTCAGTTACTCATATTGATTTCAACTTTTCATTTTCTTCTTTCTAATTTCAAGCAATTGTTAAAATTGAATAGTTCATTATTTTTTTAGTGGATATATGCACATGTTTGACTATTGATTGCAAACATTACTATTCATTAAATGTAAATTAGCTCGTAACCTCATGCATATGCATAGGTACACTTAAGGATATACAATAAGATGCATGCATCATAATTCTTATATATATAATTCAAATACTATTGATAGTTATTTTTAAATTTTGTTAACTCTTTAAAAAGTTTTGTAAGGATATTATTAGGTGTAAAATGTAAATTGTCCATATATATTTTTTTTAATTATTGTGAAGTACTTCTTTTTTTACCATTAATTTATTCTAGACTTTTTGGTTTTTGTACTTAATAACTCACTTGGATGAATATTTATGATTTGAGTTTCTCTCAGCTTCACCTATTATTATATATATAGATATAGATGTTTGACTATATTCATCTACCTAAATTGATTTCAACTTTTCATTTTCTTCTTTCTAATTTTAAGTAATTGTTATAATTGAATATTTAAACTTTTCATCTTCCTATTCTTAAAAAAAAAAAAAAAAAAAAAAAAAAAAAAAAACTCTTCTTCTCTTCCTCCAACCTTTCCCCTCCCTCTTTGCCTCTTTTTTTCCCGACTACTCTTTACTTTACCGTTAAACTTCCTTCATCATTTCTCTTATATTTTGATTGTTCTTCTTTCCATCTTATTTTGTATAAATTTGATATAATTTATTCCGTTCAATCAATATTTTTTCCGTACAAATTTGTGAGTACTCTCTCTCTCTCTCTCTTTATTTTTGTTCTTTCTTATAACTCTAATTTAGGTTATGGTTTTTTTATTTAATTTTTGTGTTTTATTTTTAAAATTTTCCCATCACAAATCACTCTTATAGCTTTGGTTGAATTTTAATTTGGGTTAATACGTAGTTTTTTATTTTTTAAATAGAAATTTGAGTTTATATCAAAACAAAATATACATGGCTACAAATTTGAATGTGCCTACCAAATGGACTTCCATTGAACAGAGATGTATTTACAATGTTTTTAGCTTCATGTACTTTTTTGGTAATGTGAATTTGAGAAAAAGAAAATGGTAGGCAAAGGATGTATGGTCTTTTATAATTCTCTGTCTTAAAAAAGTGGAGGGCCTATTAGTCAAGTATAGAAAGTTTTTTGCTATAAATTCCTTGACTTTTTGTTATTTTATAATGAAATGAGATTGAAAGTTCATTGATCATATAGTGTTATAAAGCTCAACTTAGGTGTAATATTATACAAAACTCTTTGTTGCAATACTGAAACTACTTAGATTTTCTCATTGTTGCATTGTGTTTTTATACATATCTCACTATATATATAACACCTGACTACAAATATATTTTGTTACACTACAAAAAACTTCTAATTAAAAACATTATTTCAAATAACACATATTGAATTTTTAAAAATATACAATCTAATATATTAATTCAATAATTATCTAATAAAAAATAATATATTGATAAAGTCGAACTGTTTTGTAATAGACTTATTTGTTGTTAATGTTATCTATCTAGTTTAACCAAAAAAAAAAAAAAAAAAGAAAGAAAGAAAGAAAAAACAATCAATAAAGATTGAGACCGATTTTGGTTATAGTTTTTTTAGAAATGTTAACGGATGCCTTAAGAAGTATTGGTTTAGGAACTATTTTTAGAAATATTTTATGGGAAAATAATAAAGCAATTAATTTTTCTGACAATTTTTTATATTTTCTATGAAAGTAATGTTAAAACTTTTCTAATATGATTTATTAACAATTGCCGTAAATGACATTCATTAATATGACCCATAATTTTTTGCATCTTGTCTAAGCCTTATTTCAAATAATCTAATTTTTAACTTTTTATAAATAAGCTAATTTTTATTTATTTGTTTTTATATTATGCAAATAAGCTATTGGAAATAAATTATTTCCAAACAACACTTAGGTGGGTTTTACATTTATGAGCGTTATCCAGGAGAGATTTTTTTTTTTAATTTAAAAAAAAAAAAAAAAAAAAAAAAAAAAAAGAAAAAAAAAAAAAAAAGAAGAAGAAAAAACTCCTACAAGCCAATCCCAAATAAACACTAAGAATTCTCTCTCAATTTACAAATAGCTAGAGCTCCAAATATTTCACTGAGAGCCTACCCAAAGTCAACCTGTAATTGGTAAATGATTCAAAATCCTACAACAAGTAGAATATGTGGTACTTAATTAAAATAGGAAAACTAAAATGGAACAGAACACCCAACAAACTTTGGGAAATGAAGCAAATTCAAATAGGATACTGCGCTAGTGAAGGAGAATAGAAACGGGTCCAATTTGTATTGCAAAAACTAATAAACAAGTGGTTCGGTAAACGAGTGACGAAATGCGGTTAAGGTTGGTTGGATTTTTATTTTGGGCAATTGATTAGCTTTATTGGAGTTGCCAATATATATATATATATATATATATATATATATATATATATTTATTGTGATAATTTACTAATTATATATATTGGATAGTTAAATAAAATTTATAATATTCACTTTTATTGGTACAATCATTTGAAAATAATTCTAATTAATACCCAAATGTAAGAGACACATTGACTTACTATTTAAAGTAGCCTTCTCAAGAATTTACACATATTGTGCAATTGCCTTAATTTCTCATTAACAATAAAAACATAGAAATTTGGAAAGAAAATAAAAATTACAACAATTAATTCCATTATCTTTCATGCTATACTTTGTAATTGTATGAAATTAAGTCAACTCAATTTAAGTAGTTGTAATAAAAATATTCTCTATTCTATAGAGATATAAACATTTGATTTTCAAACAATTACCGGTATTGCAATAAAATGATTTATTATTGAAAATAAGAAATAAAGAAAATCTGTCTATAGCTTAAGAAACACAATATAATAAAATTAAAGAGATAAAATTTTCGGAGGACAAAATATTATAGATAATTTTAGAAACAGATTATACACTTAAAAGGGTTAGTAATTTATAGCACTTACCTTCCACTATTAGTATCTAGATACCAAGTGCGGTAGAACCTTCCCCAATTGGACCCTATCAAAAAAAAAAAAAAAAAAAACACCCAATTAACAAAATTGATCCAAAAGGGTCTAAAAAGCACACAAAATCAATTCAAAAAACAAAAATATGAGACAAAGTAATTACTTTCCGCTGCCAATGAAATCGTCTTTTGTATTGTTGTTCCAAATTGCAACACTTATCTCTCTAAGGCCTTTAATTAACGAAAACACAAACTTTTCTTGGAATACCGAAGTATTATGACCATCTATACACACACAAAAAAAAACAAAATCAGCATAACTCACTATAACTCTATAGAAGCCTCAAAAATATAAAGAGAAATTAAAGGGGTTGAATTTGATATTTACGTTTGGAGAGAGAGAGTTTGCAGAAACTGTGGTTTTATATTTCTTAACTTGAGAGAGGGGTAAGGTTGCTAGGGTTTTGAGGGTAAGGTTGCTAGGGTTTTGAGGTGTTATAATGTTTTTGTTTTTATTTTTTAAATATTGTCTTTGACGTGGAAAATTGTAAAGAGAGCCTTCGGTTTTATATATATATAGACTATTAGGGAGGAGTGGAATCCTAGTGTTTTGGAAATATTAGAAGTTGTAAGCCAATTACTTAAATATCTAGTTTAAGAGATATTTGTTTATTGAAATTAAAATTTATAAGGACGTGATTTAAAACCAAAGTTTTATACCTTTTAATTCTAATATGTCACATCATCTATTATCTATCACATATTACAGAGTATGCATAACTACAGCTTAGAGTTTATTTGGGAACATCTTATTTAGTTAAAACTGAAAACTTTTTACTAGAAATCTTTGTAGATAAAGTTAAAAGGTAGTTAAAATAGTAAAGTGAGACTTATGAATAGTAACAAAAATAAACTAAATAGTAAAAAAGATTACATTTTTAAGCCAATATCGAGTGTACACTTAATCAATTCTAATATATCACATCCTTACCAAATTCGGACTCTTATTGATTCGTTTTTGCTACTTCCCAATGTAATGCAATCCACTTGATTCTTCCTTAATTAATGCAACCTACCATGCATTAATATATTCTATAAATAAATACAATTTAAATTGAAAAAAACCCAATTCCTTATAAAGAAGTGAATCTACTTTATTATAAAATAAGTAATGCTACCGTCACAAATTATTTTACAATATTTTTACAAACTATTGATATGAAAAATTCTTACTAGTTATAATTTGGGTCCATCACTAACATCCCATTTTTACTTACCAATAATTATTTAGAAAATGCTAAAATCATGTTAGTAGTTTGTAAAAATATTGTAAATAATTTGTGTCTATAGCAATAATCTTATAAAATTCGAACTTTACCCAAAGGACATTTGTCAACCGCAATTTTTTATTTAAAAGAAAAAAACTTATTGTATGAAAAAGATATTCGTTATATTTTACTTTAATGTGACAGATTGTGATTGATTTTCTGTCACCATCAAGAGTTAACTCATAATTTTTTTTCTTCTATTGTTTACAATCTATTGCAACAAGAAAATTGTGTAAAGTTGTTAGATAATGATAGAATTAGGGTTTGTTTAGTAATATTGTTATAATAACGTTGTTTATATTTTGTGAAAATAAATATAAATGAAAAAAATGTATAATATTATTTAAAAATTTAAAACAGTTGTTTAGGTGCATGTGCCTAACAACCGTTAATCTTCTAGATAAGAGAGCTAAAGAAGAGAAGAGGAGTGATTAGAATGAGCCACTTTTTGAAAGCCCAAAAAGGGCCGTAGACGACTCCAATATCCAAAAGAGTTTTAAGTTTGGCTGGGTATTAACAACTTTCTATATTTTTTTCAGCAATGTGTCGGACTCATCATGACTCTATCAAATCCAGTTAACCCATCAAATCCACCCAGATTCAAATCCGCAATCTCTTTCTCTCAAATAAAAAACAAAATCCCAACCCTACCCCTAAAAAAAAACCAAAACCTCATCCCTATCCTCCCTTATATACATGTACCCATCACATCACACACATTTATTTATTAAATTTTACATTAACTAAACTTTATTTTGACTTGGTTGGCTCACTCTCTCACAGAGAGAGAAAGAGAAAAACTCAGAGAGAGAAGAGAGAAAACTCAGAGAGTTAGAGAGAGAAAGATAGAGAGAGAGAGAGAGAGATGGACAGCGGAGGAGGAGGAGGAGGAACAGGAGGAGTAGGAGTAGGAGCAGCAGCAGCAGCACACTATAATCCACGCACAGTGGAAGAGGTTTTTAGGGATTTCAAGGGTCGTAGAGCTGCTTTGATCAAAGCTCTCACTACTGGTCTCTCTCTCTCTCTCTAACTTTTTTTTTTTCTTGCGTGTTTCTTTTACGTTACTACTGTTGTTTTGAGCGTTACGGCATGTCGTTTTCGCTGTTACGAGAATGCGCTTCTTCTCTCTCTTTTAGGTTTTCTTTGTTGTTGTTGTTGTGAATTACGAAATAGGAAGCGGTTTTTCTTTGTTTGAATTTATTTTTTGTTTTAGTTTTTATTTTTTTATTTTTTATAAATTAATTAATTTTTTTCTAAGAATTTAGTTTGAATTTTGTGTTGTTGATTTTTTTTTTTTTTTTTGCTTGGTTTTGGTTTAGTGCTTTGTTTGTTTCTGGAGAAATTGAGAGAAAAACGATTTTAACTGTGCAATTGTTTAATTTGTAGAAGAAAACTGAAGAACAATAGACACGAGAAAGGCTGTTTTTAAAGAATTTTTTTTTATATAATTTTGTTGTCTTGGCATTGGGAGAATTGTGTATAGGTTTTGAGGATTGAATAAGCTGTGTTTGGTTACTGAGAAAGCTGAGGAGGATGAAAATTTTTGTGTTTTGTTTGATGTTGTTGTGTAAGTTTGAAGGTTAAAAAAGAAAAGAAAGGAAAAGTGAGGTCTTCGTAACTACGCGCAGAATTTGAATTTTCGGGATTTAAGTGAGAGCAGAATGAGTTACTTTCATTAATGTACATTGTCACAACAATAAAACAGCTCATGAATTTGAATTTGAATTTGAATTTGCGTTAGAAATATGTATTTCATCTATATATGTGTTTTTTTTCTTGTTCAATTGGCGGTTATATGGTTTGTTAAGAAAATTCGGGGGAAAACAGTTAGTTTCTGAATTTAAATACTTTTAGAAAATTGAGGTAGAAAATGTCGTTTAGTTATTTGTAATGAATGTGGAAGAGGGGTCATAAATGATTTTTTATGATCCGTTGGGTCTCTTAAACTCACGACCTTATCCTCCACTGAAGAGGAAGTGCCAGTTGGGCAAGAGCTCATTGTCGTTTTCTTATTTATTACTTTTTGTTACTTTGGGAAAATTCTTTGGATATTTTATTGTTTGAAGTTAGGGCTTTTTTTGGAAAGCTTTTGTATTGAGTGTTGACTATTTATGTGTTTTTGTTTTGTTGTTGCAGACGTTGAAGATTTCTATCAGCAGTGTGATCCGGGTGAGGAGTTATTTCTTTCTTCATCTTGAATTACTTATAAAATGGATGAAAGTCTTTAGATATGAATCCACACCCCCCTTTCTTGCATATATTTGCAATGTATACACTGTTCCTTTGTTGATTGAGTTATAAGATGGTGTGTTCTTATCTGTGGCATGCAATAAGGGGCTGGTAAATGATTTTGATTCTCATTATGTTTGTCTGTGTGACTGAAGACCTAAAAAAAAGTTAATTTGCTAAGAAGTTCTATCAATGTGTTAATTGTGTTTTGTCTTATAATTTTTTTTTTTTTTTTTTGTTATAGCCTTTACATTATAAGTACACATTTACGAAAAAAGTTAATTCATCATTAGATGATTACAAAAAACTATAAAAAAAAGAAAGTGATTTCGTAATCATCTTTAAAATTGCAACTATTGTGTTCCTTCCACAATGTCCACAATAAAGATGAAGGGAAAAGATTCCAAATTTTTAATGATTGCTTCCCAAACCAATTCTTCCTGAACGAGAGATCAACCACCTGCTTAGGTAACACCCATGGAATCCCAAACAATTGAAAAGTCTAACTCCCCAAAGCATAAGCAGCATAACAATGCATTAGAAGGGCTACTTTGAGGTGAAAATTAAAAAGACCTCATTTAATTTAAATATCTAATAGAAAACCCTTGTTGTTACATAAAATTTTGTGCTATATTTGGGATTTTGTGTAGTACCCTATCATTGATATGATGCGGTCACTCAAAATTTTATTTGCCATTAGATCTTCTTGTACCTTTATAGTTTCATGTTCATAGAACTCGTCATTTTCTGTGGACATAATTCTTAAAATAGCTTGGTGTTTCCAATTTTAACAACAGTTATTGTTTTTTTTTGCCCTTTTTTTTTTTTTTTTTTTTTTTTGCAATAATTAGTCATTAATTAATACGAAGTAATGGTTTTAAATTTTGTGCTTTGTATCCCCATATATTTATTTTTTTCTTTTTGATTTTTATTTCTGATTCATAGCTATTCTATTGTGTTCTGTTCCATGGTCTTTATGCACTATTTTGTTCTTACAGAAAAGGAGAATCTGTGTTTGTATGGCTTTCCTAGTGAGCAATGGGAAGTCAATTTACCTGCTGAAGAGGTGCCTCCAGAGCTTCCAGAGCCTGCATTGGGAATTAACTTTGCAAGAGATGGCATGCAAGATAAGGACTGGTTATCTTTAGTTGCTGTCCATAGTGATGCATGGCTGATTGCTGTTGCCTTCTATTTTGGTTCCAGATTTGGATTTGATAGGGCTGACAGGTAAACTTACGGACTTTTCTGAATTTTCTACCTTCCTTTACTGATTTGGAATACTCTTTCTAGCAATTTATTGATTGTAGATATTGTCATGTTAAGTACTTTGCTTCCTTTTAGTGATTTGATATTAAAGTGTAGGTTGTTCCTTACTTGCAGCATGATTGTAACTTTAGGCAAGTCAGCCTGATTGGGTGACTCAGTGGTTATGGAAGAGAAATTTGCATTTAGGCACCATAAAATTTGGCTTATGTTGGAAATCATGCTCTTGTATTGGTTCAATTGAGGTTATTATTGATTGTTTTTGGATAATAGTATTTTTTACCCTCTGTGATGCAAACTAAATGACTGACCACTTTATCTGTTTTTTCATAATTTTTGGGTTTTAAAACCAGATTTGGACCCCTTATTAGATTGAATAATCTTTGGTCATGTAGCATACATTGACCAGTTTTGTTGTATGTCCAATGGTTAATGTTGAAGTTTCACTCTTAGTTGCAAGTGCTTAATAGAAGCGTTTCAACTTCTCATGTGTTGTATCAAGTACCATGGAAATGTACATGCTCAGTTGACTCGTACTATATGTAATTCTTCATCATGTAGTGTAATATATTTTGTGCTTGATGCCCAATAAATAACACTCTATTTACAATATTAAGACTCACTTTTATGCACTTTGAGATGTGATGTCAGGTAACTATCTTAACCATTAGCTGAATGAAAGGCACTGATATTTTACTTTTAACTGGGTGCAGTTGGGTTTCTAGAAATGGATAAACCCAGTTGTATTCTTACAGTTGTTGAAGCATGAAGTATGAAACCATTGTTTAGATGTTTACCATGGGCTTGTAATCTTTGATTTATTATGTGGCTGATTTTCCATGAGATGCTATTCCATTGTCTTATTACTCATGATGCAGGAAGCGGCTCTTTAATATGATAAATGAACTTCCAACAATTTTTGAAATTGTGTCTGGTACTGCAAAGAAACAATCAAAGGAGAAGTCATCTGTCTCAAATCACAGTGGCAACAAGTCCAAGTCGAATTCTAAAGTGGTAAAAGGATTTCCTGTATATAATGCTTTTATTTGGTGAAGAAAATTACAATACATATGTGGGCAGTGGCCATTAAGTCGGTCTGTCCTTTTTGAGGGAAGCTCAACTGAACTGTGTTTTCCTCAGTGGGAAGTCTTAACTTGTTACCAAGTTCTGTTTTTTTGTTTAACAATTATAATTTTGGTAAAATGTAACATCAAGGAGAATGTTTGGTCCAATAATTCAGTATTGATAAACCAAGTTGCTTTTTGTCACTTTAAAATTAGAATTTCCTACAAACTGGCATTTTAGCTTTAGTGTAGTTGATTAGAAAAGAAGTCTCTTTGTTTTCTTTCCAGTGAAGACAAGAAAACCTGATTTGGGTTTGGTCCTAGTTGCCACGACTTCATACTTAATAATAATATGGCATCTTAGGACTGTGGCAACATTACCACAAATCACAGCTTGAAGTGAGAATGTAGCATTGTTGGATGTGAATGCCTTTCAAAAGAAAAAAAAAATGTAGTACTAGGATGGATGTTGCCCCTCAGTGTCACTGGCATGTAACAGATTGACTGACTTGTTTGTGTTGTAGTGTCAGAAAATAAAGGGGCTGTCATGTCTCATCTTCTGAAATTGTACATTTGGGGAGCTATTATTAACCATTTCTGGATTTCTTGACATCATTATTTTTAGATTTGTCCCTTAGTTTTAACCAGCACTTAAGAGATTCATGCACCATTGTTTTTAAAATTATTCATTTAGGGAAAGTTCATACTTTGGTTTGGGATAAAATGTTTACCTACTGGCTACAATTACACTCTCTACTGCCCCTGTTTCTCTTATCAATTGATTTATATTTGTTTTCTTATATTTTGTCGACAAAGCAGCGGGCATTAGAAGCGCCAAAATATCCAAAAGCTACTCCTACGAAGGAGGAAGATGAGGTCGTGGATGAGGAAGACGAAGATGAGCATGGCGAGACCTTGTGTGGAGCATGTGGGGAGAACTATGCATCAGATGAATTTTGGATTTGCTGTGACATCTGTGAGAAGTGGTTTCATGGGAAGTGTGTAAAGATTACCCCTGCTAGGGCAGAGCATATTAAGCAGTACAAGTGTCCATCATGCAGCAATAAGCGAGCTCGCCCTTGACATGGAGAGAGATGCGGCATATCTACCTTTGTACTCATCTCTTGGTGGACTCTGCTAACTGTTTGGTTGATTGGTATCTTTGTCTAGTTTTTAAAATTAGTGCAACTTGTGAATGTGTACTCTGGTTTAGGGACCTCAGTTTTTGGTATAATGCTGTTTAGTTGTAGTTTGGATCTTTACCCTGTTTAGCTTTTTAAATGTTACTATCTTTCTAATCCAAGAAATATCTGTCTATTTGTGGTGCTGTAAGACTTGTACTCATCCTGCTTGCTGTAAGTCTGTAACATCATTCATTAGTGTGGTTACATGCACTAATGACTGATGTTGACTTATTTAATGTATTGTTAGCTGTAATTTTTCTTAGAACAACATAGAAAATCTGATGTTCATTGATTTTTAGGGTGGTTTATAAAACCAGTACTTTGAACTGACCAACCAAAACTGATTGGATTTTCAGTTTTGGCTAGTTCTTCTTCAGTATCGGTCTGTGGTGTTTTTAATTTCTGAAAAAAAAAAAAAAAATCAGTTCTTTGGTTAGATCTTGGGGCCTGGGTTTCTGGTATCGAAACCAACTGATATATTACTTTTTGTGTGAGTCTTAAACACATAAGTATGTATTACTCAGTGGAAGAGGAACCTTTTTTCTTGCATTAATGTCTTAGGTTTGAACATTGTTTTGGTACTTTTGTGTATATATTAAACATAAAAGAATGTAGTTTGGGGGAAGTATGTTATTTTCTCTCTTAACCGAATTTCATTTCTCTCTCAACTCTTCAGTCACAGCCCCCTTCCCTCCACACCTTAACTCTCTCTCTCTCTCTCTCTCTCTCTGGTCCTATTGCAAGGTAATTCGTGGCATACATGCTCATTCCTTCCTTTGGAAGAGTATTTGGGTGTCATTCATTTTGTGGGAATCTACATAAGGTAAGATTCTTAATCTAAGATGGGGTTCATATTAGGGGATTGGTGTTGTATGTGTCGGTGTTCTGGGAAAACGATGAAAGACCTCTTAATACATTGTGATGTTGCTCGTCCTTTGGAGCAGTGCTCTTTGGATATTTGGGATTCATTGGGTGCTGCCTTATACTATGCCAACATTATTGTTTGGTTGGATAAATTGGTTTAGGAAGCACTCCTCAGATGTTTGGAATCTCATGCCAGCTTGTTTGATGTGGCTGGTGTGGAAGGAAAGGGATAGTCATATGTTTGAAAAAGATGAAAGACCTCTTTGGATGTTTGGGATTCATTGGGTGCTGCCTTATACTATTATGCCAACATTATTATTTGGTTGGAGAAATTGGTTTAGGAAGCACTCCCCAGATGTTTGGAACCTCGTGCTGGCTTGTTTGATTTGGCTGGTGTGGAAGGAAAGGGATAGTCGTATGTTTGAAGATGCTGAGAGATCCCTTGATCAACTGTAATCATTGTTCATCCATACCTTGTTTGATTGAGTTTGGACAAGGGTTTTTAAACTTTGTAGTTCTATTTTTGACTTCCATAACTCATTAGGATGATCTATATAACTGTTTGTATTGTGTTCATCATTGTGAACGAAAGTATTTTCTCTTTTATCAATAGAACTTAATTCTTATTAATAGCCTTTCTCCTTTCTTCAGCACTCAATGGCCGACATGCACCTGACCTCTGCTAGAGGTAGAGAGTTTTGATGAAAAACCTTAACCAAGAGCGAAGTTTTTTGATGAAGAATTAGTGAGTTTGCTCATGGCTACAGGTTTTTAATCACAACTTTCTCACCCTTTAATGCAGTTTCAATGCTCCAAGGATGATCTTTGGGATTTGGGTAAGCAATCTTCAGCTCTTCTGCACATGTTTTTTATTTTTTTTTTTTTGGATTCTAGTTCTTGATTCTATTTTCTGCCCCTCAAATGTTACTCAGATGATTCATTATTACCATAATAACATATACTAAGGTTACGCTTGTATCAATGCTCATACTAAGGATATGCTCATATCAATTGATGATTCCTTAAATTGATGAATATTTAGTATTTTTCAAATCGATTAGAATTGGTCTGAAATTAGTAGAGTGTATTCCTTTCCCCTACCCCACAACCCAATTGAATTGAATTGAACCAAACTGAACTGCATTTATTCCATTTTGGTCGGCTTTGGGGTGAGTTTGAAAAACCAACTTTTTTCAGTTCAGTCCAAAATCTTCTCCCAACCACGATTAAATTGCATCAATATCAGCTCTAATTGATTTGCCTCTTTTATGTTGCTTATGCAACATCTTTGTGATTATATTTTCTTCAGGAAGAAACAAAGAGAACTGATTCGTGAGGTTCAGGATGTGACTCATTTGCGAGAATTGGAATCTGTTTTTGGAGTTTCATTCGCAAGTTATGTTATTATACTGTTTTGAAGTCACCTGTGCTAGCTTTCCTTTTAGGACTTTTTGGTCATTAAAGTGAAATACTGAGCATGCTGTAAGTGCCTATATATATTATCAAAGTTAATATTATTTATGTGGAGTATTTTGGTTTTTTCTTTCTTTGGCCTCAGATTCAATAATATGGTAATTGCACAATCTATAAAAATCTCTATTAGGAATTGTGTTCCACCGTTAAAATTCGTGGGGAATGCGAAAAAACTAACTTGGATAGACGAATATACATATTAGTTCGGTAACCCTCTTGCAAGAATAGGTCTGAAAGGTCAGTTGATGAAGCAAACTCCGATCCTGCAATGAGCTTATTGTGATTATTATGTTTCCATAAAGAAATGCTTCTTCTTTAATATCTTGAGGACTATTGTCTTAAAGGGTAAGAAGTATTGAACGTGAGATCTAAGCTACTTGCGGTGATGTTTGTGCAAGAATAGGATGCAAGCCTGATCCAAAATCTTGAAGAATAAATATTTCTGTTAACTTCATGGACCAAGATGTCTTATTTGATTTTCTTTTACCCTTGGTCCGATGATATAGGAGCGTTAACGCCATTATCAATCCACGTCTATCTATACTGAGAACGAGTTGTGACTTATAAGGTGCAGCCGACGTTTGAAAATTCTACTTATACCTTCTAGATCACTTTATAGTCTTATCCAATATTCCTTCAAAAACAAAATAGTCTTATCCTATATTTAGCTACCTATTTCAAGTTCCACCTGAGTCTATATATATAAGGCGCAGCCGACGTTTTAAAATTCCACTTATACCCTCTAGATCACTTTATAGTCTTATCCAATATTCCCTAAAAAACAAAATAGTCTTATTCTATATTTAGCTACCTATTTCAAGTTCCACTTGACTATATATATATATATATATATATATATATAATTTTTATTTAATCGTTATTAGTTTGAACTTTTGTAGCAAATGATTTTTTTTTTCCCCCAAATGTGCTCGTCAAGATTTCTCATTTGCATAAAATGAAACAAGTATCTACAAGGAGAGCATTCTATTTTAGAAAGTATGAATATTTCATTTGGGATGTTGTACTAGTGTTGTACTCGTATACACTGTGTCATGCTATAATTTTTTTAAAAATTATTCATATCACAATATTATACCTGTACAAGTACTCGTGTTCGTGCTTCCTAAACTCTATTATTGTCTTGAGCATAAAACAAGATGCACTTTTCAAAGCATTTGGGTTAGGTGGATCATATCTCTATTATGTGGTTTCATTTTCTGTTATTTAATATCTTCTAATTAAAAATGTAGTTGGGGGTAGTTTTGTCTTATTAAAACGCATTGGTTATTAAATGGAAGGGTCGTGTTTACAGGTGCCCTTAGGGCAATTGTTAATAAATCAAATTAAGAAAGTTTTGATATCACTTTTATGTAAAATATAGAAAGTTGTCAATAAATTAATTAATTTTTTTTTTTAATTTTCCCATAAAACATTTCTAAAAATAAAATCATATTGTAGCCCTCCTAGCACATCATGGTGCCAAGCTTGGAGGGCTAGATTATTAAAAAAAAAAAAAAAAAATAGTTTGCCCTAAGGGGGCATTTGGTTCGTTGTGATGTGCCCTTGATGTGATACACATTACCTTAATGTGACATTAAAGTGTTTGGTTCATTTAATTTTTCTAACATTACCATAATTTAAGATTACGAAATATATCACATCAACATAATCACATAACTTTCTTAAATGGGGGTGATCTTATATTACTTATTGGTGGGGATGTAATAATTTATTGAATTCACAAAATTGCCCATACTAAAAAAAAATTATTTTACTCATGAGAATTATTAAAATATCAAAAAACCTCTAAAATAACCCAAAACCTTTAAAATAATCAAAATACCATTGGAACCACCAAAACAACTTAAATGCACAACGAATGTCCAAAATATCAAGGTTTTCAGATTCGAACCGTTCATTAAACCGTAAAAGAGAGAGGTTCAAGGTTTTTGAGATCGAACCGGGGTCGAACCGTGATGGTGTCATAATTAATTTAATAATTAATTAAAGCCTAAATATGGATATTAAATTTATAAAACTAGCAAAAAATTGACTAATATATCTATATATGTGATGGAAATTTAATGATTTTCAAGCATATATTTAATAATTAAATAAGAAAGTTAATAAAATAAAATAATAACCATGAAAACATTAAAATTTATGATTAATTTTTGAAGTAAAGTTGAATATCTTTGAAGGATTTTAATTATAAATTTTTTTTTTATTCCTTGTAAGAGATGGATAATTTAATTAAGTAGAATAAAATTGTGTTAAGTTGTTGTTGTTGTTGTTGTTGTTTTTTTTTTTTTTTTTTTAAATTGCTACGGGGTTTATGGAATTAACAAAAAATCCAGTTCTTTATACTAAAAAATTGGTTTTCATCCCGGTTCTCCGTTTTCATGGTCTGACCTCCTAGTTTGGTCCGGGTTTGAAAACCTTGCAAAATATCCCCAAAACCTTCAAAATGACCAAAATGTCCCCAAAACCTCAAAAATGACCACAATACCCCCCAAAAATTTTAAAATGACCAAAATACTCTTGAAGCCTCAAAAATGACAAAAATACATCTAAAACCTCTAAAATGGCCAAAAATACCCCAAAATATAAAAAAATAACTAAATTAACCCCAAAACCTCTAAAACGACTAAAATACCCCAACACCTCTAAAATGAGCAAAAATACTCTTGAAACCTCTAAAATGATCAAAATAATCTTAAAACCTAAAAAATGACCAAAATACCCTTTAAACCTCTAAAATGACCAAAAAAAAATCCCAAAACCTTAAAAATTACTAAAATAACATCGAAATCTCTAAAATGATCAAAATACTCTTGAAACCACTAGAATGACCAAAATACCCCAAAATCTATAAAATGGCTGAAAATAATTCAAAAATGACTAAAATGGCCAAAATACCTTCGAAAACTTTAAAATGACGAAAATAATCCCCAAACCACTATAATAACCAAAATACCCCCGCAATCACTAGAATGGCCAAAATACCCTCGAAACCATTAAAGTGACTAAAATACCCCCAAAAAATTCAAAACAACCAAAAATATACTGAAACCTCTTAAATGACCAAAAATACCTTGAAATCTATAAAATGATCAAAAATACCCCAAAACCATCTTAATAACTAAACTACCTTGAAACTTTTAAACTAGCCCAAAGTACCCAAAACCTTCGAAATAAACAAAAGTTTTAGGTTGTTTTGTGTCATTTAAAGCTTGTATGGATAGTCCAAAAACCGAGTGATATCAATCGGTTTTCATGATCCAGCATCAAAAACTTGTGGGTCCTACAAATGATGTAGTGTTTGGCTTGGTTTTTGATGTTTTTTTCCATCACTCAAAAACTCAAAATTTTGAGTTTAGATGATGGAAATTGAAAACACAATTTTGGTGTTTTCAGATTATGGATGATGAGTGATAGTGGCAAAATGGTAAAAAAATCAAATTTGTGGGACCCATTCTCCTGACTTGTCACTATCAAGTAAAAAGTGTCATGCAACAATTTTTTTTTTTTTTTCTTTTCCTTTTTCTTTCTTTCTTTCTTTCTTCTTCTATTGAGTTCCACTGGCTTCCTTTTTTCTTTTCTTTCTTTTTTTTTTTTTTTTTTTTTGCTTTTTCTCTACTTCTTCTTACTTTCTTCTTCATACCCACTCCACCACCAACAACATTTTTTTTTTTTCTTCTTCTTCATTCTTTCTTTCTTTCTTCATCAGACCCACTCCATACCCAACGGGGGTTTTTTTTTTTTTTTTTTTCCCTGGATTTGTCTTTCTTTCTTTCTTTCTTCTTCTTTGGATTTGGGTTTTTTGTGTTTGTGGGTTTGAGTTGGCAATTTTGGATCATCGATCTGAAGATTTTGTGTTGGTGTGTTTGAGTTTTCTGTGTTTGTAGTTGTGGTTTGAAGCTTGGGCTGTGATGGAGGTGGGTTTGTGTGGTTGGTGGTGGTATTGATGATTGGAAATTTTTTCTTTTTGTGGGTGTAGTTGATGGTTGGATTTTTTTCCTGTTTTGTGGCCATTGGTGGTGTTGACAATGGTGGATTCTGAGTTTGCCATTGATGGTGGTGATGGACTTAGGAGAATACAAAAGAGGGGAAGAGAAAATTGACGCGGGTAGCAACCATAACCCCTGTGTAGTGTCGGTGGGGTGGGTTCCACCATTTTGGCAAAAAGTGGACTTAAAAAGTTGAGATATGTGACTGAGTTTGAAACCAAACAACAATTTTGGAGTTTTTGAGTGATAGTGGGGTTTGGGTTATGAGTGATGAGATTTGAGTTAGAGTTATGAGTTACGAGTATTGAGTTATGAAAAATGAGTCATGTCTAAACCAAACAGGCCCTTAGTGTTTTAAGGGGCATTTTGGTCATTTTTGAGGTTCCAAAATATTTTTTGGTCATTTTATAAGTTAAAGAGTATTTTGGCCATTTTAAATATTTTTGGATATTTTGGTTATCTTAGATATTTCAATGAAATTTTGGTCATTTTTGAGGTTTTAGGGTATTTTTGGTCATTTTAGAGGTTTCATGGGCATTTTTGGTCATTTTGAGGTTTTAGGGGTATTTTCTTCATTTTGTAAGAGTATTATGGTCATTTAGGTCATTTTAGAGATTTCAAGTTTATTTTGCTCATTCTAGAGGATTTGGGGGCATTTTGGTCATTTTAGTGTTTTTTGGTCGTATTTTAATCATTTAGATGTTTTGGGATTATTTTAGAGGTTTCATGTTTTTTTGCTCATTCTAGTGGTTTCGAAGGTATTTTGGTCATTTAAGAGATTTCAAGGCTATTTTGTTGATTTAAGAGATTTCGGGGTATTTTTGGTCACTTTGAGGTTTCAAGGGTATTTTGGTCATTTTAGTGATTTCGGAGGTATTTTGGTCATTTTTGAGATTTTAGAACTATTGTGATCATTTTGAGTTTTTGGGGGGTATTTTGGTCATTTTCGTTAGATTTAGGGTATTGTTGGTAATTTTAGAGGTTACATGGACATTTTGGTAATTTTTTAGATTTCATGTATTTTTTATTGAGGTTTTAAGGGTTATTTGGTCATTTTGGGTCTTTCTAGGGTATTTTTTTGGTTCAAGGTAATTTTTGGCATTTTTTGGTGTTAAGGCTATTTTGAACCAATTTTTTTATCACAATAATAATTATTATTTTCAAGAATGTTTATAAATCGATTATATGAATGTTACATTCTTGGATTATGATTGAAATGTAATTTAATTAACCAAATACCTAATGTCACATCAAGATAATGTGATACATGAATCTAAGATTACGATGATGTAACATTACACCTTCATGTGAACCAAACGCCCTCTAAAGGTTATCTAAAACTAGATTGAGCTTTAGGTTTCATGGGCCAGATATTGGGCTTGTTTGATAAGGTGGAACTATGGAAACAGGTGTGACAGATACGAAATTTTCAAACAATTTTGTTCTAAAATTCTCAAAGATAAGTTCCATTTCTCTTAAGTTTCCACTTATCCGGACCACACCTATGAAGTTGATGTTTCACCAAAGGGTTCAACAATTGAGCTAACGAGATAAATGATTTGTCATTACTATTAGGTTACACGTGTGAGTGAAGTCTTATATTGAATAAAGATGAAAAGAATGAGTGGTTAATATAACATAATTGAGCACATATACATTGAGCTTAAGCCTTTTGGGTTAAAGTGTGTCTCTATATGTTATATTAATTACTCAAGAAAGCTCCCCAAGATGTTTATCCCCCGACAAGTGGTATTAGAGCCCATGGTGGTGTGCGGCAAAGGTGGTGAGGTGTTCATTGTCCCTATTCAGCTGGAACAGAGAAAGCTTAAACGGCCCTCACACAAAGATCCCGGAGAAGAAAAAAAAAAAAACCCAATAAATGAATATTGCTAATGGTGCGAAATAATGGTGTAGTGTAAGGTTCCCATGGACATGGACGTGCAAAGTTCCCATGGATGTGCATGTGGGGTTGACACGTGGTTCTCATAGATGGCGTACGAGAGACCCATGGATGACATGTTGATGAAGTGAAAAGCCCATTAGACAAGGGGGAGTGAGTAGGACTTGTTCATGGCCCACAGAGAGTTCTTGAAACCCATAGAGAAGTAGACTCACACGTGAGGGAGAGATTGTTGAGTTACATGTGTGAGTGAAGTCCCACATTGAATAAAGATGAGAAGAATAAGTGGTTAATATATCATAATTGAGCACATACCCATTGGCTTTAGGCCTTTTGGATTAAAGTATGTCTCTATATGTTATATTAATTACTCAAGAAATCTTCCCAAGGTAGTTATCTCCCCGACAATTACCCTCGGCTTTACCTTCTGACCAGAAAATTTAAATTAAAAAGAAAAATTGATTTGTCCATGCGCGAGCTGATTTTGAAAGAGTTTGGTGACAAGAAGCAATCAAAATAAAGATAAATGACAAGCATGCAAAGCTCAAATGATCAAGCACAAAAAAGGGTGCATTAATGACTGATGTTGACTTATTTAATGTATTGTTAGCTGTAACTTTTCTTAGAACAACATAGAAAATCTGATGTTCATTGATTTTTAGGGCGGTTTATAAACCAGTACTTTGAACTGACCAACCAAAACTGAATGGATTTTTCAGTTTTGGCTAGTTCTTCTTCAGTATCGGTCTGTGGTGTTTTTAATTTTCTGAAAAAAAAAAAAGTCAGTTCTATGGTTAGATCTTGGGGCCTGGATTTCTGGTATCGAAACCAACTGATATATTACTTTTTGTATGAATCTTAAACACATAAGTATGTATTACTCAGTGGAAGAGGCACCTTTTTTCTTGCATTAATGTCTTAGGTTTAAACATTGTTTTGGTGCTTTTGTGTATATATTAAACATAAAAGAATGTAGTTTGGGGGAATTGTATGTTATTTTCTCTCTTAACTGAATTTCATCTCTCAACTCTTCAGTCACAGCCCCCTTCCCTCCACACCTTAACTCTCTCTCTCTCCTTTGGTCCTATTACAAGGATTATTTGTGGCATACATGCTCATTCCTTCCCTTGGAAGAGTATTTGGGTGTCATTCATTTTGTGGGAATCTACATAAGGTAAGATTCTTACTCTAAGATGGGGTTCATATGAGGGGATTGGTGTTGTATGTGTTGGTGTTCTGGGAAAACGATGAAAGACCTCTTAATACATTGTGATGTTGCTCGTCCTTTGGAGCAGTGCTCTTTGGATATTTGGGATTCATTGGGTGCTGCCTTATACTATGCCAACATTATTGTTTGGTTGGATAAATTGGTTTAGGAAGCACCCCTCAGATGTTTGGAATCTCATGCCGGCTTGTTTGATGTGGCTGGTGTGGAAGGAAAGGGATAGTTGTATGTTTGAAAAAGATGAAAGACCTCTTTGGATATTTGGGATTCATTGGGTGCTGCCTTATACTATGCCAACATTATTATTTGGTTGGAGAATTTTGTTTAGGAAGCACTCCCCAGATGTTTGGAACCTCATGCTGGCTTGTTTGATGTGGCTGGTGTGGAAGGAAAGGGATAGTCGTATGTTTGAAGATGCTGAGAGATCCCTTGATCAACTGTAATCATTGTTCATCCATACCTTGTTTGATTGGGTTTGGACAAGGGTTTTTAAACTTTGTAGTTCTATTTTTTGACTTCCATAACTCATTAGGATGATCTATATTACTGTTTGTATTGTGTTCATCATTGTGACCAAAAGTATTCTCTCTTTTATCAATAGAACTTTATTCTTATTAATAGCCTTTCTCCTTTCTTCAGCACTCCATGGCCGACATGCACCTGACCTCTGCTAGAGGTAGAGAGTTTTGATGAAAAACCTTAACCAAGAGCGAAGTTTTTTGATGAAGAATTAGTGAGTTTGATCATGGCTACAGGTTTTTAATCACAACTTTCTCACCCTTTAATGCAGTTTCAATGCTCCAAGGGTGATCTTTGGGATTTGGGTAAGCAATCTTCAGCTCTTCTTCACATGTTTTTTATTTTTTTGGATTCTAGTTCTTGTTCTTGATTCTATTTTCTGCCCCTCAAATGTTACTCAAGATGATTCATTATTACCAAATAACATATACTAAGGTTATGCTCGTATCAATGCTCATACAAAGGATCTGCTCATATCAATTGATGATTCCTTAAATTGATGAATATTTAGTATTTTTCAAGTCGATTAGAATTGATCTGAAATAAGCAGTGTATTCCTTCCCCCCAACCCCCAACCCAAATGAATTGAATTGAACCAAACTGAACTGCCTTTATTTCCATTTCGGTCGGCTTTGGGGTGACTTCGAAAATTTGACTTTTTTCACTTCAATCCAAAATCTTCTCCCAACCACGATTAAACTGCATCAATATCAGCTCTAACTGATTTGCATATTTTATGTTGCTTATGCAACCTGCTTTGTGATGATATTTTCTTCAGGAAAAACAAAGGCAACTGATTAGTGAGGTTCAGGACGTGACTCATTTGCGAGAATTGTAATCTGTGGAGTTTCCTTCGCATGTTATTATATACTGTTTTGAAGTCACTTGTGCTAGCTTTCCCTTTAGGACTTTTTGGTCATTAAAGTGAAATACTTAGCATCCTGTAAGTGCCTATATATTATCAGAGTTAATATTATTTATGTGGAGTATTTAGGGTTTTTCTTTCTTTGGCCTCAGATTCAATAATATGGTAATTGCTCAATCTACAAAAATTTCTATTAGGAATTGTGTTCCACCGTTAAAATTCGTGGGGAATACGAAAAGTACTAACTTGGATAAACGAATATACATATTAGTTCGGCCGGTGACCCTCTTGCAAGAATAGGTCTGAAAGGTCAGTTGATGAAGCAAACTCCGATCCTGCAATGAGCTTATTGTGATTATTATGTTGCTTCGTCTTTAATATCTTGAGGACTATGTCTTAAAAGAGTGGGAAGTACTGAACGTGAGATCTAAAGCTACTTGCGTGATGTTTGTGCAAGAACAGGATGCAAGCCTGATCCAAAATCTTGAAGAATAATAAATATTTCTGTTAACTTCATGGACAATGATGTCTTAATTTGATTTTCTTTTACCCGTGGTCCAATGATATAGGAGTGTTAACGCCATTATCAATCCACGTCTATCTATAATGAGAACGAGTTACGACTTATAACTAATAAAGGGCAGCCGACGTTTAAAAATTCTACTTATACCCTCTAGATCACGTTATAGTCTTATCCAATATTCCTTCAAAAACAAAATAGTCTTATCCTATATTTAGCTACCTATTTCAAGTTCCACTTGAGTGTATATATATATATATATATATATAAGGTGCAGCCGACGTTTAAAAATTCTACTCTTATACCCTCTAGATCACTTTATAGTCTTATCCAATATTCCTTCAAAAACAAAATAGTCTTATTCTATATTTAGCCACCTATTTCAAGTTCCACTTGAGTCTATATATTTGTATCAATGCACTTGAGTCTATATATATATATATATATATATATATATAAAATTTTTATTTAATAGTTATTAGTTTAATCTTTTGTTGCAAATGTTTTTTGTTTTCCCCAAAGGACATAAGCATGTGCTCGTCAAGATTTCTCATTTGCATAAAATGAAACAAGTATCTAAAAGGAGAGCACTCTACTTTAGAAAGTATGAATATTTCATTTGGGATGCCGTATTAGTGTTGTACTTGTACACACTATGTCATGCTATAATTTTTTTTTTTTTAAATATTCATATTGTTGTATTATACCCATACAAGTACTTGTGTTCGTGCTTCCTAAACTCTATTATTGTCTTGAGCATAAAACAAGATGCACTTTATCAAAGCATTTGGGTTAGGTGGATCATATCTCTATTATGTTGTTTCATTTTTTGTTATTTAATATCTTCTAATTTAAATATGTAGTAGCCTAGTAGGGGTAGTTTTGCCTTATTAAAATGCATTGGTTATTAAATGGAAGAGTCATGTTAACAGGTGCCTTTATTGCAATTATTAATAAACTATATTAAGAAAGTTTTGATATCATTTTTATGGAAATATAAAAAGTTGTCAGTAAAATTAATTATTTTTTCATTTTCCCATAAAACATTCTAAAAATAGAATCATATTGTAGCCCTCCAAGCACATCATGGTGCTTAGCTTGCTTATAATCTCAGAAACATTTCATTGGGAAGAATTTGAATTTGTTTTGAAAATCTTTGAATTCCCAATTACTGTTGTGAAATGATTACATTACATAAAAAGAAGACCCCCCCCCCCCACAAACACAAAAAAAAAAAAAAAAATCCAAGTATATTCAATGTTTAGTTCTTCGAACAGTTCTCTATCAAATGGAGTTCAATACTGTGGGCTAGATTATAAAAAAGATAGTTCACCCTAAGAGGCGTTTGGTTTGTCGTGATGTGCCCTTGACGTGATGTACATTACCTTAATGTGACATTAAGGTGTTTGTTCATTTAATTTTTTTAACTTTGCCATAATTTAAGATTACAAAATATATTACATCACCATAATCACATCACCTTCTTAAATGGGGTGGTCTTACATTACTTATTAGTGGGGATGTAATAATTTATTGAATTCACAAAATTGCCAATACTAAAAAAAAAATTTTTTTTTTTTTAATCATGAGAATTATTAAAATATCAAAAAACCTCTAAAATGACCAAAATACAATTGGAACCACCAAAACAACTTAAATGCATAACGAATGTCCAAAATATTCCAAAAACCTCCAAAATGCCCCCAAAACCTCAAAAATGACCACAATACCTCCAAAATTTTAAAATGACCAAAATACCCTTGAAACCTAAAAAATGACCAAAATACCCTTGAAACCTCAAAAAATGACCAAAATACTCTTGAAACATCTAAAATGACCAAAATACCCTTGAAATATCTAAAATGACCAAAATACCCTTGAAACCTCAAAATGACAAAAATACCTATGAAACCTCTAAAATGACCAAAATACCCCAAAACCTAAAAAATAACTAAATTAACTCCAAAACCTCTAAAATGACCAAAATAGTTTAACATCTCTAAAATGAGCAAAAGTACTCTTGAAACTTTTAAAATTACCAAAATACCCCTGAAACCTCTAAAAATGACCAAAATACACCTAAACCTAAAAAATGACGAAAATACTCTTGAAACCTCTAAAATGACCAAAATACTCTTAAAACCTCAAAAATGACCAAAATACTCTTGAAACCTCTAAAATGACCAAAATATCCCAAAACTTAAAAATTACTAAAATAACACCGAAACCTTTAAATGACCAAATACCTCAAAATCAATAAAATGGCTAAAAATAACCCAAAAATGACTAGTGTAAGGACCTGATTTAGTCTCCTAGTCCAACGGGTTTATGGAATCTAGCCCAAAATAGCCCAAAACAATAAATTTGTAAAGAATAGGTTGGAAAACCGAGCTTTCGTGAACTAGATAACAGAAAGACAGGATTTAATGCTAGAAAGAGAAAGATAACAGAAGTTTGTTAAGGAATAACGTTCTCGGATTGGTCCGAGGACACTGATCCTTTAATATTTACTCTTAAAGCTTTATTACTGATTTTGTTACTGATTTTCTCCCCCCTTCTTCATGGAGGGTCTTTCACGTTATATAGTCCTCCCCGGACCATCTTGATCTTATACTTGTTGACCATCCGAACCCTTACTTGATTACTTGTCCCATCGGACACCTTTCTTGACTTTCTGTGAGTTGCGGTTGCCAAGGCAATACTATTCAGGGGTCTTCTCTACATAAATGCGGCCGGAAAAGTAGCTGCAGTGCATTCAATGCGGTGGTAGCAGCTTTCCTTTAGATATTTTTTGGGGTTTTCTTCTCTCTTGTACGTTTATGGGGTACGTCCTTATCATTGATGCATCTTGGGAGGTCGCTTTGATCATTAGGTTCGGTGTTTGACCTATTCCTAGCCAGTCCGAAGAGACACTCCCCCTCGGACAACCTTTCCGTTCCATGTTCTATTCGTAAAGTATGACTCAAAACAATTTGTACTGCTTGCTTGTCTTCGGATTACTTACCTCCTCGGATAGGGCCCAAGGCCCGAGATGTGATCCGTGCCCTTAACCCCATAACTAGAATGACCAAAATACCTTCAAAACCTCTAAAATGACGAAAATAATCCCAAAACCACTATAATAACCAAAGTACCATGAAAATCACTAGAACGACCAAAATACCCTCAAAACCATTAAAGTGACCAAAATACCCCCAAAACTTCAAAACAAAAATATACTAAAACCTCTTAAATGACCAAAAATAACCCCAAAACCTCTAAAATGATCAAAAATACCTTGACACCTATAAAATGATCAAAAATACCTCAGAACTATCTTAATGACTAAACTTCCTTGAAACTTTTAAAATGGCCCAAAGTACCCAAAACCTTTGAAACAAACAAATGTTTTAGGTTATTTTGTGTCATTAAGCGTTTCCGGGTATTTTGGTCAATTTTGAGGTTCCAAAATATTTTTTTGGTCATTTTAGAAGTTAAAAGAGTATTTTGGTCATTTTAAATATTTTAGGATATTTTGGTTATTTTAGATATTTCAATGAAATTTTGGTCATTTTTGAGGTTTTAGGGCATTTTAGAGGTTTCATGGGCAATTTTAGTCATTTTGAGGTTTTAGGGGTATTTTGTTCATTTTGTAGGGGGTATTATGGTCATTTTGAGATTTAGGGGGGTATTTAGGTCATTTTAGAGGTTTCAAGTTTTTTTTTTTGGTGCTCATTTTAGAGGATTTAAGGGCATTTTGGTCACTTTAGTGATTTTAAGGTGTATTTTAATTATTTAGATGTTTCGGGATATTTTAGTCATTTTAGATGTTTCATTTTTTTGGCTCATTCTAGCGATTTTGTGGGTATTTTGGTCATTTTAGAGGTTTCGAGGCTATTTTGTTGATTTAATAAATTTTGGGGTATTTTGATCAATTTAATGATTTCGGAAGTATTTTGGTCATTTTTGAGGTTTTGGAACTATTTTGATGTTTTGGGGGTATTTTGGTCATTTTTGTTTGATTAGGTGGAACCGTGGAAGTAGGTGTGACAGATACAAAACTTTCAAACAATTTTGTCCTAAAATTCTCGAAGATAAGTTCTATTTCACTTAATTTTCCACTTATCTGGATCACACCTATGAAGTTGATGTTTCACCAAAGGGTTCAACAATTGAGCTAATGAGATAAATGATTTGTCATTACCCTCCGCTTTACCAACTGACCAGAAAATTTAAAATGAAAAGAAAAATTGATTTGTCCATGCGCAAGCTGATTTTGAAAGAGTTTGGTGACAAGAAGCAATCAAAATCAAGATAAATGACAAGCGTGCAAAGCTCAAATGATCAAGCACAAAAAAGGGGGTTATTTTTAACCAATAGACTCAAAAGCATTTGACAAGGGGAGGCAAAAGAACAATCTATTTTGTTTGTCATCAAAAAGAAGATTAAAGAGTATTATTATTATTATTATTATTATAACTTGACGGCATATCTAATCGACTAATTCTGGTGTCCACTTTATAGCACTCATCCGCCTATTAAATATAACCCTAAGCCTATATTGGTTTCTAGTGATTAAAAGAAGCTGCAAGGCCCACTAATTTGGGACAAGATATTAAAAGACTCCAGACCCAGAGGCACCACACACCACTAAGATTCAAAGATCAAATCACAAATAATGTTATTTTTACAACATTTTTATCACAAATCTTAAATAGTAACTTATTAACAATTTTATTTGGAACCATCATTATCATTTCTTTTTAGCCCATCAATAATATTAATAATTGCCACTCGGAATGATTCGATTTGAAAATATTTGAACATAATATTACGCAATAGTTTCATATTAGAATCCCTTTGTGTAATGTTTTTCCTTCTTATAAATGATTAACATGTCACCTGCCTTCAGATTACTTAAAGCTAGAGGTGTCAGAGTACGCGCTCCCAAATGCAAACATAATTGATTTTTAATTATATAATAGCAACAGTCATGCTACCAAAATACACACACAAACAATAACACAGCTGACATTAGCAAACAATTCAATAAATAGGGAATAGGGGAAAATTTACATATTGTATGAGTTTCAACAATGGCTGAACTCATCTCCTTTTCACATTTCACATTAGATATACAAGAGATACTAGCAACAGGCACCCCTGGGAAAAAGTATTTCATATATATATATATATATATATATATATATATGACTATATATATGACAATAGACATAACTAAATACAATAAACGCTCTGTTTGTTTCGGCATTAACATTTTTTAAAAAATGATTAATTTTTCAAAGAGTATTTTCTGGAAAATTATTTTATTTTTCGGTTTTTGGTAACAACCTTAAAAATGAGCTTGAGAATGTTTTATGGTGTTTGATATTCACAGTTTTTATAACATTTCTTGTATAATTTAAAACATGTATAATATGTGTATTGTGTAAATCCATCTAATGTAATCAATATATATAATAATAATAATAATAATAATAATAATAATAATAAAAACCAAGAATGAATTTGGTTTTTAAACTAAAATTTTGACAACGGATACAATCAAAATTAATTATCCAATTTTCATGATTTCAAATACTCATCTTGCTCATGTATATAAACAGTAACGTTCATAATATTTATATATAAACCATACTTCTCATAATTCAAAATAACCATTATAACCTTAAGTTCCATTTTAAATAGTTCAAAATGCCACATAGGCCAAATAATTTTACTGGCAAACTAATCCAGTACAAATAGTTTGACAAATATACCAAAAATTGTTATAGAATCGTTGACCGATCTGTGAGGAGAAAAAAATACAAACCTTATTAAAGAACAATGTTATAGAGGGGAGAATGAATAGGGAGAAAAAAGAGAAGAAAGACAGATAGACCATAATATATATATATATATATATATATATATATATATATATATATATATATATATATATATTTGACAATGGATACAATCAAAATTAGCTATCCAATTTTCATGATCTCAAATACTCATCTTGCTCATGTATATAAATGATAACGTTCATAATATATATATATATATATATATATATATATATATATATATATATATATAAATATATATATATATATATATAAACCATACTTCTCATAATTCAAAATAACCATTATAACATTAAGTTCCATTTTAAATAGTTCAAAATGCCACATAGGCCAAATAGTTTTACTAGCAAACTAATCCAGTACAAATAGTTTGATAAATATACCAAAAATTGTTATAGAACCGTTGACCGATCCGTGAGGAAAAAAAAAAATACAAACCTTATGAAAGAACGGTGTTATAGAGGGGAGAACAAATAGGGAGAAAAAAGAGAAGAAAGGCATATAGAGAGAGAAGTCTATGGGAAGAGAAGAGGCTAGAGGGGGTGATAGTGAGGGTGTGAGAAGAGTTTATTGTGAGAAAGGTTGAATGAGCAAAGAAGATAATATTTATAAGAGTTATACACTGTGTGAGAAAGAGATTGTTTTCCAATTTTTTTTTTTTTTGAAAACATCCTATAAAAAATAAGCCTTATTTTTATAAGAGTTTTCTGTTGACCAATTTTTATTTTTATTTTTATTTTTTTTATGCTACTAAATACTGGAAAATGTGGAAAATTATCTTTATAGAAGGTTTTTCAAATAAAAACAAACAAAGCGAAATAATGTATAAGAATATATTTACATGCTTTAATATTAAATGAGTGTAGTGCTTGGTGAAAATTACCTCTTTTTCACATTAAATATAAGAAGATGCTATATATACACAGCCAAAATGACTAGGACACACATTAGAGACTTTTATTATGAGATAAATATGTGTCCTCAGCCATTTTGGCCGTCAGATTAGCTATTCACAGATCATAAAAGAAGAGGGAGTACATTAAATAATTAATGAGTCATTAACAAGATTGCAGTAGATAAGCCAACATTAATTATTTAATGAGTGATTAATACAATTGCAGTAGATAATCCAAACATTTTAATATAAGTTACTAATTATAAATAAAATCAAGATTTTGGAGTGAGTGCTAAGACTGATATGGTAGGGTCATACAGCTTTTAATTTAAATCTTATAAAGATTCTCTCACAAGTTCCACATCCATCCAAGATGCAAGGTATTCCCCACCATTTACTTTAAGTTATCCACAACCACTAGCTAGCATGTGCCAATTAATCAATAACATCATGAAAAAATAATAAATAAAACATTGATGGGAACCCCAAGTGATGCCTAAGTTTCTATCCACCAAAGACCAAACAAAATGCTTGCAGAATAAATTTACTCCCAAGACCATAAGCAATTGAATCTGCAACAAAAGGAATCTTGACCATGCTAAACTAGTCCCATAAGGAAAGTGAAACAAATGTTTTATAAACACAAAGAGAACCCAAAATTATGCTATTGAGCTTTGCAAATTACATGAACCAGAAGTTCTGGATAACACCATATTGAGATAACATACATAAGGTGTACTGGTGTAGTGAAGGAACAAATAAAAAAGGAATTATTTCATATATATATATATATATTCATATATAAAATCTTCCATGACTTACAATGGTTAACCAGTAAAGCAGGCTATAAGGAGACCGAAAAAAAGGCCAAAACAGAGAACAACAGAAACAAGTAAGGGAAAATAAACAGGATTTAGACAAAGATCAAAGAAAAGACCTCTTTTCATTTTCATCTCATCATGTCACAGCTTCCTGATTCTTTGTTGACATTCGCTTCAGAAACTCATAGGTAGTGATCATTGTTGTTGCAGACATGGACATTGAAGCCCACCGAGGCCCCAATCCTCTGTAACAAGCCATCCAACCTCCTTCCTTAACCAAATTCCTAATTGTGTGTGCAATAGTTGGCCCTCGACGCCCATTCTCTTCCCCATCCAAGACTTGCAATCTGGTCTTAATTGTATCAAGTGGCATTGTAATCAAAGCTGAAACACCACCTGCCATGGCTGCACTGACTCCCTGAACTGCCATTACAGTTTTCGAATCTGGCCTAAACGTGTTCACCCCATTCTCATTACCATATCCATCTTTCTTGCAAAAGTAATATCCAAATCCACTCCATACCATCCTTTGTGCAATAGAGTAAGATGCCCACCACACCGCATTAGATGGCGCATACGTCAATATCGATATCCCAAACCCCCTATACAACCCCCTTGGCCCATCTGTATTCAAAATCTTCCTAAATGCATCGATCCCATTAGCATATTTACACGCCGACACATTAGCAACACGTGAATTCAAATTCCCACCACAACTACTACTACTACTACCTTGAACCATCAACCTTTGGCTCACCACATCAATTGGAGTCCAAACAAGTTGTGCAGCCATCGCGGCGCTCAACCCTGCAGCTGCATTGGCGACCGTGGTGGCAGTCGGCTCTGGAACCCCTAACCTAACCGTGGCCGAGCCCACATTACTCTTTGTAATCTCCAATGCAGTCATGTAAAGCGCCCGGGCTGGAACCGTGCCTGTCAAGGAAGTTCCAAATCCTCTATACAATGCCCTAAACCCTTCATTCCTTACAATCCAAAAAGCAGTCCTGATACAAGACACTTCTGATTGAGCTACTTGTTGCCTAGTTTTCAACACCACAATCGGGTAAAGCATCCCTGACACGCCTGAAAATAGTGCAGCACCGAGGAAGAAAAACTTCGATTTATCAAGCATTTCCCAGTCAATCTCGGCCGGAATATGAACCTCTTTAGCAGCCGCAGCCGCCGTAGACGGCGATTCCTCCTCGGTAGCACTCAAATTCATCTTAGCCACTTTCCCCCAAATTTACAATTTTCACAAAATTCGATTCAAAATTCAGCTCTAACTCAACAATTTAACCATAATATGTACAAAAACTAATACCAAAAAATACCCCCAAATTGGAAACTTCAAAAAAAGCCTAACCCTAACCCTAATTGTACGGACTGTACAAAAAACCAGCACAAAAAATCTATTGAAATATGGTACATAAAAAGTTAACAAATTTGATTCGAAATTTTTCTAGTTCTTTTTCCTCTTGTGGAACCAGGTTTTGGATCGGGGGTGAACCGAAACGAAAGGATCTAACATTTCTTGGTAAAGGAACTTAATTTACCAGAGAACCTTACCGGAGAGTGGAGCATCGTCCACCGGAGAATCTCCCCGGAAAGTTCGGATCTCGCCGGAGAAGAAAAAAAAAAAGGAAATTTCTTGGGCTTCCGATTCTAGATCAAAATTCTCCCAAATTCATACATAGAAACACACTATTTATATATATACCTTTTAGAGAGAGAAAAGAAAATATGAGAGAGAGAGTATTTTTGTCCGTACAGAGAGTGAGAGAGTGGGAGAGAGAGGTGGGTTACCGGAAATGAGAGGTTTTATAAGGTGAGAATTTGAGAGGGAGAGAGAGGAGAGAGAAGGGGAGGGAATGGAGGGAGGAACTGACACGTGGAGGTTTTGGATTAGGGGGTAGTTTGGGATTGATGGGGGGTTTTTGTTTGTTTTTGTGATTTGTTATTTGTCAACGTATGTCTGAAGGTGTGACTACCGAGTGACATGGGAACGTTATCCATAAGTTGGGATGAGATTAGATCCGGTGTGTGGGAGTGTGGGAGACATGATGTTTAAGAACCTATGGCCTTTTGCCATGTGTTGCAGAAGATAAAATGCATATATTATTATGGACAAAACTGATGTACAATACCTTAAATGCTGTTTCTTAAATTCTTATTTTAAGATCATGTAGCTATTTAATTAAAAAATACACTTTTATTCAATGAGAAAATATTCACATGTCAGAATTTTAAAAAAGGAACCTAAAAGACAGTAGTACCTAAAACATCAGATCCAAGTCTTGCTCTAATATTATATACACAATATTTGAGTTGCCAAAATGTCATTGATGCTTGTCTCAGTCTATCGCTAATACCACTTTATTGTCTACTATTTATAAACGGTCAACTCAACGGTTGTAGAAGAAAAGGTAAAAATGATTGTAATTATAGATTTATTGCAAAAAGTTATGAAATTGTGGAAAAAAATTGTAAAAAAAGATTGTGGTTATAGAGTTATTGCAAAGGACAATCACATGTGAATCCACACACTTCTAAAATGCATTGAACTTGTGACTTTCCTAATTTCAAAAATAGCAAAGAGTAGATTGGCTTATATAGGCAGACTATTTTGTAAAATCCACAAAAGAGGTATTGTATTGGGGTTTCTATTTATGAAGCATAGTGATTTTGTTTTGTTTTGTTTTTTTTTTTTTTTTTTGAGAAGTTTTGGCATAGTGATTTTATTTTATGTATTTATAGGTTTGATTGATAGACGTTTTTAAGGTATTTGTTAATGAATTATTTTAGAAAAATTTTAATATAACTTTTATGAGAAATATAAAAAATTATGAAAAAAATCAGTTAATTTTTTTTTTATGACATCCGCTAATGTTTTCATTTATCTATTATTATTGTTTTTATGAATAAGAAAAAGTTTTAATAAGAGGAAGAAGTAGGCCTAGGGCCCGATCCATCTACCCTCTAAACCTCAAACACATGGGCTGGGAGGCTGGAGATAGGGACGGCCTAGACTAGATTGAATATAATAGGGAGCCCATGCTGCTAAAGCATAAGCTAGTGATGGGATTATGTGTATAGATTTTGATTTTAATGTTGGTGGAGACATCTTTAGGAGCCGGATTTGCCTAGACAGGTGGGGATTGTGTGGAGGCCAAAAGCCCAATTTAAATGGACTGGACGTTTGGGGTTTTGTGCATCCTTATTTCAGCCATAATTAAAGGTTGAATCTCGCACAAAGATTTCTTGAAGTAAAATTTGATTTGCTGAGCTGAGTTTAGCATATCCTGGATACTTGTGTGTATAGGGAATGCAACTGAATGTATGTATTTTGTTTTGATTATTTAATAGTGGGGAGGAGAGAATTAAACCCTAGACGTTTCTATAGCAACTAGTTAAATTATAAGGTTTTTGAGCGGATTTTTATATTTTAGATAGGCAAGATGCATGTGTGTATTTACATTAATATTTTTCTATTCTCATTTTCATTACATAAAAATAAAAATACATACTCAGTTTAATTTGTTTCAAGAGGCTTATTATGCTCTGACACCATTCTAGTTTCTACATGATTCACAAAAAAATAGCATATTAGGTGAGCATGTCAATATTATTATCAGTTTTCTTTTTCCCCCAAATCAAAGGAAACCAGCAAAGCAAAGTTGGATACAAAAAAAGTAGTGTCAGGCTGCAAATCAACAAACAAAGATGATTAAAAGGGTACGTAGATCGATCGTCACTTGAATCCTATCTTGCTTTAGAGAAAAATTATGTCTCTTTCATTTTTTTACCCTTTTGTTAGTTCTGTCTACTACTCAGTGTATTTTCCTTTTATTTTCTTGTAAATTGTACGATTATTCCCTAGTATGAATTTTACAAGTGGTTAGATTCAGTTTCCTACATAAAATTTGGTTGTAAAGGTCTAAAGGGTCTAAAATTTGTGTCCAGGACTTGTGGGGTTGTGTTGAGTCTGCTGACCGTATCATATCGTTGATGTCAAACTTTTTGCACCGATAATGATAATGTACACAAGAATAATTAAGTAAGATAATAAGGTCCATCTGTATTTCTAAAAAATAAAATATAGAATGCTGTGCATTTAACCCACCACTTGGACAAGCCTAACTCGATTTGACAAGTGGCACTTTTTGTTTGAATTGAGAAGAGAGGGAGGGAGATTATAATAGAATTGTCCGAAAATATGCTAATTTTAGGTTGTGTTTGGTTTCCGTAAAACGTTTTCCGGAAAATACATATTTTCCTGAAATGCTAATTTCTGAAAAAGGAAAATATTTTCGTGTATTTGGTTGCATTTCAAAAAATTTTCCGGAAAATATTTTCTAGTGTTTGGAAACGAAGAAGGAAAACACAAATCCGCATAACAAGCCACAACCCGGAAAACACGAATCCGTAAAAACAAAAAATCGAGAAAACACGATTGATCCGAGATCGCGTGAAGGCGAGATCGCGATCAACGTTGCGATCTTGCGGACTTGACGCGACGATCGCGAGATCGGATAGCGAGATCGAGCCGATCGCGATCTCGACCGGGCGCGATCTCGCTGAAGAGATCGCGATCAACGGCGTGATCTCGTGAATGATGCTTCGCGAGATCGCGCCGCCGATCGCGATCTTGCGATTCGCTGAAGGCGAGATCACGATCGACGCCGCGAGATCGCGATCGAGGCGATCTCGCGAAGATTATCGTAAAATGGAGCTCGAACTCGAGATCGGCGCGGATTGAAGCTCGGATTGGTCTTCTCCTCTCGCACGAGCGTGCTCTCTCTTTCTCTCTCTCTTTTTTCGGAAATCCTTTGAAGTGAAAATAGAAGTGGTAATTGATTTCCGTGGTCAAAGGCCTTTTTTTCGGTCAACGGATTTCAATTTCCGGAAAATAGAATTTTCAGGACCAACCAAATGACCTCATTTCCGGAAATGATTTTCAGTCGATTCAAACACAGCCTTAGGCTAACTTTACTCTATTCCCTCTCAATCCAAATGGACCATTAGATTGGTCTTTGATAAGTTGATGAGTTGGATTTTCAATTTGTCTTATCATCTTAAATTTTGTTTGAAGCTTGGTTTGAGTCATGGACTGGTGGTTAGATTTGTAAATTTTCAAACTTGAGTAATCTGACTCAACCTAACTATTAGAATAGTTCTATTAATTCTTATTTATATATGAATTTTATTTATTTAGAGGTTTACATTAAATTTAGTAGTTTGATTTATTTAACTATTTTAAGACTTTTTTTTGATGAAATTAGAGTATTACGACTAATTGTAAAATTGCAATAATTTATTGAATAATATATTTATATAGTTGAATGAAAGCCCAATTGTTTTATTACATATGATAAAATGGTCTCAAGCTAATCCTTGCAAGTTAGTTTGGGTTTATTTTAGAGGTGTCATGGGTTAGGTCAAGTTTGGGGCATTTTCAATCTAAGAAAATCCACAATCTAGCTGAACCTAACTCGACACAAGTACACTCTCAAGTATGTATAATGATTACCTTTTGGGGCATTTTCATGATTTTTTTTTTTCTTTCATAATGATTCCAATAAGAATCAAACATTTCTTATTCTTAGTAACAGAACCATATTCATGAAGAACTTGACTGCAAACGTCATACAGACAGCTGGAGTGCCAAGAATATGTGGCGAGGATCCAATAACTACATAAAAATATCCAATCTAGACTGGCCAAATCCCTTTTCACACCTCATTTCAAGCATCATTACTAGTCGTCATTAAAAAGAGAGAAAAAGTTTTGACAAATTAATATCTCAAATTCATCACATAAACTCATAAAATGCAACGAAATACATATGCTCATGGTTTGAACTTTCATTCCAACTTGAAGCACAAAGCTAGTAATCAAGAAAAAAAGAGAGAGGGTATTTTGAACTTAGATAGTAGCCATTATATATTACAGATATCTGGAATAATCTTTATTTGAAGACCTCATGACCTTCATCCACTTACTTATAGCAATTGCAGTCTCCCATCTTAGAGATGATTCCATCCATTCTGGTTCGTTCAACAAATTAGCGTCTTTGCACATGTAAAGATGGACTTGCAGATCTTACATGCCAGCCAATAGAGAAAGCGAATTATGTGAATTAGAAGCACAAGAAGAACCAAACAAGCCAAAACACCAATTGGTAAGAGCATGTTACCCCAAGTTTTTCTCTAAGATTTGATGGGATCAGCAAGAAGAATGCCAGTACATAGGAAAAGCCCAAGAATGTGAGAGTGGTACACATGGCTAGTGTCAAGATGACCATAAAAAATTTATTCTTAATAGGGACTCCACTAATAAGCAAGAAGATGACACTGAGAGATGCAGTAAAAGCAATGGAGTTGCAAATTAAAAAATAAAGGAACCCATCTTCGTAACCACCATAGGCTAGCACCAAATTTCCAGCTTCAAATTTGTTTTTGCCGCTGCATGCATTAGCTTGATTAGAATCCTTTATATCGGAATCGGATTGCACCGGGGGGACTGAGTGCAGGTTGGTAAGTAATCGTTGTGATTACAGTGGCCACCACCATTAATGCACCACGCATCTCTTCTATCCAATTACCCTTTTGTTTCGACCTTTGCTTGCTTAATTGTGTTGGTTTCCCTGATTCATGGTGACCAATCATGGTTGCTGATGGTGGTGGAAGATTATTTTGGTTATTTGCTCTTTCAACGCCGGCATCCACTAAAATGTTTTGAAGGGCGAATCGTTTGAAATCTTTTGGACTATGCTCTAAGACATCTAAAGCTGTAAAACCCATCCAATTTAGAGCATTTGCATCTTCTTTCACTTTGGAAATCGAAAGCAAGAATTTTACGATATGCAAGAAATTGTAAAATTATAGTTTTAAGCAAGCTTTTTTTTTTATTTTATTTTATTTTTTTAAATAAGAAACACAAGCTAAAACGCTACATAATAATATAAAAAAAAAAAAAAAAAAATTCCCCAATAGCATATAAACTCACAATTCACAAACACTCATAAATGCTCAATAAAAATGTAAATATTAGGAGATAATCAAAAAAAAAAAAAAATATATATATATATATATATATATATATATATATATACTCACACTAAAATATTGTCTAAGATTATTAGTGCCTAAGCATATATATATATATATATATACTCACACTAAAATATTGTCTAAGATTATTAGTGCCTAAGCTGCCTAGTTGTGAAGAGACAACCCTCCTTTTGGGTGGGTTTGGGCCTTAAGGCTTATATATAAAAGAAATAAAGACAAACCTCAATTTGCTTTAGCATCACCGCTATATGCAAGATAGTGTTGCCACCGTCATGGTCTTTGGAATTAAGAAATTCCCCGTCATCTTTCACGGGTTCCACCAATAGTTTCAGAGTCTCCAATTGATTATACTTAACACACAAGTGCAAAATAGTCTCTCCCCCATCAAGTCGAGGTAAATCACGCTTTGCAAAGATCAATGCCTTCACAACCTCAACTTCTCCTCTCATGGCCGCATAGTGAAGAGGAGTTCTTCCATCTTGATCACAAACCAGACATGCATCTTCATTTGCTCGTAACAGTGCATGGACGATTTCTACATGACCATTAGCAGAAGCCAAGTGAAGTGGACAACGTTTATGGAAGTCCAAATCCATAGCCAATCGTAGAGAGGGAAAATTTCCGACCTATCACAAGTTGACACGTCATATTACCAAGTCCACAAAATACAGCAAATTACAAAGCACCACGTACTGCTGCTAGGTTTTGCTATCACTATTCGAAGCCAACAGAAATTTGCCAAGTGTCATGCAAAAACCAATCACACATCGGTGCACGTGTAAGCAATGACACAAACAAAGCCTTCGCGACGTGTAAGCGATGATGACAAACAAACAGCTTCGCACGTGTAAGCGATGACAGAAGCAACCTTGCACGTGTAAGCGATGACTTAAGCGGACTAATCAGGCCGTGACATGTGTCACCAATCAAGCTCCGCCACGTGTCGCTCACCCACCCCCAAACTCCTATAAATAGAAGCCTTCCCGAGACATTTAGGAGGACCAGAATTCAGAAGTGAAAAAGCTCTGCGAAGATCAAGCCTCAAAGCCTTCAAGAACTTCAACCCCAAAATCGGAGAACATTGACGTAGAATCATCCGGATCATCCGCCTAGATCCTAAAGTTTGCGGGAATCAAGCCAAAAGTGTTCGAAAATATCAACAAATCACAAATCGGTGAAGCTCAACGGATTCAAGCCTCTAAAGCACCGAAGAACTTCCACCACAAACCTTCGAAGACGAAGAATGCACGAAGAACATGAAGAACAAAGGATTCCCAAACAAGCTCATAGCCAGAGATTCATTGTAATTCTGTTTCAACAATCTTCGATCCATCCCTCAACCAAATTGAAGGATATTTTGTGTTCAAGTCAAAACCACATTACCACAAATCTAAATCAATAAGTTTTGCAAGGAGATCGAATCAGAGGATCACTCTTTTGTAATTTCAGAGAATTGTACCACACAATCATCAATACAAATTCGCATTTGTGAAACTATTTTACTTGTTTGATTTATTTCAAACTAGAAATTTAGTCGCTTACAAATTCACGCACACGCCAGGTGGGACCTCTTTGCCTCTCATCTCTTTCTCCTTCAAAAGAAAAGAAATTCGACATCATTTTGCTACTAGCTTCAATGGCCTCTAGCAAGAATGTCCGACAATCAGTGGTTGATAATTCCGGTGCTAATGAGTATGTTGGCCCAATCACTCGCAATCGGTCCAAAGCTCTCGATCGACTCCAACCTCAACCAACCCAAGAAAGCCAATCTCCTGCTGTCATCTCTCCGGACTTTCTTGCAAATAAGAAAGCTACCGCTAAAGATTCATCTACCTCGAAAGATTTGGAGATCGTAATGAATCATCCCCAACAAAGACCTTTTCTATCAACTCTTCACCCGTGATGAGAAACTTAAGGAGTGAAGTACCTCTGACTCATCCTGTTTCATTATTTTCTCCATCATCTATAGAAGTCATGCCAGTAATGATGACTAACACCTCTACCATGGAAGAAAAGATGGCTGAAATGGAACAAAGGGTCATCCTTCTCACAAAGGCACTTGAAGAAAAGGACGTCAAAATTGCAACCCTAATGAACAAGCTGGAGGTACAAGATTCGGGTGAATCAAGTCTTGGCCCCGAGCACCCACCTGGCTTTACCTTCAAAGGAGAAAACGCTAGGGGTGATAAAGGAAAAGGAGGTGAAGGCACTTCTCAACACGGACATTCCACCTTAATGGCCTCGATATCCGTCCAACAACCGCAGGACATGATTACAAATACCATTCGGGCACAATATGGAGGTTCTTCTACAAGTTCTCTCATATATTCCAAACCCTATACAAAGCGCATTGATAACATGAGAATGCCAAATGGGTATCAACCTCCCAAGTTCTTGCAATTTGATGGCAAAGGAAACCCTAAGCAACACATTGCTCACTTTGTAGAAACTTGTGAGAACGCAGGGACTCAAGGAGGCCTCTTTGTAAAGCAGTTTGTCCGTTCACTAAAGGGGAATGCCTTTGATTGATATACAGACTTAGAGCCCGAGTCAATCGATAGTTGGGAACAACTTGAAAGGGAGTTTCTCAACCGATTCTACAGCACGCGACGCACGGTAAGCATGATGGAGCTTACCAATACTAAACAGTGGAAGGATGAGCTCGTCGTTGATTATATCAATCGGTGGCGTTCTTTGAGTCTAGATTACAAGAATAGACTTTCAAATATCTCTTTGTAGAGATGTGCATCCAAGGCATGCATTGGGGACTTCTTTATATCCTTCAAGGGATAAAACCCCGAACATTTGAAGAGTTGGCAACTCGTGCGCATGACATGGAATTAAGTATTTCTAGCCATGGAAATACTAAACCTCCCGATACTCGAGGAAAGGAAAGAAAGACGAGAAATAAGGAAATGCCTTTGATTGATATACAGACTTAGAGCCCGAGTCAATCGATAGTTGGGAACAACTTGAAAGGGAGTTTCTCAACCGATTCTACAACACACGACGCACGGTAAGCATGATGGAGCTTACCAATACTAAACAGTGGAAGAATGAGCCCGTCGTTGATTATATCAATTGGTGGCGTTCTTTGAGTCTAGATTACAAGGATAGACTTTTTGAAATATCTGCTGTAGAGATGTGCATCCAAGGCATGCATTGGGGACTTCTTTATATCCTTCAAGGGATAAAGCCCCGAACATTTGAAGAGTTGGCAACTCGTGTGCATGACATGGAATTAAGTATTTCTAGCCATGGAAATACTAAACCTCCCATACCTGAGGAAAGGAAAGAAAGATGGGAAATAAGGAAAAATGACAGGAATGCGAAAAGTAATATCAAAGACTCAATGAATGTCAATCCCGCCCTAGTCAAAATTTCAACAAGAAATGTGAAGGCCAATGAAAAGAGGCCCGAAGGAGGCCAACAGCGTGAGACGCGTCGCTCATCACTTGAGGAATGAGAACAAAAGGTCTATCCTTTCCTAGACGCCGATATGCCCGAAATGCTAGAACAACTGCTCAAGTTGAAATTAATTGAATTGCCAGAATGCAAACGACCGGAATTGATGAGAAAAGTTGATGACCCGAACTATTGTAAGTATCATCGCATCATAAGTCATCCAATCCAAAAATGCTTTGTTCTTAAAGAACTCATCATGAAGCTAGCCAAGGAAAGGAAAATCGACTTGGATTTTAATGATGTTGCTCACAGTCAAACCTTGTCACATTTTCTGTGGGTTACCTAGTTCCATGTCTCCAACTACTAAGCAAGGGGCAAATACCACGCTCATCCATTTTGGTTCTCTGGAACCGGTTCAAGTTCAGCTCTCACAAAAAGCACCTGATTATAATTCAAATGATGATAAAAGGTTAACGATGGATGAGGAAGAAGGCTGGACGATGGTTACTCGCAAGAGATGGAAGAAGAAACGAGCATTACCTCTTCATTTGATCATCGAAGAGTCTAGAAGAGCAAAAAACCAGATTCAACCTTGGTAAAAAAGAATGAATGATAAGAGGCAAGAGAGACTGGGAACAAAAGTGTATGAAGATTCAGCACAAACCCAAAAATCTCGAAAGCTTATCACATTGGAAGAATTCTTTCCTAGAAAATTCTTTCAAAATGACTCACCGAGGCCATCCACATAGATCTCTCGTTGTGAAATTCGGGACGAAAAGGAGGATGTCGACCATGGTGGTCCAAAAGAGACCTTGTCATCTTTGGAAGAATTCCAATCTCAAGTCAATGAAGTTGAACCCTTGCAATCCTCCACATCACCAAAAGAAGTGCTCACCCAAGCTCTTGAAAAGCCAGAGATATACGCCCCTCATACCAATACGTTTCAACAAACACGGGGATGTTACGCATGTTCTCCGGACTTAACCTTCACTGATGAGGATGTATTGTTAGGCTCTAAGCCCCACAATCGCCCACTCTATGTCTCTGGTTATGCTCGTGAACAAAGGATCGAGCGTATCCTTGTTGATGGAGGTTTAGCCGTTAACATACTTCCAAAAATGACCATGAAACGACTGGGTTTTACTATGGAAGAATTATCACACAGTCGTTTGGTCATCCAAGGTTTTAACCAAGGAGGACAACGTGTAATCGGCCTGATCCACCTAGAATTGATAATTGGAGAATTGACAAGCAACGTCTTGTTCCATGTCATTGATGCTAAGACGACCTATAACATGTTGTTAGGACGTCCCTGGATCCACGAAAATGGAATAGTGCCGTTGACCTTGCATCAATGCTTCAAATTCTTTCAAAATGGAATAAAAAAAGTCGATGCCGATTTGAAGCCTTTTGCAGAGACCGAAGCTCATTTTGCTGATACAAAATTTTATGCAAAAGAAGACACTTCTAGTGAGGTTCTTCCAGTTGAGATCCCGTCTATGAAAAGTAAACCGGATGAAAAGGAGCATGTTAAATTCATCGCCAAAAAGGACATTTCTTCCCCAAAGAAAGGTCCAGAACCATTCCTCCGGTATATACCATTATCACACCGCAAGAATGGACAATCACCATTCGCGGAATGCCTTCAACCTACAAAAGACATGGGGAGGCCTCCTGCAAAGCTCACGATGGAGGACGTAGCCATATTGAAAGAAAATCATGTCATGCCTTTAACTTCATCCACAAATCCTTTGCCCTCAAAGCCGTTAAACGGATTTGTGAGGTCTTCGCAAAGTCCAATAGAGCATGGTATTCTACCAAGTGAGTGAACGAAAGAATAGTTCGACCCAAAGGCATATAGGTTGTTAGCCAAAGCAGGCTACGATTTCTCAAAACAAGAAGACTTAAGGAAGCTAATTCCAGAAGCCACTGGAGAAAAGATGCATGGCCTTAGCAAAACATAAAGGAAAATGCGGCTTGAAGGGCATGAAATTCCTATCCCAAAGACCGGATTAGGTTATACTCCCGAACAACCAGCTCAGATATGGATCAAGAAAGGAAGCGATCCTTCGAGTTCCCAATACATAACGGTGGAGGTCGGCGAAAGTTCGAATCAAAGAAAAGACCATTCTTCACCTCGTGTCTCGGTGTTTGATCGCATCGAGGCCTCGTCATCACGAATCACGGTGTTCGACGGGTTAAATACAACTTGTTTAACACCAAATCGGGACACTCTTGCTTGTAAATCAGTCTTTGATCGACTGGGGGCAATAAAAAGGCCTATTGATAGTCATTCTCAAAGTTCAATAAACTTTGATGTTCAAGGAGAGAAGAAAGCTAATGATGAGATCTGCAGTAGCATTCCTTCATGCATGAAACGTAACTTTACCTTAGAGATCAACACTGAAGGATCGCTCAAAGTCAAAAGACGAACGATTGTACATACAAGTCAGTCACCCATCCATGATGAGGAAATTGAAGAGGTATCATCCTTGTTTCATATTACAATAGAAGAGAGTACACTTCCGATCTTTCAAGCAACCAATGAAGAGGTCGATGCAGCTCCTCCAGCTTTGGAAGATAGAGGACAAGCTACGGTTGATGAACTTAAAGAGATCAATTTAGGAACCGCTGAAGAACCCCGGCCAACTTTCATCGGTGCACTTCTCACCCCTGAAGAAGAAGAATGATACCTCAAGCTCCTAGTAGAGTACAAAGATGTGTTCGCTTGGACTTACAAGGAAATGCCTGGGCTTAATCCGAGTATTGCTCTACACCATTTGGTAGTAAAGAAGGGCGTGCGCCCAGTCAAACAAGCTCAAAGACGCTTTTGGCTAGAACTTATCCCTCAAATAGAAACCGAGGTCAATAAGCTCATTGAAGCAGGCTTCATTCGTGAAGTACAGTACTCGGAATGGATCGCTAACATCGTCCCTATCAAAAAGAAGAATGGACAAACCCAGTGTGCGTTGACTTTCGTGATTTGAATAATGCATGTCCCAAGGATGATTTTCCATTACCCATCACCGAGGTCATGGTTGATGCCACTACTGGTCATGAAGCTTTATCTTTCATGGATGGATCTTGGTTACAACCAAATTCGAATGAATCCTAAGGATGAGCGACTTACTGACTTTCCGTACTTCTAAGGGAATTTACTGTTACAAAGTGATGCCTTTTGGACTAAAGAATGTTGGTGCTACTTATCATCGGGCCATGCAGAAGATCTTTGATAATGTACTTCATAAATACGTGGAGTGTTATGTCGATGATCCGTGGTTAAAACAAAAAGGAGGGAAGACCATCCGGCAGATTTACGATCCGTGTTCAGCCGCCTGAGAAAGTATTAGCTTAAAATGAACCCTCGCAAATGCGCTTTTGGCGTAACGTCTAGAAAATTTCTTGGTTTCATTGTGAGGCACCGCGGTATTGAAATTGACCAGTCCAAAATTGAAGCTATCCAGAAAATGCCAGAGCCCAAGAATCTACGAGAACTTAGAGGCTTGCGGGGAAAACTGGCCTACATACAACGATTTATCTCGAACTTGGCTGGTCGATGTCAACCTTTCAATAGATTGATGAAAAAGGATGTGCACTTTGAATGGGATGAGGCTTGTAGCAATGCTTTTGCGCTCATCAAAAGGTACTTGCTTAATCCTCAAGTTTTAGGTGCTCCTATCCCAAGAAAGCTTTTGGTGTTGTATATTGTGGCCCAAGAAAAGTCTCTAGGTGCTCTTATGGCTCGGGAAAATAAAGAGGGGAAAGAAAGAGACCTTTATTATCTAAGTCGAACTCTCAATGGGGCTGAATTAAATTATTCTCCTATCGAAAAGATGTGTCTCGCTCTTTTCTTTGCCATAGACAAACCGGAGCACTACATGCAAGCATATATGGTCCGTTTGATAGCAAAGGCGGATCCGATCAAATATGTCCTCTCCAGGCCGGTGGTTTCGAGTCGTATAGCTTGATGGGCAGTCTTGTTACAACAATATGACCTTGCATACATTCCACAAAAAGTTGTCAAAGGACAAGTATTGGCAGATTTCTTAGCCGATCACCCCGATTCGTCTCGATTGGGAGTTCTCGATGATTTCCGGATGAAGATGTGTTTTACATTGAAGTAATGCCACCATGGGTGATGTTTTTCGATGGGGCTGCACGTCAAGAAGGAGAGGGGGCAGGTGTAGTGTTTGTTTCTCCACAACGGCAAATACTTTTTACTTGTTCTCATTAAGCGAACTTTGCTCTAACAACGTAGCCGAATATCAAGCATTGATCATTGGCCTACAGATGGCTATTGAGATGGGCATATCGCAACTTGAGGTCTTGGGAGACTCCAAATTAGTTATCAACCAAATCTTGGAGCAATATGACATCAAGAAAGAAGACCTCATCCCCTATTGCAAATATACGAAGAAGTTGTTAGCAAATTTTGAGGCCATCACATTGGAGCATATACCAAGGAAAGAGAATAGACAGGCCGATGCTTTAGCTAATTTGGCTACTGCCTTAGCATTATCCCAAGAAGAGACAACCAAAGTCGCTATTTCCCAAAGGTGGGTGGTACCTCTCGTGGTTGAAGAAAAAGAAGAAGAGCAAGCCAACATCATTTTTGTATGCCTTGTTGAAAAAGAAGATTGGCGACAAGTGATCATTGAATACCTTCAACATGGAAGACTCCCGGATGACAAATGCCACAAGACCGAAATTCGGCGGAGGGCTGCTCGATTCATTTACTATAAAGACACTCTCTTCCGTCGTTCATTTGATGGATTGTTTCTCCGTTGCTTAGGAGAGGAGGAGGCTAAACAAGCCTTAGAGGAGGCTCATTCTGGAATATGCGGTGCACATCAGTCAGGTCCTAAGTTACATTATAGGATCAAATGAATGAGTTACTATTGGCCTACAATGGTGCAAGATTCTATGGAATGCGCTAAGAAGTGCGAAGCTTGTCGGTATCACGCAAACTTCATCCATCAACCGCCAGAACCTCTACACCCAATCGTAGCTTCTTGGCCTTTTGATGCATGGGGGCTTGATGCAATAGGGCCATTACCAAAGTCATCCGGTGGCCACTTGTACATCTTGGCTGCAATTGACTACTTCTCAAAATGGGCGGAAGCTGTACCCCTTAGGGAAGTGAAGAAAGAAACGGTGGTCAATTTCATTCGAACTCACTTGATCTATCGGTATGGTATCCCTCGGTATATCATAACCGATAATGGCAAACCATTCTACAATAGGTGATGTGAGCTATGTGAGAAGTTTGAATTTAAACAATACAACTCCTCTATGTACAATGCCCTCGCAAATGGACCAGTTGAAGCGTTTAACAAAACACTTGGCGGTTTGTTGAAAAAAGTGGTATCCAAGACAAAGCGAGACTAGCATGAAAGAATCGGAGAAGCATTATGGGCATATCGAACAACATTTCGAACGCCTACTCAAGCAACGCCATATTCTCTTGTCTACGGAGTGGAAGCCGTCCTTCCTTTAGAATGCCAAATCCCATCATTACGGATTGCCATTCAAAAAGGATTGACTGGAAAAGAAAATGCCAAGCTCAGGTTGCAAGAATTAGAGGCACTTGATGAAAAAAGGCTCGAGGCCCAACAATGCCTTGAATGCTATCAAGCTCGTCTTTCAAGCGCATTCAATAGAAGAGTCAAACCACGATCATTCCAAGTTGGTGACTTAGTCCTTGCCGTTCGAAGACCTATCATCACAACTCATCGTACAGGCAATAAGTTCACTTCAAAATGGGATGGACCTTATGTGGTGCAAGAAGTCTACACTTATGGAGCTTACAAGTTGATTGATAATGATGGTGTAAGGATCGGCCCCATCAATGGGAAGTTTCTCAAACGCTTCTATGGTTGAAAATCAAGGATTGCTCCTTGGTAAGAGTTTAAACTACCTTTCTTTGTAGCGCCGCAAGAGTATATGATGTCTTCCCATTACCCTTCAAAGCGTACTAATAAGGAGAAATTAATCCCACTCCATGTCACCAATTGTGAGTGTGGCGTAGCGGTTGGACGCCCGTGTCTCCCTTGAGGCCAAGGTCTCGGGTTCGATTAGTGGTGATACCCACTATTACACATCGCGCCCCCTTTTTGCAAAAATCATCAAAAAGAAAAGAAATCATAAAAAAAAAAACAAAAACAAAAAAACAAAAATCTGTTGAACTACGTGATGACTTGATCCCTCTTAAGGGTACGTAGGCAACTTAGTATCTTTTGCTAAGTTCAGTCATGCATTAAAAAAAAAGAAGAAATTATCAAAAAAAAAAAAATTATCAAAAAAAAAAAAAAAAAAAAAAAATCAAAAAAAAAAAAAAGATCATAAAAAAAAAAAATCATCAAAAAAAAAAAAAAAAAGATCATAAAAAAAAAAAAAGGAAATCATAAAAAAAAAAAAAATCTGTTGAACTACGTGATAACTTGATCCCTCTCCGGGCACGAGGTAGCTTAGTACTTGTTACTAAGTTCGGTCACATGGAAGGAAGAAGGATGACCAGTCTAACTTGAGAAATTTTCCAACAGTCATCAATGCGCTTTTAAAGTCCCTTTGGTTGGCAAGGCATTGCCCATATTCAATGGATATTCTCCCACATTTTTGAAGTATGCTTTGCATCACTTATCTCCTGGGGGCATCTTCTTGTACCTTGCAAGTTTAAGCTACACCATTTCTCTTCTAGGTTGTGCCACTTCATAACTCTGAAATTAGAACCAAATCATCTCCCTTCTGAGTGGTGTTGTTTCACATCATGTCTCTGAAATTTGGATGACGTCAATTTCTTCCGGAATGATGGTAGATTATATATCCGAAGTCGGTGTGGCATCATCTCTCCTCTATGGGCATGATCGTGTAATGTTAAAATTTTTGGTAGCATGCTCTAGCATCTTCAAAGTCTTAATAAGGACTCTTGCATCTTCAAGGTTTTGTTGGCATCTCCTTGCATTTTCAAAGTCTTAATGAGAGCTCCTTGCAGTGTCAAAGTCTTGGCGGCATTCTTCTTGAAACTTCAAGGTTTTGTTGGCATCTCCTTGCATCTTCAAAGTCTTAATGAGAGCTCCTTGCAATGTCAAAGTCTTGGCTGCATTCTTCTTGAAACTTCAAGATTTTGTTGGCATCTCCTTGCATCTTCAAAGTCTTAATGAGAGCTCCTTGCAATGTCAAAGTCTTATCTGCATTTTTCTTGAAACTTCAAGGTTTTGTTGGCATCTCCTTGCATCTTCAAAGTCTTGATAGGGACTCCTTGCATTTTCAACATCTTGTTGGCATCTCCGAAATCTTGATGTCCGGCTATAGTCTTGACGCCCTTGATGTCCGAGCGATGTTGCCTCTGAAAATTGGTAATGTTGTAGCTTTATTATAAAGGTTCATATCGGTGCAACTTCAATGCGAGTGCAAGTGCTAATGTGGAGTGTTGACATGACTTCATGAATGTTGACATGACTTCTGTGCAAATGAAGTTTCGACGTGGCTTCATGAAGGTTGTCACAACTTCGGCGAATGAAGTGTTGACGTAGCTTCAATGACAAAGATGCAATGTTGGCATGGCCTCGGTATAAATGAATTGTTGACGTAGCTTCAATGACAAAGATGCAATGTTGGCATGGCCTCGGTATAAATGAAGTGTTGACGTGGTTTCATGGCAAAGATGAATGTTGTCACGGTTTCGACATGGATGAAGTGTAGATGTGGCCTCAATGCAAATAAATTGTCGAGGAAGCTTTATGACAAAGATGAATGTTGGCACGAATGAAGTGTTGACGTTGCTTCATGACAAAGTTGAATGTTGGCATGGCTTCAATACAAGGACAGATCTTTGCACGGCCGTGGTAAAAACTCTTGATGCGGCTATGTTGCAAAGGCTCTTGAAATGGCTGTGTTGAAAAGACAAGTGTTGGTGCAGCTTAATTGCCAAGGAAAGCATGCTGCATAACAAAAACAAGCAACAACAAAGAGATTATCAGAAGAAAATCTCATGGCACGTCTAAAAAAAAAAATAAAAAAATCAAGACGAATAAAGCAGGTCATAAAGAAAAAAAAAATATATATATGTAAATATAATTAAAAAAAAAAAAAGAAAAAAAAAAAGAAAAGAAAGGCATAATTTCTCTACACTTAGAGTATTATGCTACCCACCAAAGATCCGCTTGTACAAGTTAGTGCATGCCTTGAGTGGCTTTATATAGGGATTCTCAGAAGCTAGCAGACAAAAGGAAAAACACATGTAAAAAGTTAAAAGTACCATATTTTCAAAGGGTGACGTACCCATTTGAAAAATCAGAAATGTAAAAGCTCATAAATGTATCATGTTGTCGGAAAAAAAAAAATTACACTAGACCTCAGAAACAACCTATTGGCCTGCAGAGAGGAAAAGCTATGGCACTAGACCGTGAATGAGGTTCTAGGCCGACAAAGGGAAGTTTCTTATTTTCTTGTGTCACCAACCTCTTGAGAACAGCAGAGACATTTAGTGGTTACCTTGAAACCACTCCTGCCTGGATTGTCAAATGTTGTCAGAATAGCCACCGCCAAAGTAGACTAAGATGGCAACATGGCCAACAATGGCTCGGTCTCCCATTCCGATTTCTACAATTTCGACAAGATTTCACAAAAAAATCAACCCACAGAAATCTTCCAAGGACTTTGATGAACAAAACCCAGAAGGATCTTTCACGACGGAGCCACCATGCACCGCCACAAACTCCTAAACGTCCCGCGGGTTTCTCGTTCAAATTTGCACAAGTCCGAGAAAATTTTCACAAAATGGGTGCCACCACTAGATCCATCGGCCCACGATCTACTGAACCCAAAAATTTCAAGCCCAGAAATGGGATCGCATCTCCGCCTCCATGCGCCGCCCCGGACTCATGACGACCCACACCCTAGTCTTTGAAATCTGTGAAAATCTGCCTTTGATTTTAGAAAACTGATTGCACCATGGTCTTCTACGGCCTGGGATCAACAAAACCCAAAAATTTTAGGCCCAAAACCCTGTGCACGCGCCTCCACGCGCCGCCAAAAGGATTGGCGGCGCTACCTTGATTTCATGCGATAAGCAAAATTTTCGCTTCGCACGTGCCACACGTGCCGCACGTGCCCTCAAAGATCGTGGACGTCATCCACTACTGACTCATTTGACCAGATTTGACTCGGTTCGAAATCGGCTGCAAAAAAAAAAAAAAAAAAAAAGAGAGAGAAAATGCTTTGACCAATTGGACCTTTGACCTTGACCAAAAAGTCAAAATTTTCAAAATAGACCTGTCCCACTCAATTTTTCGAGTACATTCCGATTTTGGGACCCGTTTCTTCATTCTAAGCTCAGAAATTGTGCAAACGTCCAATTTCCAAAAAAGTTGACTTTTGTGCAAATGTTGACCAAATGTCAAAATTTTTTAGATGGACCTATCTTGCTCAATTTTTGGGAGTACATTCTAATTTTGGAGTCCGTTCCATCATTTGAGACTCGAAAATTGCAAAAATGACTCAATTCCAAGTGTTCAAAATTTAGGCCCTCAAGATCAAAATTTGAGATTCATCCATTTAATTGGGATCCCTTCAGGGTTATTCTCTAGATTTCATCAAGACTTGCCTTTCAAAGTACAAATGAACTCTCACAAGTGTGTCTTGAAATTACACTAGGTCATTAGTTCAATTTGCTATTCCCGTTCGGTGCCTACCAGTCTCCAACTTACCATTCTCGTTCGGTGCCTACCATTCCCACCTACCATTCCCACCTACCGTTCCCACCCACCGTTCTCACCAAAAATTCTCAACTACCATTCTTAACTACCTATCTACCATTCTTCATTTCTCTACTATAAATAGGAGGGCCGGGTTCATCAAAAACTTATCCAAAAAAAAAAAAAAAAACACAGAATCATGAAATGAAGATTTGCCTCTTTCAGATTTTCAAATCCTCATTTTCACAACCATTTCTCACTATGACCTCATCATTCTCAACACCTAGCAACCGATTTTGCGTCATAATCGGTTTGAGATCAACCCTCCCATGGTTGGGTCGAAACCCTATTAACAACATCATTGCAGTTTTGATCCAAGCAAATTTTGTTTCCCCCTTTAATGACCGCATTCGCCCATAAAATTACTCGTAACAAGGTCTGCATTTTGGTTCCATGTTTCCTCGGACTTGGTTGGCCAGGAAATCCAAGTCCAGCGGACACACCTGTTCCTAACCTCGGGGCTCCTGTAGTCTCTTTCCAATTGCTTGGTCTTCCAAAGAGAAGCAAAGTGGTTCGGAACAAACAAAAACTTGGCTGGTTTCTAAGACCAGAATCACAAGTTAGTTCCATCTTTCATTTTTTCGTGCTTTTCCAACAAGTGGCGGTAAGTGAAGATGGTAAAAAGTGTTGGGGTATCCTACAAATTATCTTCCATCCAACACTTAAAGCAACCTCCAAGGCACCAGCTCATCAGAATTTAGCCTTTGGTGCCGGTAAATGGTCATCAAAGCCTTATTCCATGTCCCCACTACTATGGGACCCAAAGGTCATCGTTGTTGGTACCTCAAAACTCACTTTCTGGAATTACTCCAACTTAAAATCAGCTTGAAGAATTTGAAGGTACTCTTTCAAATTACTTCAACTTAACGTCCGTCGGCATGGTCCCATCACAGGCACATTCAATAACTTGCCGCCGGACCTCATTCAAAGCATGCAATCAGTCCCATATCCAAAGGTGTACTTCCCATAAACATCTACACCAGAAGTTCCCCAACATACGGGGCCAAAGACCATGATGGTGTGTTTTGCCCATTTGCTTTGCTTCATCTCCGTCTTCTTCATTACCACTACCAAGATACCCAGAATCCATAAGCTTTCGAAATTACCTCAACTTAACTTGAGTGATACAATTACACACGCGCATTCAACCACTTTCCTACATGTCCTCGCCGTAATCCAAAGCATGATCTTCTAAAATAACTTCACCAGAAGTTCTTAAGAACACGAGGCTAGCCCCATGACTTTGCATGCTATATCCAGCCACCATTCTCTCATCTTCCCCATCTTCTACACCCTGTGATCGCCGCCAACGATCCAAAATACTCTCTTGAAATTACTTCAACTTAACCTCTGCTGAGAAGGCTCCATCACGCAAGTACGTTCAAATACTTGCAGACCCTTTTTCGGTCTCATTAAAGCCTTTCATATGGGTGGGTCTACTCTTTGGAAATTATTTCATCCTGCTGAAAGCTCCACCACCTTCAACTACTTCACTTAAAGAGTTAAGTACCAAAAATCCATTTTTTTGAAACTCATTCCCACACCACACTCCGAGACTGTGTGCGTGAACGAGTCTCGAGGGGGCATTTGTAGAGAGGGAAAATTCCCGACCTATCATAAGTCGACACGTCGCATTACCAAGTTCACAAAATACAGTCAATTACAAAATATCACGTATTGCTACTAGGTTTTGCTATCACTATTCAGAAGCCAACAAAAATTTGCCAAGTGTCATGCAAAAACCAATCACACATCATTGCACGTGTAAGCGATGACACAAACGAGCCTTCCGTATGTGTAAGCGATGACACAAACAGCTTCGCACGTGTAAGCGATGACACAAGCAACCTCGCACGTGTAAGTGATGACTTAAGTGGACCAATCAGGCTGTGACATGTGTCACTAATCAAGCTCCGCCATGTGTCGCTCACCCACCCCCAAACTCCTATAAATAGAAGTCTTCCTGAGACATTTAGGAGGACTAGAATTGAGAAGTGAAAAAGTTCTGCGAAGATCAAGCCTCAAAGCCTTCAAGAACTTCAAGAACTTCAACCCCAAAATCGGAGAACATTCGAAACAGAATCATCCGGATCATCCGCCTAGATCCTAAAGTTTGCGGGAATCAAGCCAAAAGTGTCCGAAAACATCAACAAATCATAAATCAGTGAAGCTCAATGGATTCAAGCCTCTAAAGCACCGAAGAACTTCCACCACAAACCTTTGAAGACGAAGAACGCACGAAGAACACGAAGAATGTGAAGAACAAAGGATTTCCAAACAAGCTCATAGCCAGAGATTCATTGTAATTCGGTTTCAGCAATCTTCGATCCATCCCTCAACCAAATTGAAGGATATTTTGTGTTCAAGTTAAAACCACATTACCACAAATCTAAATTAATAAGTTTTGCAAGGAGATCGAATCAGAGGATCACTCTTTTATAATTTCAGAGAATTGTACCACACAATCATCAATACAAATTCGCATTTGTGAAACTATTTTACTTGTTTGATTTATTTCAAACTAGAAATTTAGTCACTTACACCAACTGAGGTTTTAGAGCTAGAAGAGCTCTAGTAAAATCAACGTGGCCAAGCAAAGCTGATATGTGTAATGGAGTTTCATTGAAAGGGGTCAATGAAATTTTATTGAGGATGTGTGGATCTTTTCAACGTGACCTAATAAAAAAAAAAAAAAAAATCTGTTGCAACGTGACCGTACATCCTTTCTCTGATGCGTCATGGAGTTCTGTTATATTATCTTCTTCCATCCTTATTTCTATTTTCCTCTCCAAATATTTTGTGACTATTGTCTCCCTATAGAGTAGAAGTATAATATAAATAGAGCAAGATTTAGGTACAGTACTTAGGTGCTGTTTCTTTTAGGTTCCTTTTTAAAATTCTTCCATGTGAATTTTTTCTTATGAGATAGAAGTGTATTTTTTAGTTAAGTAACCATATGACTGAATCTTAAAAGAGAAAGTTAAGAAACAGTACCTAAAGTACTGTACTTAAGTTTTGTTCATATAAATAAATGTAACTAGTCCTAACAGGGATATTCTTATATATCCATTGCAACCCTACCACGGAAAAAACTTAGGTATTCAATATTGTCCCCCTACCACATTTTTTTTTTGTCAATTTATGGGAGGAGGCATCAGTGAAATTTGTACTAAGCTTCCTAGCAAGACAAGATGTGGGTTGTAAATATGTTATGACTTATGAATCTTATACTTTGCAACCCTACCACAATTGTCTCAATATATGAGGAGGAATTAGTGTTAAGATTACTAGCAAGAAAAGATGTGGGTTGTAAATTAAATTTCCAGGTGTTCGATAATAATCAGCAGTGTGGTTGGCCCTAATAATTCCTTCCTAGCAAGACAAGATGTGGGTTGTACATCGATCATATGGTTTATTTTTTCAAAAAAAAAAAAAAAAAAAAAAATCGCATGGTTTCTTCTTAATAATCCAATCGTGGTTGGCGGACTTTAAAATTCATTAATAATAATCTTTAGATTCCTGATATAGGAGTATTTGAGGGGCGGCTCTACAGCCACCCAGGGGATGAACCCCCTGACTTGGCCAAAAAAAAAAAAAAAAAAAATATATATATATATATATATATATATATTTTATATATATATAAAATTTTTAAAATTTTTTTTTGTTTTGACCTCTTAAAATAAAATTTTGAATATCTTAAGCATAAATTTTGTTTAAATCTAGTTGAAATAAGCTTGAATATGCTCAACTTAGTACTACAATTGACATCACTTTTTTCATATACTTTTAACAATTTGTCACTTAGATGTTGTTGTGAAGGTGTTGTGCAATAACACTACTTTTAAAATTGCTCATTCATTTTAAAATGAATAAACCTTATCTAACTTTGGCTTACTTTACTGTTGACGGCGGAATGAGTTATTTTTCCTTACACTTTTTTCTTTATTAGCAAAAATTATCACTTTTAGCAATAAAAAAAAAAAAAATTACACCACCTCTACAACAAACCTATTTGTATTTACATTTGTGATTTTTTCCACATTTTCTCTATCTCTTTTTTATTTTTATTTTTATTATTATTATTTTTATCTAATCTTGATAAGTGCTTTATAGATTTCCAAGTTTAAGAAGTCTTTTAGTGGTTCCTCCAATTCCAAGAGAATGACCATGTGTATGGTTAAAAAGTCATACACTTCAAATGTAAAAACTTATATCAATTTATTATTTTTTTCTTAGTTTCACATTTACTCCCAGACCAAATCTTTTGTGTGTTACTATTCTTATTTATCTTTTATTTTTTTAATTGTTAGTACATAGAAATATAATAAAATTATTGTTAATTTGACAAAAAAATTTAATTAGTTATTTAATTATATTTATTTATGCATTCAATGATTGTTGTCTTATTGATCTTTAAACTATTTTAGATTATTGTATAGTACAATTTGTATACTAAATTGTATATATATTTTTTGAGAAGGTACTAAATTGTATTTAGAATACTATTTTAGATTATTTTATATAATATGAAAGTTGTATATACAAAATAATAATAATAATAATCATTTTATTTTTTACTCCTCCCACAACAAATTTCTAGCTTCGACACTATTGACCCCTTAAAAAAAATTCCTGGAGCTATCACTGAGTATTTCACTTGGATACGTTCTACTCTGAAAGCGATTAGTGCATGAATGATGTTGGTCGATCTTAAATCTTAATCAGTCAAGTCAGTAAACATTGGAATTTTGCTAAATGGTCTTCGGAGATATGACATTTTGCGTTTCAAAATTGACTATTTCTTGCGTATCAGAGCTTCTCATTCCCCCAGCATTCAAAACATTGTATTATCTAGAACTCAGGTCACGTATTTTGTGGGTTACAGAAGAGCCAGCCATATGATAAGCCTTAAAACACCATAATTATGAAATCAATTTTTGTGTTTTTCATAATTTTGATGATATGAAAACCTTGAGAACTAAATTAAGCATGATTTTAAAAAACCAAACTGTTAAAATGAACTATAAAGGAGAGAAATTCAAGATTTTAAGGTCGAACTGAAGTTCAATATATTATTGTGATAATGTAATAATTACTTAATAATTAATAATTAATATATATATATATATATATATATATATATATATATATATATATATATATATATATATATATATATATATATATATATATATATATATAAATAAGAGAATGAAGGTCCAAAGTTTATAACCTTAACTAAACTAGCCACCCAGCTTAATACAACATCAAGAGCAGATTATATTTCAAAAATAAAAATAAAAATATAGTTTGTCGCAATATTTTCAAAGTTAATATAGTGGACTAGCCTCTTAGTTTAATGCAACCATGAGGGGAATCTAGTTAACTAATTTAATTTTTCCAACTATCTAGTTAGTAGTTAAGGTTTCAAAACTATATTTTTTACTAGCATCTCGAGTCTTTGAGACTCGATTTTGTCTATTTGAGTCTCAAAGACTCGATTTTTATGGTCTAATAACATCCGATGTAGCATTTTTTTGCCACGTGGTAACCACCTGGAAATCGAGCCTCTAAGGCTCGATTTATAAACCAAAAAAATTTTAAAAAAAATTTGAAGTATCATGTACCAACCAAAATACCGAAAAACAAATTTCAGAAATCCAAGAACACAACAATCCCAAACTTAGAGAAGATCGAGAGGAGAGAGAGCTCACCTCACCGACGCTTGCGCGGCCCGGTTCGGTGATTTTTTTCTCCGATCTCACTCCGATCTCCATCTTCTCCGATGTTCTGGTGGTTTTTTTTTTTCTCCGATCTCGATCTTCTCTCTCTTTTCTGTTTCTGGGTTTTTTTTTTCTTTGGTTGTCCTCTAATGTTCTGGTCTGATTTGTTCTTATTTATAAGGGTTATAAATCGAGTCTTAGAGACTCGATTTCCATGTAATCGCCACGTGGAAAAATATGCCACATCGGACGTAATTAGAGCATAAAAATTGAGTCTTTGATGCTCGATTTATAGGCCAAAATCGAGTCTTTTACATTCGAGATGCTAATAAATAATATAGTTTGTGAACCGAAACTACTAACTAGATAGTTGGGAAATTATGGCTAATTTCCCATTTCATCCCAACCATGACTTTTTAGTGGAGTTTGTAATATACTTATGTGTTAAAATCTTATCCTCCATCATTTGGGCGTGTGTTTGTTTGTTTTAAAAAAAAAAAAAAAAAAAAGAAAAGAAAAAAAAGCAGACTATATCACAATTTTAAGCGTGAAGGGGGAAAATTAAAATAACTCCAAACTTGTCCTTAGCGGAACATACATAGTTTAATTTTCTTATTCAAGGAGTTTAATTTTAGGGGTGTGTACACCAGGTCTTTTTTCTTCTTGGACCCCACCACCCCATCCCTTGGGGGTGTCTTGGCTACGCGTGGTGTATGATTTGTGTGTAATGTGCATGTAAGTGTAACACTATAGTGTTTAGAGAGTTTCGTGGGTCAAGCCCTTTTAGTCTTTTACTCTTTGGTAGAGTATTTTTAATGCTCACTATCAAGTTAACATGTGCATATCCTCACACATTCATCAATTGTACTTAACTAGTCTAATACCCATATACTTACTTGCATGCAATAACAGATCTCATAACTTATTCAATAGATTCAATCACTTACACGCATATATCTATGAGCGAAGAGACTGATCATGTAAATAAATCAACTTGAAAGAATCTATATATGTACAACCAATTAAACACTCATTGAAATATTAAATTATATACCCATAAATTTCATAACATGTAATTGTATATATCAAGGCATACTCAATGAATTTTCACATACATGTTTAGATTTATGAGCAAATTAAGGAATCAATCGTGTATGGACGTACTTTCTCAAAAAAAAAAAAAAAAAAAAAAAAAATCATGTATGGATGTAGTCCAAGCAAAACAATATTATATTACTACACACTTAAACACCTCAAATTTATTTATTTTTTATATATATATATATATATATATATATATATATATATATCATAGGTATAGCCATATAAGGATTAGATTATGTGCCTACGTAGTCGGTGTTGGAAGGTCTTGAAGGCCGGTTAGCTTGAACTAAATTTATTTGTTTCATGGGGTTAATATAATATCTGAAGGGAAACTGAGAAAGGTTTTAGGTCCAACTCTTGCTTACTTACAGATGAAAGTTATATTAAAAAGAGTTTATCCATTGGAAGCACCATCTAATAAAATTAACATATACTTCAAAGGAGTTTTAAATTAATGAGTTTGGCTTATTTCAAGTACTTTTTAAACTGGAATCTCCTTTTGTTTTAATAAGAAAATGCCATATCACCCACTAACTAAATAAAAGGTAAATATTAAAACCCACTACTACTTACTATTGTATATTTAAAACAAAATGAGATCTCCATTTAAAAAAGTACTGGAAGTAAACCAAACCCTAAATTAATAATTCAATTCTCGTATTCCATTTTGGGTGTTTCAAATATTCTTTTGTTTTTAAAATTAAAAAGCCATCAATTTACTAAGTTTTCTATTATGTCCATACTAAACACAAGCACTTTAAATGAAATTTTTTTGAGAACTTTGTTTAAGGGTAATTTTGAAAACTTATATTATTTTAATTAAGAGACACAAGACAATAAATGACATTCTTTTTAAAAATTAGATTTTCCAAACAAGACCAATAATTTGGGATAGAAGTATTTCTCAATATTTATGGAATTTTGTAGATATAGCATAAATAAATGTTTCATCAAGTTTTATAAGATTGAGAAAAGAAATATATTCATGGTAGAAATTAATTTAGAGAGCCAGATATCACATTGCATAATTGCATTTTCTTAACCTAATAATGAGTTTTTAGATTGCTAAGAGCCTTGTAACTTAACTTATTGGTACTAGTGTTCAAATTTCCTAGGATGTCATGACATTTAGGGTTCAAATTTCCTAGGATGTCATGACATTTAGGGTTCAAATTTCCTTCCTCCGTTGTAATATCAAATTAAAAAAAAGGAGGGGGGGGAGGGGGGGGGGGGAGATCTTGATAAATAGGGAATATTTACTATCTAATGTACAAAGGAGGTTATTATTGCTTTTACTATTAGAACAAAAAGTTAAAGTTTATCTAAAAGAATATAGAATAAATTAATAATAAATTTTTACTTAGAATAATTAGGAGAATTGTTTTGATGTACTTATAGCATGTTACATAATATAGTGAGAAATAATGGGAAAAAAATATAAAAAGGAGAGAGCATTCATGTGATGTGACTATAATGTGTAGGTCTTAGTTACTTTTATTATATAGCAATGATATAATTTGAAATGAATTTTTATAATATTTATTTAGGTAAATTACACGCCCTTCCTTAAAGTTAGTATGAAAAGTAATGTAGACCACTTGGTTAATTTCCGAGTGGAATTAATAAACTTCTTAAATTAACCAGTTATATTATTCAACTTATTTTTGGTTAATTATAGGTTAATAAAGTCACCAATTTAAAGAGCAATAGGCATTATAGTAATTAGTACAAACAATTGGTGGCAAAATTGAATACCTATGGATGCATCCTGTTAGAGATATATTAGCTCATTATAATAGGCCAAAGCCTAATACTACTTTGTTCGGTGCCCAAAAAAAAAATAAGAATTGAAGTTTACATCTGAATCATACCCATGATCCTAGATTCTAATCATACCCATGATGTGACCCTGTGATTAGCTCTAAGCCATTTGGACTCTTCTATTCTAAATTTCATCCATGAATCGCGTTTGTGACTCTTAATACCATCTTGAATGTTTGATCTCCAAAGTAAACATGTATTGGGATGGATTGGTGGCTTCGGCCTTGATAGTCAATCATAAACTGTCTTCAAATCTGCCTTTGATACTCACAGTTGAACTAATGAACCATCATACTACATTGAAATTCATTATTTGATTATTAATTGTAGTGTCAAAAATTCTTCTCTCCACCAACTTCTAAAACCTCTTTTTTTATTATTATTATTATTATTTTTGCTTGATCAAAATCCTCCTTTTTATTTGTACCTTGTATATACTCGTGCCAAAGTTTATAGCACACGTAAGACCTGAATCATCAAAAGCTTGAAGAATGGATAACCCAATACGAAATTTATGGGTTTTAGTAAATAAAAGAACCACAGAAAGCGCCAACCATAGGATAGGCCTTAAAATACCATAATGATCTGAAATCAAGTCTTGTAATTTAGGTAATATGAACACTACCACTGGAACTATAATAAGATTATCTTTAATTTTTTTCAGGAAATATTTTTTGACAAAAATTTTTACTTAAAATTTCGGAAGTATTTATATGAGCCGTCCCTTAAAATTATTAAGGTTTTAATAACTATAAGTTTTACTTGTATTTTGGCTCTAAGTAGGGCTTACAAAAACAAAAAAGTACAGGCAAAAAGAAGAAGAAACTAAAGAAAAGAAGAAGAAAAAAAAAAAAAACACTTAAGGAGAAGCCAGTATAGTACTAATCTGGAATTGATGCTCCTTAAGACCACACAACTTGCTATGTCACTTTCTTTGAAAGATACTTCAAAGTTTAATTGTTAATATAAACAACAATGCTACAGTCTCAAGACTCTCAACAATTGAGTTGGCGAATGCCATTTACCCATGCAGGGATGGACTTTTGTATCTTCCTTCTATGCTGTACAAAGGTACATATATATAGAGCAAAATAATCTAGGTATCGGCAAGCACTATTGTGGATCCATGCAAGATGGTAATGCTTGCATTTAATCTTGATACGCTGCTTGACAGAGTCACAACCAATTGAGAAGACAAAGTTGATCGTGGCCATGCACCAAAACCTAAAGCCACGCATATATGTGCCTAGATTAACAATGCATGCAAAAAACATGTATTTAAGGCTTGAGAAAAAATCAAGCCAACCTTCTGCAGACACAATTAATATCTCTACTTCATCACAGAAACTCAAAAAATGCAACCAAATACATATGATCGTACTTCGAATTTTCATTCCCAACAAGAAACATAAAGGTAGGAAATAGAAAAAAGACAAACACAAAATGACATTCCAAACTTGGAAAGTAGCCAATTTATTACACCAATCTGGTATGATCGCTAATGAAAGACCACGCAACCTGTCATGCACTTTTCTCAAATGGAGATTAACATTTCAACCACTTACTAGTAGGAATTGCAGCCTTCCATCTTAGAGATGAGTGACTCCAATCTGTTCTTCCAAAAAGTTAACGCCTTTACACATGTAGAGATGAGCTTTATGATTTTCCTTACCCGCCAATGCAACGATGCATTAAGCGAATTGTGAGAACTAGTTCCACAACACTCATCAGATATATATACCAAAACACCAATTGGTACCGATATCAGAAGCCCATATTCATTAAAAAGATCCGCTGGGATTTGCATACTGAATGCCTGTGCATAGGTCAAGCCTACAAATAAGACATAACTACACATGGCATATGTAAAGATGTTTGTTTGTTTAGACCCTTTTTTAAAAACATATTAATTTAACCTAGTGAATTAGCTAAGTAGGTACTTAGGATAATTATGAGATCTAGGTTAAACACATGCAAACACATCATTTAGTACGGAAAAGTAAAGAAGACAGTAATATGATAGCCTAGGAAAACCAATGAAACTAACCATTTCAAGGTAAAAAATTTGGAGAGGATTTAACCTAACTATGCTCAAAGTAAACAAATCCACTATGATAGAATGGAAGATTGCAATAGGTTTAAACCCTAAATTTAAAGCTACCCCTTATAGAACTTACTCACACGATCACATGCAGTTTCGAATTCACGGACTCTTCTATCTTGAATCTATTGCACACAAATACCCACGTTTGTGACTTTAAGATCCCACTCAAAGGTTTAGATCTTCAACACAAACACTCCAGTTTGTGACTCTAAGACCACCCTTGAAAGTTTAAATCTCTAGCACTTTTGATGACTAATATGGCAGCAATTTTTACAATACCGGATCTTGAGTTTCTTTAAGGAATAACATCGAGAGAAGATTTGAGAGAGATTTAGGTATAAAAACCCTAGATTTACAATAGAAGGCACAAGATGCACTTCTTCTCTCTCTAAAAACCACTCCTAGGGTTAGCTTATAATGTCCTTTAGATATCGCAAAAAACATATTGCGATTTGGGCTTCAAACGGACAAGTTATGAGTTTTTTACATTTGGTGATTTTTGTTGGTATGCGACTTTCGATTGATCGAATAGCAATCAAGAGCACTAGATTGCATATCACTTTTTCATCCTAAACTTGAGTTTTTTTGTCTTGGACTTGAAAGTACACCATTCTAACTCAATGAGATTTACTTTTTGTCATGGTTTGCCAACACTCACTACAACAAAATGTATTTTTAGCGATGAAAATTAGTGAGGAAATATTTTTCGTCCCTAAAAATACAACTTTAGTGACAAAATATACATTTCATCATTAATAATGAAAAAAATTATAACATTTAGCGATTTAAAATTTTTTTTCATCACTATTGTGATCTGAAAAATGGGTGCCAGTGGAGGGAAACTTTGGCGCGAGCTTAATTAATCTATAGCAGCGAAATATTTCATCGCTAAATGTTGAATTTTTAGTGACAAAATATTTTGTCACTATAGATATTGTTAAGAATAGTATTAGTGACAAAAATCTTTTCGTCGCTATAAGGAAGAATTAGCGATGGAAAATAGTTGTCACTAAAAATAATAATAGTTTTGCATAGGGATTGTTTTGGGGCGGGGCGGGGCCGAAGGATGAGATCTTCGCCCCCGCCCCGCATGGATTTTTCTTGCCCCATCCCCCCCGCCCCGCCTCGCATGACGGGGAAAATTTCTTGAATCCCGCCCCTTAAGGCCTCGCGAAAAAATATTTACCCAAAACTGGGTAAAACTTTATTTCTTGTTAATTTTTCCTACAAAAACTTACCATTTTTTCAAATAAAATGACATGTTTCAATAATAAAAATATACTTGAAATTATAAATCAGTTATCCTATCAAATCAAACTAATTTTTAGCAAAAACTAAATAATATTATCTAAATGTTTAACAAGACAATATCACAAGAAAAATCTCATAACATGATAAAATAAAATTTTAACAAGCTTAAAGAAACAATGTTGTTAAGTAGCCAAAACAAAAATTACAAAAACAATGACATAGACACATATTTAGAGTTTTCCCGTAACTCATTAAAAAAAAATTATATTATGTTCATGATGAAAAGTAAGTTGAGAAAGACCGTATGAATCATGAATGAAATCATCAATTCAATAGTATATAAATTTGTTTCCAATAAAGACAAAAAAAAAAAAAAAAAAAGTTAAAATTGGTACCTTATTTCCAACTTTGCTAGAGAGAAAAAAGAGGTAGAGCCACATTAGGTAAAATAAAATAAGCTGATGATATCTTTGTTTAAATAGTAGGGTTTTAGGGTATAATAAAATTACAATTTATCCCTTATTAAACCCAACGGGGATGGGGCGGGGCGGGTCTAAAAGTGTAAACCCATCCCCGCCCCGCCCGTGGTGTGGGTCTAAAATCTCGCCCATCCCCGCCCCACCACCTTTGCGGGGATGGAAAACCCGCACGGGGCAAAGCGGGGAGGGACGGGTCAAGCGGGGTGGGGAAAAATTGCCATCCCTAGTTTTGCACCTCATTGTTTTAGTGAAGAAATCTTGAATTCGTCACTAAAAGTATGCTTTTTACGAAATTGAATTTCGTCTCTAAAAATATTTACAAAATCTGGGTTCTTTAGTGAAGAAATTGATTTTTGTCGCTAAAAACTTAAAAGCTTAATACCTTTTGTGATGGAGGAAACAATAGCAATGAAACAATTTTTCTTTAAAGATTTCACTATAAATACTCCCAAAAATTTATCATATAGATTTAGCCCCATTTTACCCAACTAAAAAACCCAAGTTCATTTTGGTAAAAAAAAAAAAAAAAATAGATGTTTTAAAGAAACTCTTCTAGAGTTTTCCCAAATAATTTTGTTTCAATTAAGCTCCAATGTCACCAAATTGAAGAACTTTTTATTTGAAGGAAGCTCATATCGATAAGGAGATCTCAAACCGTTGTCGATTGACATATTTGGTGGCTTTGATGACCACAACCCCAACCTTTACGAACCCATTGGTTATGTGTGTGTTAACCACAAACCCAACCCATTTGGGTGGCTATTAGAATAACCATGAACCCATTTGGGTAAGTCTCGCAACCATCATCGATACACACCCATTCGCGATGGTTCCTGGTACGGCATGACTATTTGAGCTCCAGCACCAATTGGACTCTATATTGGTCTGTTTCTTTTTATTTTATTTATTTTAATTTTCAAAAAAAAAAAAAAATTGGAACTATGAAAAAGAAACAAGTTGCTGGCTTTGTCATTCTTTAAGATTCCATTAATAAAATTTCTTTAATATTTATAAAAATCATGAAAATTTATCATATAGATTTAATATTTATGAAAGAATTGTATTAAATATTAATGGTTTTTAATAAAATTTGTGTAATATATTTATAATTTTGTTTCATTACATTGTGGGGGAATAGTGCTTTTTATGCTATACTCATATTGATATTCATTTTGTACGTTGTAGTTGGAGTATTTGGTGGCTTTGGTAGCAAGGAGTGGGAATTGTATATGTGTGTGTTTCTATGAATAGTGGGTGGCTATTAGAATAACCAAAACATTTGGTTAAGTCTCATTCATGGGTTCGAGCCATTTCAGTCCGGAAGAGGCAATGTGGTCTTATTGGTCTTCTTCATAGAAGCACTTCTCTACACAATTGTGTGATTGACCCAATTCCATATATTTATAATTTAAGATTAATGCACCATTTAATAGATACAAAATTATGTTTTTCTTATTTATTAGTTTGAATATTATTATAAATTTAATGGTTTTTTGTTGAATGTGATGACAAGGTTAGTGATTGTTTGGGTTGCTTGTGGGGAATAGAAAGAGGCTTAGATATTGTGAAAGTCAAAGATGTTTAGCCAACAAATGGACTTGTATGATTAGATTGATGCATAGTAAGTAAAATTTGTTCAAATACCTATAAAACTTTATTCTTGTGATGTTTGTGATTGGTTTTGTGGTGAGTTGTTGTGTTGGAGCAAGCGGGTGGCTTGTATGGTGTTATAAGGTGGTTTAAATTCATATTGGGAGTGTTTTTAATTTCTTGCAAATGTGAATGGACCTTGTTGATTAGATGTGATGAATAGTACTTTAATTGATTTCAATACTTGTAAACACTCTATGCTTGTGATGTTCGTGATTGGTTTTATGATGGGTTGTTGTGTTGGAGCAAGTGAGTGGCTTGCATGGTGTTATAAGGTGGTTTAAATTCATATTGAGAGTGTTTTTAATTTTTTGCAAATGTGAATGGACCTTGTTGATTAGATGTGATGAATAGTACTTTAATTGATTTTAATACTTGTAAACACTCTATGCTTGTGATGTTTGTGATTTGTTTTGTGGTGGGTTGTTGTGTTGGAGCAAGTGAGTGGCTTGCATGGTGTTATAAGGTAGTTTAAATTCATATTGGAAGTATTTTTACTTTCTTGTAGATGTGAATGGACCTTGTTGATTAGATGTGATGAATAGTACTTTAATTGATTTCAATACTTGGTTAGAGGATTATTTTGATTTAACTTGGTTGGAATGATCTTAGTGGAATTTAAGTATGGAAAATATAATAGTTGAAGTAGCAGTTAAAATTAATTGGATTAATTTTATAAAACTCTATTCTTGTGATGTTGGAAATTGGACTTGTGGTGGTATGTTGTGTTAGAGCAAGCGGGTGGCTTACATAGTGTTATAAGGTGGTTTAAATTCATATTGAAGTGTTTTTAGTTTCTTACAAATGTGAATGGAACTTGTTAATTAAATGTGATGAATAGTACTTTAATCAATTTCAATACTTGTAAACATTATAGTTGTGATGTTGGAAATTGGTTTTGTGGTGGGTTGTTGTGTTGGAACAAGCGGGTGGCTTGCATGGTGTTATAAGATGGTTTAAATTTATATTGAGAGTGTTTTTAGTTTCTTGCAAATATGAATGGACCTTATTGATTAGATGTGATGAATAGTACTTTATTTGATTTCAATACTTGTAAACACTTTATACTTGTGATGTTTGTGATTGGTTTTGTGGTGGGTTGTTGTGTTGGAGAAAGCGGGTGGCTTACATGGTGTTATAAGATGGTTTAAATTCATATTGGGAGTGTATATTTGTGTGTGCAATGTATATTTTTTTAAGTATTAATATAGACTTGTGCATTCATGAATGAGATAAAACTTTATCTAAGTAGCTTATAGACTTAGATGTTAGAATACATTATGCATGAAAATGAGCTCAAATAGGCAAGAGTTAGGGACCAAGAGGAGCGAGCTAGGGAATAAGAGGCACTAGTTAAGCAAGAAGAGGTCCAAAAAAATATTCTTAACTTTTTGAGGAGCAAGGGTTATGATGACACTCTTACCTATGAGGGTGGTTCAACTTCAAGTTAAAAAACTTTTTGGTTAATACTTTATTTTAGCAATTGACCCACACTACATGGTGTGACTACTTTTTTTGATGCATTATTTGAAACTAATTATATTATATTACACTTGAAAATCTATATTTGCTTTCTACAACTTATACATTAGGAGTTGTGATTTTAATTCATTGGTGTGACTACTCTTAATGCATTGTTAGAAATGTTTCTTATAACATAGTTAATATTTTTATTTTACGATTTTAGTGTAGTATTGTTTTTATATTTGTGCAGATTTCTTATTGGTATCTTTTAGGGGATTTACTTTTGGCATTACTTGAAGACATATGAGGACATCTTTCGTTAGTTTTAATTATATTTTGCTACACTTTTTGTATTGTTATAAAACATCTTGAGTTATTGTATGTGTTGCAAACAATTATTGTATGGAAGGAGTTTGAATTGGATATTTGTTTTATTTTTTACTTGTGGAATGTATAAATCTTTTTTATAAATGTGTTGTTGAAATAAATGTGTTATTCAAATGTGAGGTTTTAATAATGTAATAATAGGTTATAGGTTAATATCAAAGCCAAAAAAAAAAAAAACAGAAAATAAGTTTTAGCGATGAATTTTTTCGTCACAAATATAGCAACAAAAAAATTTTTTAGTGACGAAATATTTCGTCACCAAATGTAGCAAAATTTTGTAAGAAATGGTTTTAGTGATGAAAATTTTCGTCGCTATATGTGTTTGGATTTTCTTAAAAATAGTTTTAGTGACTAACTTTTTGTAACTATATGTACCCGAACATAGTTTTAGTGACGAAATTATTTGTCACTAAATATGATTTAATAAACTAAAGTGTTTTTAGTGACAAAATATTTTCTTCACTGAATAGTATTTTTAGCGAGGAAAACATTTAGTGACAAAACATTTTCGTCCCTAAAAGTTTTTTTTTATATAATAAACAAATCGGACTTTTAGTGACTAATTTTTTTGTCGCCATGACTTTTAGCGACGGAGTTTTAGTGACGAAATGAGTTTCGTTGCTAATTAGTAGATTTCATCACTAAAGGTTCTTAGTGACGAAAAAATGGACTTTTAGTGACGAATTTTTTCGTCACTGAAAATACATTTTGTTGTAGTGACTACAAACTCAAAACTTAACAATCTCTTCCTTTGGTAATCCATGACAAAACTTACATACAACATAATGCCCATATACAATAAAGTGCCCAAATATATCACAAATCCCAATCTAAGACTTCAAATCTAAAAGTTGCTTACAAGAGCACATCAACGCATGTGTGGAAATAAAGACAAGAAAGATCTTGATTGATTCATAAAACAAAATGATATCCTATCTTTCCTGAAACACTTACAAGAGCACATCAACACATGTGTGGAAATAAAGACTAGAAAAATAATATGAATAAAACAATGTGATTCATAAAACAAATAGTTTTGATATCAACTTGTTGAACACAACTGAGAAAATATAAAACCATGAACAAACTAACTCTCTCCCTAAGTTAGATACATCAAAAACTTTTATTTTCTCCCCCTTTCAAAAACAATTTCACCTCCCCTTAAATAAAAACAGTTAAAAGATCTTTTCCAATTTTCTTCTATTTCTCCTCATTTTTGTCACGTATTGGCAAAGACAACTCAACCAAAAGGTAGACATCAAACATGCACAACAGATGATAAGAGAAAATAGAGAACCAAGGAACAACAAAAGAAATAAGCTCTATAGAAAATAGAGGCAACTCCCCCTATGAAGAGCAACAACTCCCCCTATGAACAATATATGTTTTAAAAACAGCTTTCTCCCCTTATAAAAAAAAAAAAAAAAAAAAAAAAAAGGAAAAACAAAACAAGTTTTAGAAAAAACAATTTTGGGGAAAATTTAGAAGGCGGGGAAAACTAAAAAGATACAAACCAAACTTAAAAAAGAAGAAGTAAGGATACACATGAATACAAATATTCTCTCTTTTAATAAATTCAATTTTGAGACTTCTATGTGACCCATAAATTGATACATGCAAACATCCGGCACAATCAATTAAAACTATATAATATAGATCTCTATGATATAAAAATTCAGCATGCACTATTTTTTCATGTGTCAAGGTATTTTGAACTCAAATTAACCTCAAAAGTAGATAAAATATTTGCACATTTATTATCCACCATATCTCTTAAAAAAATTCCCAATTTTTAGCAGTTCACATGTCCGGAAAAGTAGCATATACTAAAATGTATAGAACAAAAAAAAATTAATTAATCAATTTTTAAATCAAGTTGAGTACCCAATTTAGCAAAGTGTATGTGTGTTGTGTGTGAAACCAAACTATGAGAGATATGATTGCAAAAATGCAAGATGGATAAAGAAAATAATGTAATACATGTGAATCCTATCACAAATGAAGCATGAAAAGATTGATTGGAAAAGAATCTAAAAACTGAAAATTTTCTAGTTTTAATTGGTCAAAGATCGATCAAGCATCGATTGAGAGAGTTAGAGAGTTTTGAACACAAAAACTCATAGTTTCGATTGGTCGAGGGACATTTTCAATCGGTCGAAATAGTTAAAAATTTTAAAACTTTAAAATCTGAAAATTTTATGCAGAAAAACTACTTAAAAGCAGTTTTTAAGGTTCAATGCAGATGCACATGATCTAGAAAAGTTTTAAAAACATCATGCCTCTTAAATACAAATATCAAAATCAATCAAGAAGTTAAAAACAAATATTTTAAACTTCAAAACACATTTTTCTTCAAATTTCCAACCAAAAAAAAAAGGCATTTGCACATCGGTTCATATGCAATTAAAGAAGACTAGATTAATCAACATGCACAATCTCATGTACTTAATTTAGCAAGGATTTGCATGTAGTGTGTGCAACTAATAAGTGTACAAAGTATAGAAAAGGTGATATGTAGATAGTAATCAAACAAATTTTTTACAAAATCAATCACATTAGTTTGAAAGTGACTATCACCTATAGAGTTACATAATATAACTCTCACATCTCTTAGAAAAAACACGTGTAATCATGTAAATGCATTTTTTTCTTTTTGCTTTTCTTTTTCTTTTGATTTTTTTTTTTTTTGTTTCTTTTGAAAATAACATCTCGTTTAATTTTGCTGTGAAAGTGCTACACTTTGCCAGGCACGGCTTTTATAATTTGCACACAAGTATTCATGATTGGTGAGTAACAGTGGTGAGATAGTTATTTACGCCTTTCTCCTAGAATTTTTTAGTCCTTACGATTAAAAGAATGCGACATCAAAATCAAGATCATTTGTTTAAATACTATAAACAACTCACACAATTAAGCACTACATAACACAAACTAGCAAAGTGCAAATATAAGCCCATCAAAGCTAAACAAGATATACAATCATGTATAAGGGAGAAAATTGGCCTTTGCCTCTTTTGCAAAAAAATTCAACATTTTTGCCCCTTTCCCAAACTAATTAGGGAAATGCTTTTGTTTTGAAACTTGATTTTCTCAAAATCTAGTTTCAATGTAAAACTCGATTTGTAGAAAATCGAGTATCGGGTGATCAAACTTGCATGGAACGAGTTTATGGAGCTTGAGTTCCATTTAAAACGCCACTATAGGGCTCCTTGAAACAGATTATAGGTATGGCGTCAAATCAAAAAAAAAAAAAAAAAACTTGCATGGAACTCGAGTTCATGGAGCTCGAGTTCCATTTAAAACGCTACTATAAGGCTCCTTGAATGTAGTTATAGGTATGGGACGATCAAACTTAAAAAAAAAAAAAAAAAAACTTACATGAAACTTGAGTTCATGGAGTTTGAGTTTCGTTTAAAGCGCCACTATAGGGCCCCTTGAACGTAGCTATAGGTATAGGGCAATCAAACTTTAAAAAAAAAAAAAACTTGCATGGAACTCGAGTTCCATTTAAAACACTACTATAGGGATCCTTGAACGCAACTATAGGTATGAGACGATCAAACTAAAAAAAAAAAAATGGAAAAAATTGCATGGAACTCGAGCTCTATGAACTGGAGTTCCATGCAATTTTTTATTTATTTATTTATTTTGTTATAAATTGATTGTCCAAAAATTGAGTTTTAAATTGAAACTTGATTTTCTAAAAATCAAGTTTCAAAACAGAAGTACTTTTTTAATTAGTTTGGAAAATGGGGCAAAATGTTGGATTTAAAAAAAAAAAAAAAATGGCGAAAGCCCATTTTCTCCCAAAAAGCAGAGAGGTTCTGGCGTGTCGAAAAAATCGAGTGGCTATTTTCGGGGTTCTGAATTGGTAATTGAAGGTGACAATGTGATGAAGAATACTGGAGCATGTCCCTGTCTCGATTAGGAAATGCGGACATTCATTGCTTGGTTTCTGGGCTACACCTCTGTGCAGTTTTTACCTGTGTACACCGAGATGCAAATGGTGTGGCTCACTCTCTGGCCAGACATGCTAGAAATGTAATTGAGGACATTATTTGGATGGAGGAATCACCTCCACCTGCTTTAGATGCTTTGTACTGGGATGCTTGTTAATTTGATCAATACATGAATGGTTCAGTTTCAAAAAAAAAAAAAAAAAAAGACTAAAGACAATAATTATCGACCAAAAAAAAAAAAAGAAAAGAAAAGAAAATATCGTTGTTAATTGAACACTGGTGTGTGCTCTGTGACATTGCCACATCAACTAAACACAATTTTAAGACACAATTTCAAAATTTTAAAATTATAACTGAAATCGAGGCTGTGTGTGACAGATATTAACCAAAAAAAAAAAAAGAAAAGGGACTGAAGAGTGAAGCCTTGTGGTTCCATCGAAGAGAGGAGGGGGTTCAGAAGTGGCTTCCAAGACGGCGGGAGGATGCTCGTTCACGGTTCTGCACAACACGTTACAACGTTAGTAAACAATCCTATTCTTAATTACCACAAAATTCAGAGAACCCCAAATGAACAACAACAAAAAAAAAAAAAAAAAAACAGTTGAGAAAATGGAGAATTCGTGGTGATTTCAAATTCCAAGACACTTACACAGCTGCCATTGATGATGTTTTTTTTGTTGTTGTTGTTGTTCAGAGAGTTCCGAGGTTTCAGTTTTAAGGTTTTTCTAATCTGATGCTGAATGTTATCTATATATGTTCACCGTGCTACCCTTTATATAGGACTTCACTGATAGGAGTATAGGGCTTTTCTACTGTGATTCAGAGAATTCGCGAGCAGTGACGAACACGAAATGTGACTGTCACGTGGGACGAATACAGAGATAATCATCTGAATGCTGGAATTTAGGGCAGGTTAAGGCTATGAACTTTTCTCTTTAGTCTTTACCCACTGTTTGATTTGATTTTTTTTAAAGGTTTATAGGACTAAAACTATATAAGGTAATAAAACCATAGGTTAGTAAGTTATTTTAGGAAATGTTTTATTTGAAAATTAAATAGTGATTAACTTTTTTTTGACAACTTTTTCAGTTTTTTATAAAAAGTTTTCTGAAGTTGATAATTAATGTGTGTCTTAAAGGTATACATTAAACAGGCTCAAATCACCAAACTAACGGAAAATTATTCTTTAAATAAGTAGCATTACTAATATTAACAATTGAGGGCAGGTTAAGGTTATGGACTTTTCTAGTCTTTACTTACTGTTTAGATTAGATTTTTTTTCAAATTTTTTTCAAATTTTTTTATGTACATGGTTTATAAGACAAACTATATGCATTATTTAAATAAGTAGCATAATTATATTAACAATATTCATTTAAAATTATGTGATTAAAATTATATATGAATGATTTTTTTTTATTAACTGCCTAGTAAGTTTGAAGAAAATAGTTCTAAACCGGTTTGAAGTTTTTTTTTAATATTATTTATATTATTATTTTTCTATAAATTTATTCCTCTTTTATTCATTTATTTTTTAAAAATAAAAATAAAAATAGGGTGAGTTCCTAAATGATTTTAAATGTTCCTAAATGATCATTTCTTTCATGAATGTTTGTTTTAATTTAAAATATCACTTTATATATTTTAATACAAAGAGAAGACTTGGCTTGCACACAAGTTAAATTGAGTTTGGGTCTATACTATTAAGTTAAATATATCTCTATGGGTTCCAGTTAGCTCAACTGGTAAAGTCTCTGATGGTTGTATAAGAGATCTGGGGTTCAATCCCCGCCTACATCAAAACTGATTGGTATCTTGGTCTGATAATAAAGAGTTATTATCGGGAGCGGACGCCATAGGTTGAAACTCTCTAAAAAAAAAAAAAAAAAATTAATATATCTCTAACAACAGGATATGGCATTGTTTTTTTTTTTTTTTGAAACCAGTACATGGCATTGTTGCTGTTGCCCTCAACACGGGTCTCAATTTGTAGTACTGTTATACGAGTAATCCAGAGGATTTTATAACAATGTAATTCTTTTCTAAAGAGTCAAAAATTGTATACTACTTTAATCTATACGTGCAAAGGGGGCGACCTGAATAATACTCCATTTAGGAGTATTTTCCACCTTGTGATGTTGCAGTGACGAACGTGACTGTAATGGGTGGAAGAAAGATTACGTATAGCCCATAGAAAAAGACCAGGTCTAGGTTGGTGGGAGAACAGAGAACAGAAAAGTGTGACAGCAATAGCATTTCCTATATGGTGGAAATGATTGGTGGCATTTTGCTCAAAGAAAAAGTCCGGATCTGCAAGCCTGAACTTTTCCTGGGATTCTCTCTAAAGTCTTAACCCATAAACTCAAGCCTTATTTGTTCATCTTCTTGTTCTTCAAACCTCCTATTTTGGTGTGATTATTCCTACCTTCCTTATCCTTATCTTTTTCTTTTGTTCTTTTCCTCTTTTGTCATTGGTTTGAATTTGAAAATTGACTTCGTGTGTTTACTTTAATTCTGAAGTAGTCTCGTGTAGTGCTCCAAACTCTCACAAAGAGGGCGGGCTTCATGGTGGGACCCACATGTGAGGCCCATCCCTTTTGTAAGAGCCCCTGAGAACAGCTTCTAGACTATCTAAGATTTTCCAGAAAAAAGTTGGAAGTTTCTAGTATAGTGGTAATTGACTCACCCCTTTTTTTGTGCCATGTGATTTCCTCTATACAAAAGAGGAAGCAACTATTAGTATATATAGTTTTTAAGAAATGCATATATTATAACAATTCTTTTTTGGTAAAAAGAAAATGTATAGGGAGAAGTAGGGTTGTAAATGAATCAAACCATTTATGAACAACTCGGACTCGACTCAATAAAAAACTCATTCATGTTTGCTTGTTTATTTTTTTTTGATACAATGTTTGTTTGTTTATAAATAAGTGAAACTTGAGCCTTAGTTTTATTCTCGTTTAATAAATAAGCCAAGCACAAGCAAAAAAAATTGTTCAAGAACAAACTCATGAGCTATTAGGTTTGATACAAAACAATTCAACCATACACTCTTTTACAAGTTTATATGTGTTAGCCAATATACTCATTACACATATCTTAATAATGACGTGGCCAACACGGAACCACTACCCATTACCTTAATTTTTTCCTTTCCTCTAAACTAAACAATAACCACTTTAGACTATAGTTACATTTAAAAATAAATTAATTATTTAAGTGGGCCATATATGATCCTTCCCCATCAATCATCTAAAGTAAAATTATGAAACATATTAGTATTTTCTCATCATAATAGTTACAAACAAGTTCTAGTTCTTCACCATCTAATGTAAATGTAAAAACTGTATCTTGAATAATTGTTGAAGCTATAGACAAAGAATGATGAATGAATGAATTTAACAATGTAAAATTTTAACTTGAATAATGTCTAATCATAAGTAGGACTAGAAGCATGATAAAATGAATGTACTATTTTCTTTTTACTTTTCTTAATTTTAGAGATTTAAGCATTTGATAATGTAATTTTTAAAATCTCAAACTCAAAAACTTGACCTAAGGTTGAGTTTGAGTTCGATATTAAGTTTGAGCTTGGCTTGACTAATTAATCAAGCCAAGCTCAGGCTTTTTGGCTTTCCCAAACTCAAACATTATTTTTAGGTTTATTACAAGCTCAAGCCAAGATTGAACTTTTGACTTTTCCTAACGAGCCAAGTTTGAACATGTACTACTTAATAACAAGGTTATTAAACTCGGACCGGACCGTACGGTCCGACCGGAAAACCCGGGAACCGTTCAGATTCACGGTCCATTTAAGGTAAGGAACCGTTCCATGCGAAAAAAGCATGGAACCGCCCGACCAGTGGTCCGACCGTCCGGGTCTGTGAACCGTGACCGGTTCACACGGTTCGGACGGTTCCCTAATTTCAGCCTTTTTTTTTTTTTTTTTTTTTTTTTTTTTTTTTTTTTTTTTAACCCTCTCTCAAAAATCACTCTTAGCCTCACTCTGAAACCCTCTCTCAATCCTCACTCTCTCAAGTCTCAATCACTCTCTCATCTCTGCCTCTCCCTCGTTTGAAGAAAATAGTTCCAAACCAGTTTGAAGTTAATTTTTTTGTCTATAAATTTCTTCCTCAATCCTCACTCTCTCAATCACTCTCTAAAAATAAAAATAGGGTGAATTCGCCTAAATGATTTTAAATGTAAATGCTTTCAGCCCAGATCTCTTCCTCACTCTCTCAAAGTCTTAATCACTCTCTCGTCTCTACCTCTCTCCCTCGTTGTCTTCGTATACTCAAGGTAAATTGAGTTTGGGCTCACTCTCTCACGCTCATCTCCGCCTCTCTCCCTCGTCCGTTGTTGCTGTTGCTCACTCAACGTGTCTCAATTTGTAATATTGTTATACGAGTAATCCAGAGTCGTTGGTACTTTAATCTTTTTTTTCTTTGTTAATATTTGCAAGTTGATTGTGGATGATGATATAGATTTGAAGTGTTGGTGTGTAAATTGATTTGGGTCAATTGAAAATTGATTGTGGATGATGACATAGATCTAAAGTGTTGGTGTATGTGAAGACAAGGCTTGTGATATTATTGTAATTGTGAAAATTGATTTGGGTCAATTGGTGTTTGATTTCATTTTGTCAAAGCCAAAATTACTTTGTTGTGTCTGGGATTCTTCTTCTTAACCCATAAATGTTTTTTTTTTTTTTTTTTTTTTTTTTGTATTTTTTGTTGATTTTCAATAATATTTACATTATTCTCAAATCATTTGCCCCATTACTAAAAGCAATCTCAACATAATTGAAATCCCATAATTAACATAGCATTGAATATGCTAGATTTCAAATTTACTTAACTACAGCTATCAGTGACCACATATTAATAAAAAAAAAAAAAAGAGAAGAAAAAATGACCCTCAAGAATAGAACAGGTGGACCATGGACTGTTTCAAAATGAGTTCGTATAGTGATAGAACAGCAGACGATTTTATAGTATCTTAACTAGCTTTTTCTTATGATGGTGTCCTGAAAACAATTGGCCCTAATGTCTCACATACTTGACAAGCACAATGAAGAAGAAATGACTAATCAAAATGTGAAACAAAAGTAAGCTAATAGCTAGTCAAAGTGAGAAGAAGCAAAAGCCTTAGTTTGAAACAAAAGTAAGCTAATAGCTAGTCAAAGTGAGAAGAAGCAAAAACAGAAATACAAGTACCAATGACTTTACCAAAAACAACCTAGACTGCTTTTATAAGGATAAGAAGACATTATTCTCAAAAACCCTATGCTTTCCCAGCAATACAAGTTAATTATTTAGTTTTTTTTTTTTTTTTTTTTTTTTTTTTTTGGGTAACATTTGCATAATGAGTAGGTTCTATGGAAAGTTGAAAAGGAAAAGTGAATGTGGGATTAGGATGTTTTAGGGATCAGTTTTTGTATTATGGTTCAATTAACTTGTGGAAAGGATGTTACATTTGAAAAGTTTTTTTGTCTAGTGACTTGTTTCTTTCATGCATTTTTGAATGGAAGGAGTTTTTTTGTCTAGTGTGTAACAATGTGTAATTGTGAACTGTATTTTTGTAAGTTTTATGTATTTTTAGAAATAAGCTTTTCTAAATGAATTAGGCTATTTTAGTTAATTTTTCTATTTTTTTATTAATTTAATGTTTTTATATATATTTAAAATAATTATTAAATTAATTATGACGTCATCAGTTTGGTTCGACCCCGGTTCGACCTCGGTCCAACCTCAAAACCCTTGAACCTCTCATTATTTTTACGGTTCAATGAACGGTCCGGGTCTGAAAACCATGCTTAATAAAGCTCGGCTCGTTGACAACCCTAGGGGAAGGGGCAATCCCTTGCACCTAGGGCAACTAGAAGAAGATAGACACCAACACATTCACTAGTGAGGGGACATCAAATTCAAGACCGGAGTCTTGTTAACCCAAATCCCTTACCACTAGGCCACCTACCATGTTGGCCATAGCATAACATTTGTAATCTAGCATTATTTCCAGTTCCTCTATGTCTGACTTACCAAAATAAAAACCTCCTCTATATATGTGTGTTTTATGCTGAATAACGGTAAAGCTTTCCTTAAATTCTCAAAAAAGAAGAATTAAACTATGTTTTTGGTTTCTATTTTATACACCATATTTCAATTAATCTCTAACCTTTCAATTGCATTAATTTGGTCCCTAACCTTTTATTACCATTTCAATTTAGTCCTTGCCGTTGTCTTTTGGATGAAAATTAATGTTGTGTCTAATGGCCAAAAAAAAAAAAAAAAAATTAGCTTCCGTTGATGTAAAAATAAACTAAAATTCTATTTTGGCCATTTGTCATATCAGTAATTTTCATCTAAGATATAACGGCAATGACTAAATTGACACGACATTAAAATGTTATAAACCAAATTGACTCAATTAAAATATTAGAGACCAAATTGAAATATGGTGTAAATGAAAATGATAGAGACCAAATATATAGTTTACCAAAAAAAAAAAAAAAAAATAGTAAAGCTTCCTTATAAGTAAAAGATTTTATTTATTTATTTTTGCTGTCAATAGTAAAAGAATATTTATATGGAACAAATCTAAATAGTCATTACTAAACTGTAGGGTGATTCTTTTTACGGGATTTTATTTTATATATGATTTTAGCCTAGTTTTATAGCCTCGAAGAAATTATTATACCTTTATAAAAAGTGATAGCTTCAAACGTTGTATTTCAAATTTTTAGATGGAAAAGAAAAAAAATAAGGCAAGCGGACTTATATGTGGGCAAAAATATGGTTCACACTTCGCAGCTCTTTTAGCTTCAGGAATCTCCTACCAAATATGGTTCTCTTTTTTATTTTTATTTTTATTTTTTTATGAAGTTAATAACTTATTTATTTATGTACAAAATTTTAAATTTCTTTTTATTTATCATTGTATTTTTACTTTTGAGATTTTGAGAAGAATTGCTCTTTGGAGTGCATAATACGATGCAAGTTGTGAGATATCTTGACCTTTAAAATGAACATCTTACAAATGGAATTCTCATTCATGAGTCAACATATACACACAAAAGTCTTGAATCACCTTTATATAACGAAAACTCATCCTTTGAACACTCCAATAGTAGTTCACTTAATTGATGTAAGCGACCATTTTTGTCCTCAAGAAGATGATATAGAAACCCTTAGTTCTAATTCTAAAGTACCATATTTTAATAAAATCAGTGGTTTGATGTATATTTCGAATTGCACACAATCTGACATTACCTTGGTCAACTTACTAGCAATGTATTGTTAAGTATCAATGGTGGGATTTTCAAATATTAACTCAATAAAAATTATTAGGTGGTGTAATATACTTGAAGACTTGAAGTTACATTCATTGAGTATGTGAGAATATTTGCAGTGTTGGAAAAATTCAATGTCAAAAAGTTTCTATAGGAATTGTGAATTTTCATGTATTTTAATTTCATTTCAATTGTAATTTCATCAAATCATTAGGTTTGAGTTCAAAAGAAAGACTTCAAGTGCTACAGAAGGAATCTTAATTAAGTGAGATACAATGTGTTAGGAGAAATTTCAAGCAAGAGAGTTAGATTTGGAAATTAGTTACACAAAACAATTCACCTAAATTCACCTGAAACTTGGTTGAGCGAGTTTGCCAAGGAATTTCAATTTTGATTTTCCCAATTATTTTTTTAGCCAACCAACCCTTATTTGTAACTTGCGTAAGAGTGAAAAATAATCTCTAAATTGACTTGCAATTGAGAGGAGATTCCATAGAGAGAAATTATTGTAGTCTCCATATATACCTTCATCCTCTACAAATTGACTTGCAATTGAGAGGAGATTCCATCCAAACACCTTGATAATTCATGAGTGCCTTTGATTGTTGCTAGAAACCATAGAGGGAAATCATCAAATCTTCAAGTAGCTGTGAAATATCTTAGAGATTGGGATTTGATGTTGGCAATTGACTTGCATAACTTAGATGTCAAGAGCGGAGAGCTCGAATACAAATATCTTACTCATTCGAGAGATCTTGTAAGTAGTATTATATTACAACTATTTTTATAGTGGATTTGATTTTAGAACATGGTCTATAAGGGTTTTTCCTATTAAAGGCTTTTTTTTTTTTTTTTTTTTTTTTCGGTCAATATATTGCTTGTTAGTGCTCATTTGTTGTGGGTGATTGCGGGTTTATGGTTGTATTTGTATTATCCATGAAATCAATTAATTAACTACTTGAACCATATTTAAAGAATTTGATAAAATTAGTAATAAGTTGTGCTAGGGATTTGCATAGCCTTTTTCAAGGTGTAAGTACACACACAAATGCATATATTTAAATATGAGGGTTTTAATTCTCACATATTTACTATTTTATATATTTTTTTCGCATACATTTTTATGTGCTAAAATGTAGGCATTCACATATCAATTATGGATATATGTGTGTAAAATAATAGGTGTAAAGGAATATGTTTCCTAAACATAAACAATATTTTTTTAAGGACTGTTTTGAACTGAATGACTTGTATATGTATATTTAAGCAATCCATACATGCTGATCAGACGCTGTCCATATCTTCAACTGGTACGTACACACGTAAGACATAAGACACTAAGAAAGATTATAATAAGGCAGAAAGCCACTTATTTATTCAACAAAAAAAAAAAAAAAAAAAAGACAGCCACTTATTTCACTAATTAACGTCCAATGGAACTGCATGTGCTGGTATGTTCATTGCTTAGCCTGAGGAAGAAAATTAGATTAATTAAAGAGTTGTTAGCAAAAAACACACTTGCAGAAAGTAAGAGTAGAAAAGCTTCAACGAAATCAAATTCATAATTCCATGACTAAATGGTTAGTACCAAAAAGACGGCACTGTAATATTCAACGGTCAGTTTGGGATCCCTCTTTGTTGGCTTATAAGCATCAATTTTGTTCACCTCCTGCACAAGAAATTAACAAGAACAACTACCATTCAAGAACCAAGAACTCTGTCCGATACATTAGGAACTCATGCCTCCTTCAGAGCCATGTTTAAGTTAAGAGAATATAAAAATATATAGCATTTGCATGTATGCTCAGCCGTAAAGATTAATGACTAAAATGAATTAGCTAGTAACTAAATGGGGGACAAAATTACTTTACAAGTTGTAAATCTTAGACTACTAGAACGCGCAATTGCCAATAAACATCATGTGTGTTTTAATTTAATTACCTCAATCCACTTAGTAAGTTTAGGCCTTCCTGCAGTGATGTCGTAATTCCACACTCCTGAAAGGAAGGCTTGGAATTTTTCAACAAATGGGATGTAAATTATCTCCACCTGAAGATCACATAGTTTCACTCATGAATTAAAGGAGGAATTGTAGAAACTATCGTTTAATAAACATATAACTGGTTTCCACTTCCCATATTCATATATAACTATATAAAATCATTTTCTAGAGCATAGGTAAAATAAAATTTGAATCTTTAATATGTTTAAAGAGAATGTACGGACCAAGGTCAATATATACAAAAAAGGCACGCATCACAGCATCAACGAAAGATTAAAAACATAGTTGAGAATTCAACTTACCAAACTGAGCTCATGGCCAAGGAAGAAAGGCCCATCATTAAATTTATGAAGAACATTCTCTAGGTGGTCAAAAGCAGGACCTGATGCAAGTTTAAGGTTTTAGTGAGCCTGGCTTCTATACAAAATGGTGTAAAGACTCAAGAGGCAGCAGGTTTTAAGTCTTACCGGCTTCTTTGACTGTGTCTCCTTTGAATGATGCGAACACTATCTTGTTGAAGGTATCACTGTAGGTTATCAGTTCTTCAGCAAACTCTTTTTTAGCAGGATCCTACAGTCATGTCATAACTTTAGAGTCAAATTCCAAGGGAGCTATAGAGCTTTTATGAAGGGCATAATGAATTATGCAAATCTTACATTGGGGTAGGGAAGAGAAGGCCCTTCAAAGTTGCTGTCTACATATTTAATCAAATCAAGGCTCTCCCCAATGACTTTGCCATTGTGTTCCAAGGAGGGTACCTGATAATATAAAATATTTTTTTTTTATAATAAATCAAGAAATTCAAGCAGCTCAATGAAGTGTGCATTAGATAGGCATTTAAATGTATCACCTTGTTTTCATGGTAGACTTTCTCTTTGTACCAAGCAGGCCTGTTCTGAAGGTCAATTGGAACTAATTTTATCTTGTCATGTAATCCCTGCAATCCAAATATTCACCAACTTAAATATTAAGTAAAAAAAAAAAATCTCAAGAAAGGAAAAGGACAGATTATCCCAGAAGGGCTAAAGGGTCAGTCTTTTAATTGAAATTAGAAGCTAGAAAAGCAGTATTGAATAACTTAAGTTGAAGTCTAGAAACAAATTAATTAAGAAATGAGAACAAAAAGGACAAAACGTGATGAAAATAACCTTATAGTTCCTGAAGATCCACACACGCTGTGCAAATGGGCATGTATAAGCGATGTACAACCTTCAAAAAAAGGTCCTAGTTCATTTTGGCATACAAAGTAAAGGTATAAAAATAAAATCCTAAACAAAGGACATAAATAAAACAAAAGAAAGTGAATATCGGACAAAAACAAACACACTAAGATAGTGAATACCCGACAAAAAAAAAAAAAAAAGAAGCACTGGTGTGTACTGTATGTCACGTCAGTTGAATTCATGATTTCATTTGTTAAATTGTAAAATCATGATTTTACTTTTTCATAATTATGACATAAAAAAAAAAAAAAAAAGAAAAAAAGGGAAGAGATGAGTGAACCTTGTGGTTCCATCAAAGAGAGGAGGTTGTTCAGAAGTGGCAGTCAAAGGTGTGGGAAGATGCTCGTTCACGATCCTGCATAACCCACAGAACAACATTAGTAAAAACAATCTTACTCTTTACCACAAAATTCAGAGAACCCCAAATGAACAACAACAAAAAACAGTTGAGAAAATGGAGAATTCGCGGTGATTTCAAATTCCAAGACACTTACGCAGCTGCCATTGATGAATTTTTGTTTTTTTTTTTTTTGGTTGTTGTTCGGAGAGCTCTGAGATTTCAGTTTATAGTCTTCCTAATCTGATGCTGAATGACATCTATGTTTACCGAGCTACCCTTTATATAGGACTTTTCTACCTTTCTACCTGCTTACTGATAAGGTTGTGGACTCTTCTCTTTGGTCTTTAACCATTAGATTTGATTATTTTTCTTGGGTCAATCATATAGTGAATATTTTATGTATTCAAGTATTCCAAATTTTAATAGGAACAAACAGCCCAAAACCAAAAGGATTATGAGCTTTTACCTTAATCCCTTAATTGATTGAAATGGGTGTTGAGGTGGTTGGAGGTCAAGGTTAGGTTGCCTAGTGGAGCCGTGGTGGTGAGGGGCAGGTGGGAGTGTGGGGTTAAACTTAAATGGGTTGGTATTTGTGGAGAGGGTAACGTAGACGGGGAGGGAGAACTTGTGGCTGAAAATGGCTAGCACCATTTAGGGCAAACAGACCTTAATTTCCTATAAAAATTCTTCTATTTTCAGTTTTGGTCCTTCCCTTTATTTTATTTTTGTTCACTCTACTCCTTTTATTTTTATCCTAAATAGGTGTTGTGAATTGTGATCTTTTTTTTTTTTTTAAAGAGTTTTAATTTATGATTCTATTTCTTGTGAGAACTATTTATTATCATATCAAGATATCGATAAGTTTTTGGTATATGCAACAATTGAACTTCAAATCTTTTATTTAATCCTCATCAACTTTATTACAGCTAATTTAACGGGGTGTTATAGTGTATGTGAAAAGAAGCATATAAATAGATGCATGTAGTGGACTTCCCAATATTATAACCCACTGCTAGTCACTTAAGCATTCTATGCACTATTACGTACAGTCAGTACATAAGAGTTGAGAGTTATAAACCACGTGACGTTTACAACTACTCAACCAGTACTCCCAATCCATGCACTATTATGTAGTCACATTTCATTAATGAATTATATATAATTAGTTTGTGAGTATTTATAGCTAATCTCAAGATTTTGAGATTAAGGTTTTCCTGTTGTTGTATAAACTTGGAAATCGATCATGTCGAGCCGCACACTAGCCTTATATGAATTAAGACAATTCCCAAGTAATTTATATATATAATTTTTTTTAAACTCCTATTTAAATTAAATAATCTATATCTCAAACCAATAAGAAAATAAATAAGTCAAACACAAAAATACCAAGTGAAGGACCAAATGTAGCAGCGTGAAGAGGGTAATGTAATGGGAGTCCAATTCAATTGTCAGGTAGGGTTTTAGAACAAGAGAAGAGCTCTAATAAAATCAATGTGGGCCTGCAAAGCAGGTATAATTAACGGGGTTTCATTCACAGAGGTCAATAAAATTTTCTGAGGAAATGTGGGTCTTTATGGATCAATCTCATGTTATAACTGATCAACCTTTCACTGATGCGTTTTAAAGTTCTATATATCATATTTGTTATCTATATTTTTGATGATGCACAAAATTGTCAATGAGCTGATCATCCTTACTCGTGTCAATGGATGTACTTGAAGAACACAAACAAAGAAAACCTACGGAGAACACTAGTGGGGTGCTGGCTAAAAACCCTTTAAAGGTTAAGTTAGTAAGAAAAAAATCTCCACAAATTTAAGAATGCAAGAGCTAGAGAGAATTCGCGTATTTGAGTAGGTTATGGCCAGGTGCTTATATAGTGGTGGAGAGTTGACTTGAATCCCATGTTTCAAGGGAGTTTCCTTATGGGAAGGATACGGAGTTAAAGGCCCTTGGATCATAGGGCTTCTCTTCTCATATATGGTGTGCAAGTTATTTCCATGTAGAGGCGTATAAGTGGGAAGCACGCAAGTGCCACGTGGAAATTTGGGATTGAGACCTGTCGGGATAGGCCAGGACTCGTATGGACCAATGTTGGCATGTCGAGTTTACTATGTACCCGATGAACCCAAGGCTTGGGATGCCTCCACGGTGATTAGTCATGGGGACAAGCCCAATGGGCCTCGTTGGCCCCCGGGCCGACTGATGGTCAGAGTGAGCCTTCTCAGTCTTTCAGGTCAGCAGGTCAAAAACGTCTTCATTAATTTCCATATTTTCCAATATTTTGTGATACAAGCATGTAGTATAGAGAATAAGTGGAATTTTGTTTCTTTTGATTTGTTTTTTTATTGTAAAAAAAGAAAAATTCAAACGACTATATATTCATCCAAATTTTTTTTAACATAAACCAAATATAGTGAACGTTACATTTTTTGTGAGTTTTTTAATATTAATATTATATCACTCACATATACACATGAATGGTTTTTTTATTTTTTATTTTTATCTAGGTACAATATGTATGTATGTTCGAGTGTACATGCATATGTGTATGTAAATTTTTCCCCTTGTTCCAAATCCTAACTTCTCTTTTGCATAAAAGGAGAAGTATTATTTGTGATTTAAATCAATGTTTGTTTAAAAAGAAGTCATATTGTCTGCTCTAAGGGAATTTTTTTTTTTTTTTTGAATTATGAATATAATAAAAAATCTTACAAAGAAAATCACCCACCCAAAGAAAAAATGACGGAAAATTTGAATCATTTACATTCTATTACAATGTAGTTTATTTCTAGTTTCTGACACTAACAGAGGCGCAGACTAGATCCCAAAATGCATCCAATGTCTTCTAAATGACACACTAGCCATGAACCTGTGATTGTAAATACAAATATATACTCTCCATTTGTATATACAAATATATACTCACACTAGCCTGAAAAAAATTCACCATTTGGTTTACAATTTAGTCGCTAGTTGAAATATATAGTGGGCTAGAAATTAAGTGCTCCCCCAACAAACACACTCCCCCACCACACACACACACACACACACACATATGGGACTTAATTTCAAGTGCCTAAAAGTGAAGCTGTGCTGGGTATGCTCACATCCAATACAAGGTCCAGCTCCACTAGTCCATTAACGTTACAAACGCTAGGCTAATTGGATGCTAGAGCCTTCACATTGGTTCCTAGTGCTTTAAGATTTTCGTCATGACAAACAACATTGGCACCGTCCTTGTAACATTAACATTACTGGTTTTGTGTTAAGGGATTGGATATTTTAGAGGAACCCCTCATTGACTCTTAACTTTAGAACCTCATCGAATGATGGATCATCGTCGCCTATGGCACACTTATGGATCATCGTCGTCTAAGTATATTAATCTGTTCAGGCGTTCAGCTGAAAGGTATAATAATAATAATAATAATAATAATAATAATAATTAGTATTATTATAGATTTATTTTAAATTTTTTTATTTCAATTAACTACGTGGAATATTTAAATTAGGTGGCGTGATTTAATTAGACTAAGTAATGCACATGACTATATAGCATATACAATGCATTTAACAACTACATAAGCAATGTAGCTAGTGCCTCTACTGATGCATATGTTATATAATTTTAAAGTGTAAATTCTAAATTATAAAATTTTAAGGTGTAAAATTTAAAAACTATACTTATGTACGTTGGCCTAGTTTACTCGTGTCTTTACGTCACGCACATCATGCTCTCGTAGGGCAAAAGTGTTAGGTATTTTCAAAGCACACTGCAGTATAGACTATAGAATTATTCTTGCTGACTCGTGCATGGACTTTTTATTATTTAATTCTTCTCCAAGTAACATGCAACGTACAGTTTTGACTTTTATGTTTCTATGGACTGACTTCTGAATTCTTCTCCAACAACTAACAAGAAGACCTGACTTGCTAGCCGCCTCTGTTTTCCTTTTCCTACGCAATTACGTTCTCTACTAGGCTGACTTATCAAATTCTTCTAATATAACCAAAGATTTGGTCCGTAAGGGAGTGAACTTGACACGCCGTTGGATGCAATTTACTGCATATAATTTGATTGCAGATACCCCAACTTTTGTGACCTTGCCTTCTGAGCTTTGTGATGATTATGTCTAGTTTAGTTATCCCTTTAACTGATACCAAAATAACTAAGATTTGAATGAATATATAACAATGCTAGGTTTAAAAAATTTAACTTACCAAAGAAATTTATAAAGTCAATTTGTACTCCTGTGGTCTCTTCTTTTTTTGAAAAAAAAAAAAAAGAAAAAAAGCAATTTGGTTATTCTAATTCTAATGCAATATAAAATAAAAAAATAAAAGGGTGAAAAATACTATTTTGATTCCTACATTTTGAGATCATAGTTAATTTGGTCATTACATTTTGATAGCAATCAATTTGTTTCTTGTTATTTTCAAGTTGCAGTTAATTTGGTTTCAACTGTTAATTTACTAACATAAAATGCCTACGTGACAAATGGATTCAGGGACTTTGAAAGAAGAGAAGGTATAAATTAAGGGGCATAGTTTGGAGAACAGAGGAGATAAGGGTTGTTCTTCTAACTTGAGAAAGTAATTTTGCTTTCCATCCCTGGACCTTAAAGTTGAGTTTGTCTACCAGAAATTGGAAATCAGTCACTCTTCTACCCTGCATCTTAAAATCAATACCCAGGTACTAACTAGGGTATTGGACCAAGTTCACCTGCAAAGACCTGGCAAGGTTTTCTTGTTCTTGATGACCGACTTCTTCGTAATTCTTCTCCAACAATTAACAACATGACCTGACTTGCTGGCCGCCTCTGTTCTCCTTTTCCTACGCAATTACGTTCTCTAATCGGCTGATTTATCAAATTCTTCTAATATAACCAAAGATTTGGTCCATAAGGGAGTGAGTTTGACACGCCGTTGGATGCAATTTACTGCATATAACTTGGTTGAAGATATTCCAACTTCTGTGGCCATGCCTTCTGAGGTTTGTGATGATTATGTCTAGTTCAATTATCCCCCTAACTGATACCAAAACAACTAGATTAAAATATTAACTTACCAAAGCAATTTATAAAGTCAATTTGTACTCCTGTGGTCTCTTCATTTTTGAAAAAAAAAAAAAAAAAAGAATAAGCAATTTGGTTATCCTAATTCTAATGCAATATAAATAAAAATAATAATAATAAAAAAGAAAAGGTGAAAGTCCTATTTTTTTCCTACATTTTAAGGTTATAGTTAATTTGGTTCCTACATTTTGGTAGCAGTTAATTTGGTCCCTATTATTTTTAAGTTGTAGTCAATTTAGATTATCTTGTTAATTCACTAACAGAAAATGTCTAAGTGGCAAATGGTGTGCCAGTTGGTATACTTAAAACTGATGTGGATACTAAAATAACGATAAAAATACCACATCAGCATTTGAATAAAAAAAATTGATTTATCAATTCCAATGAAAAAAAATAAAAAAATATGAACAATGGTGATCTTGAACATGAATACATAACTGGGACCGCAAATCTCCATAAATCCAAATTAAAATTCAGCAGCAACAACAACACTGCCACGCACAACATTTACCCAATTCAATTTTTGAGTGATTTTCTTTCCAGTAAAAAAGTATAAACTTTTTTTTTTTTTTTTTTTTAAGAAAGAATTTTTTTTTTTTTTTTTCTAGTTTCTAAACTATTGTATTTTGATGTTGTGGGCACCGTCATATGACATTCTTGGAAGGGTTTTATTTTATGGAAGAGAGGGTGTATTGTTGGAATTATTTTTATTTATTTTTGTGTTTGGTGCGTAGTGAAACACATATGACATTCTTCATGTTTTTAAAGGAAAATGAAATAAGAAATATAAAACCCTTTTTATTTGATTGCCTTAATGGATATAAAAAACTAACATGTGTTTCATTAAGGATAAGTTTGAGGGTATAGTTATGTCACAGGAAGAAGTGAGGTGACCATGCACACCCAATACGTTTATCAATTTGTTTGTTTGTTTAGACCCCTTAATGTAGATTGGTTAACCTAATATATTAACCAAGCGATTATTTAGGGTAATTATTTAGATCTAGGTTAAACAATAATAAATCATATTATGCAAAGTAGCAGAAAGTAAATAATACCACGATATGATGACCTAGGAAAACAAATGAAATAAATCATTTCAAGGTAAAAACTTGGGGAGGATTTGACCTAGCTATTCTCAAGGTTAAGAAACTCCACTATAAGAGAATCGAAGGTTTTACAATCAGATTTAACCCTAAATCTATTACTACCTCTAGTAGTAACTTACTGACATGACCACGTGCAAACCCCGAATCCATGGACTCCTCTTCTTGGACTCATCGTAACACAAGCACCCATGCTTGTAATTTTGAGAACCCATTCAAAGGTTTCAAATCATTTTCAGTTGTTGATCTTTGTAGTAGCAACTAGGTTCTACCAATGCTTGATTGTAGATCTTGCTCTGTTAGATGCTTGTGTAGTTAGAAGGTACATCACCTCTTAGATCTCACAAGGAGTAACACACAAGTCTTCCAAAGGTCTTAAAAACATAGCTAAGGTTTCCCTTTTATATGTAGACAAGTTGGATTGAAACCCTAAATGTTTTTGCAGGCTTGGGCCTTGTTTTAAACTTCTGCAAAATCCGATTTCTGTGATTCTTGATCGGTTGAATCTAATTTTTGATCGATCATGCTTGGCAGATGCTCAACTCTCTTTTCTGCAGTTAGCTTGAACTTGAAACTTGAAACATACACCTTTGAGCAATGCCTAACACATAGACTAGATGTGTCTTGTTCTCGGTTTGCCAACACATATAAAATAGAATTCTAAACATTTAATCTTAAATCTTTAGAATATAACAATCTCCCTCTTTGGCAATCCGTGACAAAACATCTACACAAAATGAATAGCTCAAATTAAACATCAGCCCAATTACAAAGTGTTGCCCTAATACAATTCTATCACAAATACTAACTATTAGTTGCTAGTATAGACAACAACGGTTAAAAGAATTAACTTGTAAATTCTTGAAACATTGAAAACAAACCATAAATGCATGTGTGGAAAATACAATTCAAATCCAAAGAAAAAAAGAATTTGATCTTTAATTCACATATTAAGATAGATAGTAATATCATTATGACTATAAACTCATCATTAATAACCATCATAATCAAGAATCACATCAATGTTTGTGAAACAAGAATAGTAGACATAAATATATACAACCACATCAAAACAAATAAAAACTCAAAACAACTCAAACTCCCCTAAATACAAAATCTCTTTACTCTCACCCTAAATACAAAATCCTACTCCCCCTTTTTATTACGTATTGCAAAAAGCAATCATCAAGGATCAAAGGGTGCGGGAGGTGGGAAAACACTCCTATATTTGGAAAAATTTGCTATCGGGGTAGCAACCTCTGTGATTAGCTCATGAAGAAGTTGTCCATGAGCCATCCGAGTAGTCATAAAGGACTCCATCGTGGCACAGAGTGAGAGAGGAGGGGTAACAATAGGGTCAATAGTCTCATCATCATCACCGGCAGGATCCACAGCTGCAGAGGGATCCACATGAACCTCCTCAGCAACAAGCTAATCACCAAAGGTAGGAGTTGTAGAAAAAGCTTCACCTCTTGATCTCTTTGAAGTCCTAGTGCTTGGTTCAACACTCTTCATCTGAGCCTGTTGTTGTTTAAGAAAAGTGGTTCTTATAGGGTTAATGATATGAACTAATTCTAGAGTAGGAAAGTCTTTTAACCCTAGAAAGTTCAACACCCTATATATAAATAAAAGAAAGAACAACTTTTGTGCTTTTGACTTACTCCCATAAATTTCAACAATGGTTTGAATGAATAGGGAAGGAAAACACATGGATCCGTCTGTGATGAAGGCATAAAGAAAAGCACACCTATCTAAAGGAATGGTGTGAACATGAGAGATGGGAGGATATTATGCTAGGCTAACCTTAAGTAAAGATAGTTAAGCTCAGTAAACTCATATGAGTTTTTCCTTGGTTTAGATCCCTACGTTACTGATCTTCCACATAGTAAAGACATTATATCATTTATAGAAGGAAACTCGGTGTATGGATATGTGGGTTTACAAACCAAAGGTACACCTAGAGCTTCAGAAACTACACATTTAGTTATCCTAAACTCTTTACCTCTAATCAAAGTAGACAAGTAATGACCATCTATATCCTCAGAATAAACCGAGAGGTTCGAGTAGAATTCTCTAATCAAGGCAGCAGAAGGAGGACCGAAACATCACACAAGGATACCCAAGTTCTAGACTCCTACGATTGGAAGGATCTAACTCATCTAGTGTTTGTTTTTCTCCTAAATAGACCTAAACTTGTTTAAGGTCTCATAAATTTCCTCAAACTTGGTTGAAGGAAACCTAACCCTATCAACCCGAAAGGAGGTAGAAGAGGATGCAGAGGTTCTATTGGCTTTGGTTTTAAATTTTGTACCAACCTTAGGAGCCATGTCTAAAGCTTTTAAAAGAAACAAAAACAAATATCAAGGGTAGACTACATTAGATAGAGTTAGAGCACAGGATAATATGAAATTTTAAAAACTATATGATGCATGATGCAAGTACACATATGATGCATAATCTAATGCTCTAAAACAATTTTGTTTTATCTCAATTTTGAAAATTGACCAAGAAAATTAGAATTTTAGCAAAATCCCCAATTTTGAAAACCCTAATTTTCAAAAATTCTTATATTGATCAATTGAACAACACAATAAGTGTAAAACATGTTATAATCATTCAATTAAACAATATCATAAGTCAATTTTAATCAATTTTACCCAATTGAACAAAATCTCCAAATACCTCAAGAACACATAAACCCTAATTTCAAAATTTTGAAGAAATCATGAAATTTTTGAAATTAAAGCATGAGAATCATGTTTACATGATGCATGAACAAAAACTCATCCAAGAAATTGGATCAACACCATCAAAAACATCAAAAATTCTAAAATCTCTTTAGTTTGAAATTTTTGAGAAATGGAAGAAAAATGCATGAATGCATGTAAAATAAGCAAAAAGGAAGATAAAAAGAGTCTTACCGGATGTGTAGGAGAAAAACCCTTGAAGCTTTGACTCAAAAAAAGACAAACAAAATTTTGATTGAGAAGAATTGAGAGATGGATCAAAGAAGAAGACAAAAGAATGAAGAACAAGGTTCAGGTTCCTCTCATTTCTTTTTAAAAACGATTTTTGATCGGTCGAGAGGAATTGAGCCAGGAATCGAAAATTTTTTTAAAACAAGCTCGATTGATTGAAAGGAATTGACGGAGAAATGAAGGCAACCCAAGAGTTTTAGCCTTAAAAACTGGGTTTTTTTTTTTATAGGTCGAAAAACAGGTTTGATTGATCGAAACATGAAAAAACAGAAAATTTTAAAAACTTAGAAATTTTATGTAGTAACATTTGTAAAATAGTTTTTATGATATGAAATGCATGTTAATGATTCCAAATGTTTTCAAAAACTCTTTCCCTTCAAAATTTTTTATCAAGCTTCAAAAAGAATTTCCTTCACACAATTTTTACCTCACAACCCCAAAAAGTATTAAACATTTCAAGAAGCACAATTTTGGATGACCACAACAAAAATTAACATACAATTACATGTGTAGAGTTTAACAAAGATTTGCTTGTGGTGTGTGCAACTAGTAAGTGTACGAGATACCTAAAAGGTGATACATAGATGGAAAATAAGCACAATTTCTACATTATCAATCACATAAGTTTGAAAGTGGTTATCATCTAAAATGTTACATCATTTAACTCCCACATCTTTTAGAAAACATGCTTGCAATCATGTAAAAGAAATTTTTTTTTTTCTTTTGATGCCTATATATATATATTGCTTTTATTTTTATTTTTCTTTTGATTTTCACTTTCTTTTCACAACTAACACCTCATTTAATCTTGTTGTACAAGTGCTACACCTTACCGACCACGGTTTTTATAATTTGCACATAGGTGTTCATGATTGGCAAGTGTGAGAGATCGGGGAAATTTCTGGTGCTCTCAAAAAAGAGATTTTGGTGTTTTTTAGGGCACCTCTCTTTTTGGGTAAGTGGTGTGGAGTCGTCACTTATTTTTTTATACAAAAAAAAAAGAAAAAAAAAATTAAATACGACTTTACATGACTGAATTGTTTCATTCTCATTAATTGAATAACAAACTTGATAGATTGAATATTACAAGGCTTTGAGTCCTAGTTACAATCTACCAAAAAATACATGGTTTTTTGTCCTAGTTACAATCTACCCAAAATAAAAAACAAAGATAAAATCTAGGTCTATCTATCCAAAGACACTAAATTTGAAGGTTAGGTTACGAGAATGGAAAGGTGTTAGGTACTCATTCCCGAGATAGTGTCCGGTCTTCTAGAATCTAATGACCAATGTACCCATTTATGCATGTTATGAATGATATGTTGTGCACATGAAACACTTACCCAAACTTAGTCACATAAATTTGTTTATGAATGCATCCTCTTCTTTGTTTGTTTGTTTGTTTTTTTTTGTTTGTTTGTTTTTTTTTTTTTTTTTTTTTTTTTTTTAATTTAGAATTATTTTTGTGAGTTAAAAAAATTGATTTGATTCATAAAAAAAAAAAAAAAAAAAATCAGATCTATTTTGGTATAGATAAAAAAATTAGTTTTGTAGAGAAAATCATATCTGTTTTTTTATTAAGTAAAACAAAGTCTTTTTGCCTAAAAAAATACCAGATCTGTTTTGGAATAAAAAAATTGGTTATTGGTTTTTATGTAAAAAAAAAAAAAAAATCAAATCTATTTTGTAACAAAAAATTTAGAATTGTACATATAAAAAAATCAGATCTATTTTTTTTTATATAAAATAAAATAAAGAAATTTTTTTTAGAAGAGAACTATATTCATAAAATAAACCTACACTACTTGCATCAAGCAAAACAAACAAAACATCATTACACATGACTTTTCTTTTTTTTTTTTTTTTTAAATTTCAAAATTTGCTATATTTAAAAAAATTTAGATCTACGTCTAAAGAAGATATAGATAAGTTTTTAAATAAAAAATTCAAATTTGCATTTAAAGAAGATACAAATAAGTTTTTGTTGAAAAAAATTCAGATTTGTATCTAATGAAGATGCAAATCACTTTTTATTTTGAAAAAAAATTCAGATTTGCATCTTAAGATGAAGATTAGTTTTTATTTTTGAAAAATTCAGATTCTTTAGATGCAAATTAGTTTTAAATTTAAAAAAATTCAAATTTGCATCTAAAGAAGATGCAAATTAGTTTTTAATTTAAAAAAATTCAGTTTTGCATCTAATGAAGATGTAAATCAGTTTTTATTAGAAAAAAATTCAAATTTGCATCTAATGAAGATGCAAATCAGTTTTTTATTTTGAAAAAAAAAAAAAATCAGATTTACATCTAATGAGGATACAAATAAGTTTTTATTAAAAAAATTCAGATTTACATCTAATGAAGATGCAAATCGGTTTTTATTTTGAAAAAGTTGTAATGATAATCATATTTTTGAAAAAAAAAAAAAATCGTGACAACAAAGACATCAAGAACATGTTTCAACAAAAATATATTAACAGTACATGATATGAATATTTAAAAATTAGATTGAAAGAATATTTAAACATGCATCATCAAAATAAGAGAAACAAAAGAAAAAGGGTAAAGAAGAAACAACCTCTTGCATGGATGCATTCTTATTCTTGAGGGAATATTTTAGGGTTCAAAGAAATTTGTGCAATTATCTTAAAAACCTAAAATACCTTGCTTACAAAAAAGAAATTCTTAAGACTAAAGCCTCCAGAACGTCTTTAATGTAAGAGAGAAAATAACGAGAAATGAAAGTCCGAAAGAGGGAAAATTAGAGAGCATCAAAAAGTGTGCTGAATTATGAGATGCGACCTCTATTTTAGAGGATGGGAGAGTAAAAATAGCTAGATGATCGAATATGAGTTGAGACGTATCCTTATCTCTAAAAAATCGAAAAGGATGTGTTTTAACCTAATCCAAATACCCTCGGGCTGGGGCCCAAATTTGTGCCATTTGGCACTTGAAAAGTGCCGATCGACACTCCAAAAGTGCCAAATGGTGCCGGACTCGCTTTCGAGTTTGAGTCCATTTTGGACTCATTTTCCGAGATTTTTTGAGCCGAGACTTGCACTTAGATGCGTTTTTAATCCATATTCTAAAAATTAAACTCTTTTCTAGATAATTCAGGTCTTTTTAGCAACAATTATCTTGTAGATAAATACTTTAAAAGTCTTGATTATTCACAATTTTATTGTTATCTAATTATCCATTTTATTCCCATGCAAGCAAATCTATTTTTGACACTAACTAACAACCAATCACAAAATTATTTAATTAATTTTAATTGTTTAGGCAATCAAAATTAATTTAAATTAATCATGCGTGGTTGATTCTACCTAGACACAATGCATACCGATCGTGCAAACTTGATCATGCGATATCTTTCGATCCAACGGTCCGATTTGGAAACCGGGCATATCATTGAGAACGTTAGAATCTCAAGATCATTTTTATGATATGTAATGAACAAATTAATGCATGTAATGAAATCATGAATTTTGGGTACATGAATGGTCATTTTAGTCATCTTCCTTGATTAAATCATGAGTGCAAAATTAAGTATTTATAGAATGCCCCTCATTGATAGAGCTTGGAAAGCGAATGTCAATATAAAGTAAAGACATTGATTTTAGCGGCCATGATTTAATTGAAGTTGAATTTTCAAAGATTACCTAGTCTTCAAACCTAAAATCTTGGAACATAGAACCAGTGCCTCAACTTTTGACAATAATGAAAATTATGAATACTTGACCTACTTGAATGGTGATGAATTTTGAAATGATTCTTGATAATTGAGGTGACCGAAAGGCTTCTCTATCTTAGTCTTAATATGGAGGGTCGATCAAGGGACTTTTTTACCTTGATCTGAATGGAAGGTAACCAAGGGGCTTTTTTACTTTGTATCTTGATGAAAGGTAACCAAGGGGTTTTTCTATCTCGAACCGGAGTGTGATAGCCAAGAGCTTTTCTTCCTCGATCTTGAAGAAAGGTAACTAAAGGGGCTTTTCTACCTTGGAACTAGAACTATGATGACTAAGGGGCTTTTCTACCTCGATCTTGAAGAAAGGTAACTAAGGGGCTTTTCTACCTTGGATCTTGATGAAAGGTAACCATGGGGATTTTTTACCTTGGTCTTGACGAAAGGTAACCAAGGGGCTTTTCTACCTCGGAATTGGAGTTGTGGCGACCAAGGGGCTTTTTACCTTGATCTTGATGAAAGGTAACCAAGGGCTTTTTTTCTACCTCAAAGGTTTTTCTACCTCGATCTTGATGAAAGGTAACCAAGAGGCTTTTTTCGGAACTTGGATCTTGATGAAAGGTAACAAGTATTGAAATGTCGATCAAAGGGGTTTTTTTTTTTCACCTTGTAAAAAGTCAAAATTTGGGATTAGAATTTAAATGATGAGGGATTTGTGGTCCAACTGTTTTTGAGATGTGTGATTTCCATTTGTTTCCTCTTGATTTGATTTTTTTCATTTTTAGCAAGAAAACTTTGATTGATTTTTGCAATTCTTTTGAAAAAGATTTTATCTTTGGAATTTGAAACTTGAGATTTGGAACTTGGAGCTTGAGATTTTGAAAATTGAAACTCTGGAATTTCAATTTAGTTACATATATTTTTTTTTTAAAAAAATACAACTAATTACATATGATCATGATTTGAATTTTTATTACAATAAGAAGCACACAACAGGAAAAAGAAAAGAAAAGTCATGGACTTGAAGAGCAACCAATACATTAGGATAACAATCTGGTATCGATCCTTAATTGAAGACCACAAAGCCTGCCAATTCCCCTTTTTTTTTTTTCAAAAAAAAAAAATCTAGTGCTGTTTGTCTAACTTATCACCTTTGCTTTTGTAAAATGACTTTTGGTATCTTCCTCACCAGCCAAGCGATGAAGCAAATTGTGTGAATCAAAAGAAACACACCCATCATCCTAGCGAGAAATGGATAAGTTGGCACAATGATATATAACAGCCACAAACTATTTTACACTATTTTTTACAAATTGTTGATGTGATTAATTTTTATTGCTTTTCATCCGAGTCCACCACTAACGTCACTTTTTGCTTACTTATAACCACTAACCACATCAACAATTTGTAAAAAAATATAATAAAATAATTTGTATCTCTAACATTATCCTTAAAAGAATAGATAACCCAATACTAAATTTGTGGATAATTTGTAGGTTTTAGTAAAATAAAAGAACCACAAAAGTGTCAATCGTAGGAGTTAGGACACCATGATTTGAAATTAATTCTTGTGTTTTCTGACTTTTGGTTAATTTAGGTTATGTGAATGCTACCATCTTTAATTTTTAACAGTATTTTTTAACACTAAAATTTTTTACATAATAACTTCAAAAGTATTATAGGTCTATTTGGGATCCGTTTATTTTGTTAAAATTAAAATTTTTTTGCTAAAGTCTTTGTAGATAAAGCTAAAAGTTAGTTGAAATAATACAGTGGGACTTATGAATAATATCAAAAAGTGGAGTGAGATCATGAATAATAGTAAAAATAAATTGAATAATAAAATAAGCTGACTTTTTATTTTATTTTTTTCAAAATACACACTATATATATGCATACACACATGAGTTGTCCCTTAAAATTATTAAGATTTTAATAACTTTAAGTTTTACATTGTATTTTGGCTCAAAGTAGGGTTTACAATCAACCCAAAAAGAAATTAGGGCTTACAATCTTTTTGGGTGAATGTGCCACAATGGGCTTTTAATGGACCTAATTTGGTGAAAGACAGAACCATATTCTCTCAAATTTTTCCAAATTTTGCTTTCCATTTTTTTTTATAAAATTCATTTCTTTCATCAGTAGAATCAATATTCAGTTATTTTATAAAATTCTAATGTTAAAATCACATTTAGGGTTATTTTTTTTTTCTTATACCCTTGAAAATCAAATTACTAATATCCAAGAGTCAATAATCAAACACTGAAACCCAACATTCATCAAAGTTTGAAGTTTTAAGCTCTTAATTAAATAAATCCATCTAACCTAGAAAAAAACACACAACCTCCAAACCCTAAAATATGGAAATTTAAAGAGATTAGGTTTATTAGGAACAGTTTCTTACCAAACTTTTTTTTTCTTGGCTCCAAAAGTTTCCACCCAATCTGGCGTTTTTCCTTTGTAAATTTTGAGAAATCCTCTCTAGAATTTGAATTTATATCAATATACAATCTTGCTATTTATTTAAATGTGTCTATCAACTATTGAGTAATATTAGTGGTGTTTTTTTGTGATGATTTTTGATTATTATGATAATCTTCTACAAGAAAGTAAGAAATTTGAATAATACATTTGAAAATTAAAGCAAATTTTTCAAAATTGAAAAAAAAAAAAAATGAGGAAAATATAACATAAAATAACATTTTTAGAAAAATTTGGATCATATTTTTAAAAAAATTAATCAAACATTCCCAATATAATAAAATGGTATATTTTATAAGATGGATAGATGGAAAATAATTTTATAATTTTTTTATACTTTACCCTTGAAAATCAAATTATCTTCCATAATCCAAGAGTCAATAATCAAACACTGAAACCCAACATTCATCAAACAATGAATTTTTAGGCACTTAATTAAATAAATCCATCTAACCTAAAAAAAAGTTATGAACAACCTCCAAAACCCTAAAATATGGATATTTAAAGCTTTTAGGTTTATTAGGAACAGTTTCTTTTACCTCCAACTTTTATTTTTTTTCTCTCTTTTTCTTCCACCTCAATCTCCCCTCCTTTGGATTTTCTTCTCTTATAAGAAATCCTTTCTAAATTTGAATTTATATCAATATGTTAATCTTGCGGATTTATTTAAATGTGTCTATCTACATTGAGTAATATTAGGTGTAATTTTGTGATGAGTTTTGATTATTATGATAATCTTCCACAAGAAAATAATACATTTGAATAATACATTTGAAATTTAAAGAATTTAGCTGTGCAAAAAATGCAAAAAAAAAAAATTGGAAAATTTGCCATGTAAAATAACATAATTTAGAAAAATTTGGATCAGTTAAAAAAATTAATCAAACTTTCCCAATATAATAAAATGCCCAAAATTTGTAGAGATGGATAGATGGAAAATAATTTTATTGTGGTTGGGTTTTTAAGCTTTAGAGAGAACAAATTATCTTCCATAAAATTTAGAAAACAAATTATAAATTTTACCAAAGTTGTAAAATAATTATTTATTTTCATGCATAGTATGTGTTTGCGACTAGTATTAATAATAATATAGTAACTCTTGGCACTCCCACTTACTCTATGTCTTCCTTCCTAATTTAAAGGTCGATGTGAAGAGATGGATGCTTTGAGCTACTGTCTAAATCTAAACATCCATTTGAGCTACTGTCTAAAATTTCTTTCCTAAAAAAACAAATTCAAGTTTCCATTTGATTTTTCAAGTAGAGTACAATATCCAGTTATTTTTATGAAATTCTATTGTCAAAATCATGTTTGGGGCCAATTTGTTTACTTATTCAATAATCGCACACTAAAACCCAGAATTCATCCAAATATCAAGTTTTTCACGCTCTCTATAAATCCTTTTTATCTTAAAGAATAATTTCTAACCTTAGGGATGGTTTGATATGTCTTGGTTCCAAAATTCCCACCTTAATCAGAGACAACCTCTCTCTATAACTCTCTTTAGTGTAACTAAGTTAGTTTCGATGAATTTATTAATGACATGGTTTATAACTTAGTTTTACTTTCTATTTTATTAAGTACCCAATTTAAATAACTATTTTATTCTATGAATCCTAAATATATAATTTTATATTAATGATTCATTTGATTTTTGTTGATTTTTTTTTCTATATGTAATTTTTTTTTTTTAGGTAGTTTGAAGATTGATATTTTAAAAAAAAAAAAAAAAAGAAGATTGACATTATATAGAAATAATTCTAGTACAAAAGTTATCGTTTTTATCAAAGGTTAATTAGGGAGTTAATCATCACACCCAAGGAAGTCAATTTCATACTGGAAGCCATTTTGATTTGGCTAAAAGAACGATATATTTTGGTACCAATTAATATTGATATACCATTTTGGGATTACCGCTATCATAGTTGTCAAAACGTGAATCGATTAAATCAAATTTTTCCGTATCATATATCGTATCGTATCGTATCGTATTGTGTATCATAAAATATACAAACACTTAATAAAATTTATAAAAAATTATAAATATACATATATAAATAGTATATTCATTATAAATTTTAAATATATTCAACTAATAACTAATTTATTCATCACTTATGTAATAATATTTAACAAGCTAACTAAATAAATCAACCTAGCATGTGTTTATAACATACACATTCAAATGGTTTAAATTTAAAAGTGATAATATATTACAAATGATCAAAAAATAATAATTTATTTTCATCATATTGCCCAATAAACCCTATCTAAGTCAATGTTGTCATCATGTTTATCATTTTGCAAACTTATTTCTTTATTAAAATTTTCTTTATCATCATTAACATTTACTATCTCTCCTTGTTCTTTTTATTTTAATAATTAAAAAAAAAAAATCTTTTTGGCATCTAGTTTCTTGGACTTATATCAATAATGACAAAAAAAAAAATTATATTGTTAATTAATATCTTATTCATAGTATAGAAAATAAATTTGCAAATATTAAAGTGAAATGTAAGTGTGTACTGTATAATCTAAATTTTATAGGAAAAGGAGGGGAGAAAAACTTATGAATATGTTATTTTATTAGACCAAATTAAGTAAACTAATAATTTTGTATTAAAAACAAGTCTAACAAATTGTTAGATTCAAATAAAAGTACAAATTTTAACAAAAAAATCTCATTTTAAATTTTTTTTTTTTTATTTTTTTTTTTAATGTATCGTACTATACAATACGATTAAATGCGATATGATACGATTCATACGATATGCACACTGTATCGTATGATTCATAAGCACTTACGATATACCGATACAATACAAAACTTTTTACACATGATATGATATCATACGATCATCGATAATTATGACCGCTATATATATATATATATATTAATAAAATAGTGTATAAAGCCCATATATAAATTCATAGATTAGACTAATTTGTAATCTTAAACCCAACACAAGCCCAAGCCCAAGCTCAAGTCTATACATTTATATCTATGAAATGAATTAAAAATCAATTTAAATTTAAAATACAATTTACCTTTCACATGTGAACTTATTGAGGGCTAAAAAAAAAAAAAAAAGTGGAATAACTGACATTTGAGAGGACTTTTGATAGTTTTTAGGGGCTAGAAAATAATAAAAAAATGAAAAAAATCTGACCTATGAAAGTTTCTTTTGACTTTAAACATAACTTTTGCAAGCTTTCAAATTTATTGGGTGTTTAAAGAAGTTGAAATTCAGGCTATTGAGCTTAAGTTGTCCAAGCAAAGAAAGAGGAAAGAGAAAGTAAATTTGAAAGAGAGAAAGAGAAACGCTAGTTTTGCATTTTTTATCAAGAAGATCCGAATTTGAGGGAGGAAAGACCATGCGGTATGAGTTTGAGAAACTACTAGTGACCCTAGTGAGTGGAGAGATCGAGAGAGTGAGAACGTTTTTATTTATTTATTTATTTATTTTTATTTTTTTTTAGTTTGGTATGCATTTACTGGCCAAAATATGATATTTTATCCAATATGGCCGAAACGATTCGGTATGGGCGGTATTTAAATTAGAACTAAATAACCATGTTTTTGTATTGGCGGAGGTATCGAAACGGAAAATATTGGTTGTACCAGTCGTGTACAAAGTATGGAATCAACTTCCTTGATCACACCACCGTACACTTTTGTTGTGATTATCACTCCATAAGTACAAAGTTCTTGTAGAGTAATGGAGTAAAGGCTGGAGTTTAAATCTTTAAGAGGGAGTTTTACACACACATATATATACTTAAATTAGATTAAAGTAAAATTTCTATCTTTCATATAAAAAAAAAGAAAAAAAAAAAAAAAAAAAGAGGTTAACCACCAAAGGTGGTGGAATATCATACAAAATAATAGTATTAGAATGGGTTATTTCCTTTTTTGCCAACACATCAGCACAATAGTTTACTTTTCTAAACATGCTGAAGTGAACTAATATGCTCGAATTAGTGGAGAAGGTTCATGCATTTCAAAAAAAAGTGGTCCATCATGGGATTAGAAGCATTATGATTAGGCAACAATCAACTAAACATTTAAGGTTTATTTGGTACTTGCTTTTAAACAACAGTTTTTATTATTTAAATAGCAATAATACTTTTGACATGTATTTTTATAACATTAAACACGTATTTCCATAATAATGAAAACTGAATAATAATACTTAAACATTGCTGCCAAATGGGCATTTAATTTAGTTCTTGCAAAGATATTTGAGTTGAGATGCAAAGATAAGAGGCCCTTTTGGAGGGCCTGAAGGTCAGCTGTGATGTTGGAGGTGTGGCTGAGAAATTGAGAAAAACCTTTTACCCAATTCTCCTCACTATCTTGAATAGTACTTTGGTTTTTAGAGCACAGATAAGCCTAAAATATTTTAGTTCAAACAAATTACAATCAACTATTAAAAAAAAAAAAAAAAAAAAAAAAAATTGATCCACTAGCTATTTTGATAAAGCTACACTATACAAAACATATTCAAATTAAATTAGGCAAGGGGATAGTTGTGGTTACAGTAGACACCACCATTAACTTCTTTTAAATCAGGAAAGATGTTGAATATGAGCTGAATAGTACACTAACAATTCTCATTCCTAAGATTCAGAACTCCACATCTATCAGTCATTATAGGCTGATTAGCTTGAGCAATGTAGTTTACAAAAAATTCCTAGCTTCTTGTGACAAGATTGAAATTGATATTACCTAAAATAATTTCTCCCTATCACTTTGCCTTTATTCCAGGTGGATGGATCGCGGAGAATGAGGTTATTCTCAGAAAACACAGCTTCAAGAAGAAAAAAGTCAAGGATGGCATGATGGCAGTGAAGTTAGATCTACAAAAAGCATATGATAGGGTCAATGGGAAGTTCTTAAAGACTGCTGGATAGATTTGGCTTCAACAACACTTTTTCCTTTCTTCTTTATTGTTGTATGTACGAAAGACTGTTTTCATCCAGTATTAGCACTTAAGCTCTCTTAAGCCGTCCAGGTTAGTTTAGTACACCATAGAAGGTATTACGGAATTATATTTTCCAGAACCAGACAGACTAAAATTTATAATGTGGGTTTTCCTTTCTCTTCTGAAACTCCTAACTGGTTTTATAAATGAAAGTGAATGGATCAAACCTTTCCTAGAAAAAGATTCAAATTAATGAGGGAACTTGACTCCAAACGTCATACAGAAAGGAGTGCGAAGAATATGTGGCGAGGATCCAATAACAACATAAAAATCCAATCTAGACATGACAAATCCCTTACACACCACATTTCTAGTCCTCTTTTTTACACATTTCTAGTCTTTTCCACATATTAAAATGCAACAAAGATTTTGTTTTGAATTTTCAGTCCCAACAAGAAACACAGAAGGTAAGGAAATAGAGATTAAAAGAAATGACATTCCAAACTTGATTTGTAGCCTATATATTACACCAATCTGATATGATAACTAATGGATGTCATGTCACTTTTCCTTGACAAATCCGCCTAATTCAGTTCTTCCAATTAGTTAACGCCCCTTCACATGTAGAGACGAACTTGCAGATCGTCCTTACAAGCCAATGCAGAAAGCGAATTGTGTGAATTAGAATCACGACAGCAATCAAACCTAGCAAAACATAAATTTGTAGAGCATATTAAATCCAAGCCTATCGAAAAGATGCTCTGGGATCAGCATCATGAATGCCAGTACATAGGAAATGCCCAGGAATGTGAGAGTGATACACATGGCAAATGTCAAGATGCCCATAAAAACTTTATGCTTAAAAGGGAATCCACTAATAAGCAGAAAGGTGATACTGAGAGATGCAGTAAAAGCAATGGTGTTGCAAACTAAGAAAGCAAGGTAAACACTTTCATAATTATAGGCTAACACCAAAGTTCCAGCTTCACATGTATTGCCATTTTGGCCACATCCAGAACCTGCACTAGTAGTATTTTTAGTTTCACCCCAAACTCCACCTGGAGGGCTGAGTGCAGGTTGGAAAGTGATAGTTGTGATTACAGTAGCCACCACCATTAATGAACCACGCATCTCTTCTAACCAATCACCCTTGTAATTCAAGTAGTCTAACCATCTGCTACACCTTCCCTTGCTTGGCTGTGTTGGTGTTGCTGATTTAGGGTGATCCATCGTAGTTGCCGATGGTGGTGAAGGATTATTATTTTGGGCCATTACTATCTCAACACCACTGACTTCCATTCAAGTGTTTTGTACGGTGAAACTTTTAAAGTCTTTCGGATAGAAATCTGTAATATAGGGCTTATAGCGATTGCTTGAGAATTATCATTACACGAGAAGCACATAAATAGAGATGGATTTAGCCCCACACACTACTGTTATATTATTGCTTGGGCAATACACTATCACCTGGGGCGCTGTCGGCTCAGTACATGAGGCAAGTAGGCAATCATCTAAAACTCCCAAATTTTATCAATAGTGATATTTTTATACTAATGAGAGCATTAATTAAGTTCTAAATATTTATTAATAAATGAAAAGTAATTTTTTATTAAAAAAACTAAAAAATGAATTTTTTTCATTAAATGTGACAATGACTGTTCATTTTTCCCAATTTTATCATGTAGAACTTATTAATCTCCCACATACAAATGCCAAAAGTCCATTAATAAATAAATTTATACTTAAATTTTATTAAGAGATATTAAATATATAGTTTTATAAAAATTTTATATCATAATTTTTTAATATTGGTTGCTTCGGTCCACAGTTGAGTCCTTCTCTCTCTCTCTCTCTCCTCTCCCTGTGATTTCTTGATTTGGTTTGCTGTTTTATTTTTTATTTCAAATTTTTTATCCTTCTTTACTTCTTTGTCCCACGGTCCTAGGTCCTAGTCTGATAGACGTTTTAAAGATTTGAAGTCTAGACAAGAAATTTTTGAAAAATTTGAGATTACACATGTATGGCTTATTTTCAAAAGTAAAAGCAATACTATTTTGAACTCAATACTTTCATGAATGACTTTTTTTCAACTTGTTATTTGTTATTAAATTAATATAATATTAATAATATAAAAATATAATAAACTAATATTGAAATTGATAAACATATATAGTATATTATGTATAAAATAATTTAATGTGTAAGTGAGTGTTTTTTTTTTTTTTGGTGAATCTTTGAAATGGTTATTTGATTATTTTCTTTTTACTTATTGAATATTTGTTTGTTATTTTTGACAAATTTGATAGTAAAAATGAGAAATGAGGAATTTGAAGTTTAAATATCTCTATTAGAAATACCACATGATGCAAGTTGAGTTTTCAAGGCACTTAACAATTTTTTTTTTTTTTTTTTTGTAATAATCTCATTCAACTATTGTATACAGTATAATATATACTTATAGTATATACAGGCTAGAATAAAAATTATTAATCTCATTTTATGTTCGGTCCCTCTAAATACAAATTCTTAACTCTGCCATTGCCAGAACTAAAGAAATGAAAAGATAAAAAACAAAAACTCTCTCTCTCTCTCTCTCTCTCTCTCTCTCTCTCTTTCTCTCCTTGTTATGTGAACTTGACACGCAGCTATGGTGATTCACTATATAGATTGTTCAACATATGATGGATCACATGCCTCTGTGAGGGTTGTGACTATCATTTTTATTTGTCTTCATAAATTTTGACACTAAAATAGCTAAATTTTGAATGAATAAATAATGTTAAATAAATTGAAGTAATAGAGATGGAAGGAGAAGAAGAAAGAAAACAAAAAAATTACATGGTTCAGCCTTTGACGACCACATTCAGTGGAGGAGCCAAGAAGAAAGAACACAAAAAAATAAAATGAGTTTTAGAGTTCATATACATTTGTAGTAGAGTTTCATTTATAAGAATCAAGTAGTAGATTTTGTGAGTAAATAGGAATTTCTCATTTTCAGCTCAATTTTGTAATGATGATATATGTAATTTGTTTGAAAAGTTCTATTCTCAAGATCTTATTAGACAAGGGGGAAAAATAAAGCTCATTTGACAATTTAATTGTAACATTATGAGTTTGACTTGTCAAAGCATCAACATGGGAAAAATAATTGATGAAGTTTTGCAAATAATTTGATAATATATATGGAAAAGGAAATTCTTAAGAATTCAAAAAATAATAATGGATGTAGTTTATTTATTTGAAATTGTCATTGGGCATAACTTTGATAAAATATGCTAAGTTTGTTATTTATTTATTTATTTATTGTATAGCAAACTATATAGTAATTTGTGAGTTCTAATTAGCTTAACTAGTAAAGTCTCTAATAATTGAATAAGAAATCTGAGGTTCAATCCCTGCATATACCAAAAACTGATTAGTGTATTGATTTGATGATAAATAGCCATTATTAAAAGTGGACATCATAGGTTGAAACTATCTCAAAAAAAGTTTATTTATATATATATATATATATATAGAATAACGTTGTATACTAAATTAAGTTTAAAAAGATTATAAAGTGCTTTTAAAAAATGATCTTATGTAGAGGTGTATGCATATAAGATGGGTTAAGTAATATATATTGATGGGTTATTACAATCTTCATTATTAGAAAATTAAAATTTCTATTTTTTCTATCTCTCTCCCACACACGGGCAAAGCTGGGGAAGGGGGGGGGGAATTTCCCTCTTTGACTTCACCTAAGAATGTTCATAAATACCATCCTGCAGAAGTAAGCAAAACCCTATTAAATGCTTCACTTGTTTGCCTCCTCTAATATAAAAAAAAAAACGCAATCCCTAAAATAGCTTTGTTACCAAATAAAAAATGGAAAATGATTACACAACATTGACTAATTGAAGGATTTATGCCACTATTAAACTATCCTACATCACTTCTATAATCTATATATCTAATAATAGATGAAGTTGAGAAAAACTCAAATTAGAATTTCAAATTAGAGTTTCAATTTTGCGTCATGTGTCTTAAATTATTTATTCTTAAAAATTTTTATTTCTTAATTTTAGTATAAAATGTGAGATCACATTATAAATATTTATCCAAATGAGTTATTAAGTACAAAAATCAAAGAGTTTAGAATAAATGATTTGTAAAAAAAAAAAAAAAGTGCTTCATAATAATAAATAAGTAAATAAATAAAAAAACATAAACAATTTACATTTTATACCTAACAATATCCTTACAAAATTTTTTAAAGAGTTAACAAAATATTAAAATGACTCTCAATAGTATTTAAAAAAGATATATATATATAAATTATATTATTTATTTTATTATATATCGTTAATTGTATTTATGCATTTGCATGGGTTACAAGTTAGTATATTATAAAAGTTGAATCCTACATCTAGTGAATGCGTGCAATGATGACAAGTGGCACAATTTATATATATTTAGAATGACGTGGACAAATAGTGCCATATGACAAGTGCTATTTGTTCATAACACATCAATTCTGACACATGGCAATACATTTTTTTTTTTAGAAACAAAAAAAAAAAAGTATTGACATGTGGCAAACAAATATTTAATCTTAAATTGATGGTATGTTATAAATATTTTGCATTTAGTACTCTTAAAAGTCGATGGTACATGTATATATAATTTAATTATATAAAATATATATTTTACAATTTACCATTCACATTTGACCATATGATAAAGACAATGTAATTATAAAATATAATAATAATTTTTTTAAAGAACTACAATTTAATGGGTTTTATTTTCTATAATAAAAAAATCAATGAGTTGTTATATCATCTTTTGTAACTCATAATTCCTCATTTTTTTAGTATGGTAACTCATGCCTACTCATCTTCTCAAAAAACTAAAAAATGAAAACGTTAAAATTTATTAATAGACGATAAAATTTATTAACATACAACACTATGAACTCCAATTGAAACAAAAGAATCCTGACAAAAAGTTATGACTTTGTTAACTTTTCATTCTTTTTAAAGTTATTTTATCTTTTCCTTTTCCATATTCTATCAAATTTATTTTCCTTTTCGAAGTTATTTTCCATTTTCTTTGATAAATAAAATAGATAGAAAATAGTTTATTTTAACATTGTTGTTGATGTTATTCACATGTAGAAATTCACCGAGAAATTCAACAAATTTTTGAAGCCAAGAGAGAGAGAGACATGGAATTTGTGAGTTTCCCATCTCTTGATGTTAATGGAGCTCTATTTTGAAACTTCATTTTTTTAATTAGTGATAAAAGAAGAGGTACAAAGCTTTCCATACCATTTATCTTAATGCTGATGAAGTTCTATAAATGTAGATGTTCTTCGTAGATAAGGTTACAATTATTTATTTATTTATTTATATTTTGTTATATAGGAAATCTAATGCCATCTCTATTATTAATTATTGGTGTGTAGACTTTTTTTTATTTTTTTTTTTAACATTGTTTTGTTGAAATGATTTACTTATTTATTTTAACATATTCGTTACAATTTATTTGAGCATTTACTATATATATAAACAAAACATTCTACAGAAATTCAAACACAAAATAATAAAAAAACACGTAAAATAACAATAAAAAGCCTTAGTATATAATAATAATAATAATAATATCTCTTCTCAAATAAATAATCCTTTTTTATTGTTTAAGAAGTTGTTGTTGGGGGGGGGGGGGGTAAAAGACCAGTAGGCCCATGTTAATGTCTATATTGGGCCAAAGGCCCAGACCCAAGGAAAAATCCCTCCTCGGTCGGGGGGAGGAAAAGCCCTTCCTCGGCCACGGGGAGAGCCCTCCTCGACATAGTGAAGCCGAGGATGGAGGAGACAACTTGCCACCGATAGCGACACTCCCTATCATCCCATGGAGCAAGAAAAGTACTAAAGTAGAAAATGACAACGAAAGTGTTTAAAGGAAAGGTTGTCACTATTGCATTCAGGGCCTTGTGCGACACGACCATACTTCTCTGTCCTTACAACCACTCCCAATAATTGGAGGGAAGGGCTGATGGGACAAGTACCTACCCTAGAGACTCCATTCGGGGAGGAAAAAATTACTATAAAAGGGGAGTAAAAAGAAGCAGGAAGGGGTTTTTTTTTAGGGGAAGGAAGACCCCCCCAACACACGGGAGGGACCAGAAAGGGCTCCCGGAATTGTATTGAGGATCAATTCTCCCAAATGAACTCAGTCCATCTCATCCTATCGAGTAAAACACCATGATAACTGTTGCACATATACCAAAGCCTAGCTCTTTGGCTCACTCTCTACAAATTCATTGTATCGAGCTCATTGGTCTAAAGTCCCACACATATTGTGCTAGATCAGAAAAGTTGGACCCTACAATTGTTTACTTATAATATTTATAGCTTTGCAATAACTTGAATAAAAAATTGTCGAAACACAAGCTCCTATCAATAAGTTTGTTGGGAAGACCATTTTATCAAGTCCCAGATTTAAGCAAACCCCCATCTATTCATGGAAGTTTATCCCAACTTATCTTTTCTATTTATTTCATAAATTTTCAATTGAAATGTTCATTATATAGGGGAGGATCATTTTATACGAAATAATTAAGAAGGGCTAACTATATCCTTGTCAAGTCTTAGACCCTAAACACTTGTCCAGGGGCTAACTCTTGAGACCCCTAACTTCCATAACTTAGAATTTCAATTTCAAAGGGGAGCCGAGAGGCTAAACCAAATTAATCTTTTGAAATACTTTGAAGAACCAAGGTCAAAAATGTTAAATTGGACCCAAACCTATTGGGGAAATTTAAGACAATCAAGAGCCCAAGTGCTAGATAGAACCAAGGTTTTGCATGATCCTCGGACTCAAATTGATTAAACTCAAGACATTTGAAGCCCAAATCAAATTGGATATCAACATTTTATGGTAATTAGATTCAAACCTTTATTGGTAAACTAGACATTAGTTATTTTTGTGCTAGATAAAACCAAGGTTTTAATTGAACGGATGAAAAACTTATTAGGAAACTGAGACAACTCAAATTCTAAACAAATTGGTATACCAATTTTTTTTCTTTTTTTGTTCCTGTTTTATTTAATTTTATTTGAAACTAGACTATAAAGAGCCCAAGTTATGAATCAAGGTCTTGCATGGTCCTCGGACCTAAACGTTATGTGGGAAACTAGACACTCCAGGAGCCCAAGTCTCCCTAACTAAGGTCTTGCATGGTCCTCGACCTTCAAATCTATTGGGAAACTAGACACTCCAAGAGTGTAAACCCAAAAAAAAAAAGATAGAACCAAGGAAAATGGAAAAGAACCCAAACCTAGTGGGGAAATTAGACACTCCAAAAGCCCAAGCGTTAGGTAATGTAACCAAGGTCTTGCATGGTCCTTGGACCCAAAACCATAAAATACTAGACACCCAAATATAACACCCACTAAGGTAGAAATTTAATAAGGTCTTTTGGTTTGGACCCAAAGATTTTGAAGAAACTAGACACTCCAAGAGCCCAAGCGCTCACAGAGGTGATAAGGTGATAATGTGTCCTCGAATGTAAAAGGTTGATGGGGAAACTAGACACTCCAAGAGCATCATGGATGATGTGCATTGAAATTGAATCGGAACAAGGTCATGCATGGTCCTCGGACCCAAACCTATGGGGAAGCTAGACATTCCAAGAGCCCAGTTGTAAATGGTAGAGGAGTGATAGGTTTTACATGGTCCTCGGATCCAAACCTATTGGGAAACTAGACACTCCAAAAGCCCAAGTGCTAGACATAACCTAGGTCTTGCATGGTCCTTGGACTCAAACCTATGGGGAAACTAGACACTCAAGGAGCCCAAGTGAAGGATGTGAAGGGATGTCTTGCATGGTTTCTGGACCCAAACTTATGGGGAAACTAGACACTCCAAAAACCTACTTTTGAGTTTTGGTGAACAAGGTCAAAATGGTCCTCGAACCTAAACTTGTGGGGAAACTAGACATCCCAAGAGTATAAGCTGCGGATACAACCAAGGTCTTGAATGGTCCTTGGACCCAAACCTTTAGGGAAACTAGACATTCCAAGAGCCCAAGTGCTAGACAAAACCAAAGTCTTGCATGGTCCTTGAACCCAAACTTGTAGGAAAACTAGACACTCTAGGAAGCCCAAGTGTGACTAGAAACCTCCAAAGTCTTGCATGGTCCTTAACTCAAACCTATGGGAAATTAATTAGCAACTCCAAGAAAGACCTAAGCCCAAAGGTGGAATGGAGGTCATTTCAATAATGGTTTTAGTTTTATTGTCTATGGGAACTAACACAATAATGGTGCATTTAAAGGAGATGTTTAGACTAGGTATCAGTCGTGCCTGTAGTTCGGACTAGACACTTAAAACAAGTTAAAACTACAAATGATCGATGAGATTGGGAATTTTTGAATTTTTTTAACTAAAATTAATTAATGTAAATAAATTTGATTTGGCAATTTATTTTTGATTACGTGTCCTCTAGCAATCACCTCTTTTAAAAAATGAACATGCGGCTATTATTCCGGTTAGTCTTATATAGTTAACCTATTTAAAGTCGGCATTATTGTGCCCATTTTTTTCGATAAGTTCAAAGTAATAACTCTTTTTGAAACAAGGGCATCGATTTTAGGTACGGTTCAAAAGAAAAGACACTAGAATTGTATTCATTGCCAAAATAATTATTGGTAGAAAGAAAGGATGCATAAAATGCGATAAAATCATCTTTTATTAGATAAAGTGATAGTACAATATACATAAAAGGGCTTAAACAAATATAACACCATAAGCTAACTATAAAAAAAAAGGAGGGGAATACACGGGAACGATAGATCCTTCAATTTTGCTCTAGCAACGACTAATCAAGTCTGGATGGCACCGGTGATGGAAGAGAAGAAGAAGAAGAGGCACCTGGTCCACAATCGTGCTCTAGTAGCGACTAGGCAGGTCCGGATGACGCTGATGATGGAAGAGAGGAAGAAGCGGGGATGCCAAATCCCCATTCTTGCTCTAGTAGCAATCGAGTAAACATTGTTCTAGCAGCAATTGAGCAAGCATGGATGGTGCAGGCGATGGGAAGCCCAAGCCCTCACGTGCATAACACACGGCACCGGATGGAAGTCCCAGGTCTTTGTCGCACCAAAAATACGATGCGACCTCCACCTGCTTTGGATTTTGGATAGGCTCCTTTCTTGCCTTATTGAGGGGAAGAAATGCCTTGAGCCTTTGTCTCCCTTGCCCTGACTAGGCCATTCTGAATCGCAAAGATACCCAAGGCTCCTAAAGAGGGTGTGGTTCCTTCACCCTCACCCTAGCCTTGACCATTCCACCTCTTAAAGTTCGGTCACATTGGTAATGGGGACTTTGGGAACAATTGGAGAGTTAGGAATCAGAAAAGCTCAAAGGGTCTGTAGATAAAGGGAATGACCTCCCATCGTGCATCTTATATAGGAGGCAAACCTGGTCACAATCAATTCACCTAAATCTCCAAAAAGGAATTATGGGCGAAATAAATCTCGCTCAATTTCCAAAGTGATCTTCAACTGTTGAATTTATGTCACCTCATGAAGGGACCTTCATTAAAGCACGCCGCTTTTACAAACCACCATAATAGATAAGTCTGTACCAGCGCTTTTTGAAAACGCTGGTATAGGAAATCCTATTACGGCGGCTCAAAACCAGCGCTTTATAAAGCACTGCAATAGGAGGCCTATAGCGGCGTTTTTCAAAAACCCTGGTATAGGAAGACCAAAAACGCTGGGATAGGGTTACTAATTTCCCTTAGGGGGAAAGACCTATCCCAATGCTTTTAAAAGCCACGGAATAAGGTCAACCTATTCCAACGCTTCAAAAAGCGCTGGGATAGGTCTTTTTCCATAAGGGAATAAGGGACTTGTCCCAGCACTTTTGAAGTGCTTCAAAAAGCGCTGGGATAGGTATTTTTCCATAAGGGAATAAGGGACTTGTCCCAGCACTTTTGAAAGCACTGGGATAGGTGGACCCTATTCCAGCGCTTTCAAAAGCGCAGGGACAGGTCCCTTCATTCCCTTATGGACAGAGGCCCATCCCAGCGCTTTTGGAAGCACTGGAATAGGGTCAACCTATTCCGGCGCTTCAAAAAGCGCTGGGATAGGTCTTTCTCCATAAGGGAATGGAGGGAACTGTCCCAACGCTTTTGAAAGCGTTGGAATAGGGTCCACCTATCCTAGCGCTTTCAAAAGCGTAGGGACATGTCCCTCATTCCCTTATGGAGAAAGACCTATCCCATTGCTTTTGGAAGCGCTGGAATAGGGACAACCTATTCCAGCGCTTCAAAAAGCGCCAGGACAAGTCCTTTCATTCCCTTATGAAGAGAGGCCTATCCCAGCGCTTTTTGAAGCGTTGGGATAGGCCTCTCTTCATAAGGGAATGGAAGGACCTGTCCCAACGCTTTTTGAAGCGCTGGAATAGGTTGACCCTATTCCAGCGCTTCCAAAAGCGTTGAGATAGGTCTTTCTCCGTAAGGGAATGAAGGGACCTGTCCTAGTGCTTTTGAAAGCGTTGGAATAGGGTCAACCTATCCCGGCGCTTTCAAAAGCACAGGGACAGGTCCCTCATTCCCTTATGGAGAACGACCTATCCCATGACCCTATCCCAGAGCTTTCAAAAGCACGGGGACAGGTCCCTCATTCCCTTATGGAGAAAGACCTATCCCAACACTTTTGGAAGCGTTGGAATAGGGTCAACCTATTCTAGCGCTTCAAAAAGCGTTGGGACAAGTCTTTCCATTCCCTTATGAAGAGAGGCCTATCCCAGCGTTTTTGGACTAGCGCTTCAAAAAGATTTGGGATAGGTCTTTCTCCATAAAGGAATGGAAGGACCTGTCTTAGCGCTTTCAAAAGCGCTAGGATAGGTCACCTATAGGTTTTTTTAAAAATTTTGTTTTTAAATTTTTTTTTTTTAACACAAGATAGAATTTCTACTATAATCTAATTTAAGTGTATATGTGTATAGAACTTCCTCCCGGAGACTTGAACCCCGACGCTTGCCCTTCACATCCCACAAGCACTTATACTTGTGGAGGGATTTGTTAATTATCAAATGACCAATACTCTCCTAAACTTGAAAAAAAAAAAACCAAAGTACCCCCTAAAACATTGATAAAGAGAAAAAAACACCCCGATACCTAGAAAAAGACCAATATACTCCCAAAATATAATAAATGACTAAAATACCCCCAAAACATCAAAAATGACCTAAGCACCCCCTAAGGCATCGAAAATGACTAGAGTACCCCTTGTGTCTAAAACTAGCCAAAATACCCTCGATTACTTGAATAAAAGAAAAATACCCCTATAAGTCTATAAATGACCAAAATGCCCATAGAAAGACAAAAAATGTCCAAAACACACCTGACACCCAGAAAAGGATTGATACACCCCAGAAACATAAGAAAATGACCGAAATACCCCCAAAACATTGAAATGAATCCTAAAAGCTAGAAAATGACAAAAGCACCCCCTGTGCATAAAAAAGGTGGAAAACCCCTTGATTATTTGAATAACACTAGGGGTGGCAAAATCAATCCAAATCCATTTGCCCACCCAAACCCGCCTACTTAAATGAGACTCAAACACACTCAATTATTAATTGGGTTAAATGGGTATTAACCCAATTAAACCCAATTAACATTAATGTTTATTGCGTTTTAAATGGGTACCTAATTATGATCCAAGTATCATTTCTACAAATCAACCAACTTTAAAATACCCCAAAACCACTAAAATGACCAAATACCCCTTAAACATAAAAAATAACCAAGATACCCCAAAACCCAAAAAATGACCAAAATATCCCCCGAAACCCAAAAAATTACCAAAATACCTCCAAAACCTAAAAATAAAATACCCCGATCTGAGAAAAAATGACTAAAATACTCCCTCAAACCAAAAAAATGAACAAAATACTCTCAAAACCGAAAAAATGACCAAAATACCCCCAAAGTCCAAAAAATGACCAAAATATCCCTAAAGTTCAAAAAATGACCAAAATACCCTCAAAACCTAAAAATTGCCAAAATACCCCCAAAACACAAAAAATGACCGAAATACCCCTGAAATAGATAATATGACCAAATTACCCCCAAAACCTAAAAATGAGCAAAATACCCCTGAAGTCCATAAAATGAGCAAAATACCCCTGAAGTCCATAAAATGACCAAAATATCCCCAAAACTTAAAAGATGACCAAAATACCCCGAAAACCTAAAAATTACAAAAATACCCTTGAAATCCAAGAAAATTACCCAAATACCCCCCAAAACCTAAAAAAAATGACCAAAATACCATCGAAACCTAAAAAAGAGCCAAAATAACCCCAAAGCCTAAAAATTGATCAAAACAACATTGAAACCTAAAAATGACCAAAATACCCCCCGAAACCTAAAAAATGATCAAAATAACCCCGAAACCTAAAAATTGACAAAAGTAATCCCGAAACCTAAAAATGACCAAAATACCCCCCTAAAATTATAAAATGACCACAATACCCCCTAAACCTAAAAAATGACCAAAATACCCCTGAAACCTAAAAATGACCAAAATACCCTCAAGGGGGTATTACAGTTAATTTCTAGGTTATGAGGGTACTTCGATCATTTTTTAGGTTTCGAGGGTATTTTGATCATTTTTAGGTTTCTAAGTTATTTTGGTAATTTTTAGGCTTCGTGGTTATTTTGGCCATTTTTAAGGTTTCTGGGGTATTTCGATCATTTTTAGGTTTCTAGTTATTTTGGTCAATTTTCAGGCTTCAAGGTTATTTTGGCCATTTTTAAGGTTTCTGGGGTATTTTGGTCATTTTTAGGTTTCGAGGGTATTTTGGTTAATTTTTAGGGTACGAGGTTATTTTGGCCATTTTTTAGGTTTTGGGGGTATTTTGGACTTTTTTTTTGGGCTTTGGGGGTATTTTGGTCATTTTTTTTTTTTGCGTTTAATGGGTTTTTTCGTCATTTTTTTATGTTTGGGGGTATTTTGGTCATTTTCTTGGGTTTCGGGGGTATTTTTGGTGATTTTTTGGTTTTGGGGTTATTTTGGTCATTTTATGGGTTTTAGGGGTATTTTGGTCATTTTTAGGTTTAAGGAGTATTTTGGTCATTTTTTGGGTTTCGGGAGTATTTTGGTCATTTTCTGGGCTTTGGGGGGGTATTTTGGTAATTTTTAGATTTTAGGGGTATTTTGGTCATTTTGTAGGTTTCATGATTATTTTGGTAATTTTTTGGTTTTGGGGTATTTTGATCATTTTTAAGGTTTTAAGGGTTTTTTGGTTGTTTTTTTTGGTTTTTAGCGGGTATTTTGGTCATTTTAAGGTTTTGGGGGTATTTTTGTCAATTTTTGGTTTTTGGGGTATTTTGGGTTTAAGGGGTATTTTGGGCATTTTTTAGATTCCATGGGTATTTTGGTAATTTTTAGGTTTTGGGGGTATTTTGGTCTTTTTTTTTTGGGTTTTGGAGATATTTTGGTCTTTTTTTTGGGTTTTGGAGGTATTTTGGTCATTTTGTAGGTTTCGTGGTTATATTTTAATATTGTTGGTCCTCGAGTCACATCTTACAAATTTTTTTTAACTATTACATTATATTTTAGTAATTTTTAGTGAGGAATTATATTTTATTAATTTGAAGTATTAAATTAAAATATATTAAATTAGTTTGAAGTATTAAATTCAATTTTGTTAAATTGAATTATTAAAAAATATTTTTATTAATTAATATAATTTATTTTATTAATTTGTACTATTAAATTATATTTTATTAATTTGAAGTATTATATTCTATTGTATTAATCAAGAAAATATTAAATATTACTATTTATAATTTGAATTATTTATATTTCTATTAATCAAGAAAATGCTAATGGAAAGACCTATCCCAGCGCTTTTAAAAGCGCTAGAATAGGGTCCACCTTTTCCAACGCTTTAAAAAGCGCTGGGATAGGCCTCTCTCCATAAGGGAATGGAGAGACCTGTCCCAACGCTTTTGAAAGCGTTGGAATAGGTGGACCTTATTCCAGCGCTTCAAAAAGCGCTGTGATAGGCCTCTCTCCATAAAGGAATGGAGAGACCTGTCCCAACACTTTTGAAAGCGCTAGAATAGGTGGACCCTATTCCAGCGCTTCAAAAAGTGACGGGATAGGATCACTCATTCCTTTATGGGGATAGACCTGTCCCAGCGCTTTCGAAAGCGCTAGAATAGGGTCCACCTATTCCAGCACTTCCAAAAGCGCCGGGATAGGTCTCTCGTACCACTTAAAAATTTTCAGACTTCCCACTTATTTTTTTCACCTTCCCACCACTTTGGTCTCTCATTTTTGGTCTCCCACTTCTTTAGTTCAGATGTTTTCCTCTCACCCACATTTTTTCTCCCTCTCCCTCTTCCTCTTCCTTAACCCACTTCCCCTCCTCCTCTCTTTTTCTTTACTCAAAACCCACCATTTCTTTTCCAAAATTTTAAGCACAAAAATACTACCCAAAACCACAAACCCTATCCAAAGCAAGGTAAGTCTCTCTAGCTCTCATTTATATTTTGTAGCAATATTTGTATATATATTTGTTATTAAATTTCTGGTTTTTTAGTTTTGATTTTGGTTGAAGTTTGGTTTGGGTTATGTGTATATTTTTGTGTAACTATTGGTTGATTGTGTGGGTTTTAGTTTTGGATTTGGTTTTGGTTAAAGTTTACCCAAAGCAAGGTAAGTCTCTCTAGCTCTCATTTCTATTTTGCAACAATATTTGTATGTATATTTGTTGTTAAATTTCTGGTTTTATAGTTTTGATTTTGGTTGAAGTTTGGTTTGGGTTATGTGTATATTTTTGTGTAACTATTGGTTGATTGTGTGGGTTTTAGTTTTGGATTTGGTTTTGGTTAAAGTTTACCCAAAGCAAGGTAAGTCTCTCTAGCTCTCATTTCTATTTTGCAACAATATTTGTATATATATTTGTTGTTAAATTTCTGGTTTTTTAGTTTTGATTTTGGTTGAAGTTTGGTTTGGGTTATGTGTATATTTTTGTGTAACTATTGGTTGATTGTGTGGGTTTTAGTTTTGGATTTGGTTTTGGTTAAAGTTTACCCAAAGCAAGGTAAGTCTCTTTAGCTCTCATTTCTATTTTGTAGCAATATTTGTATATATATTTGTTGTTAAATTTCTAGTTTTTTAGTTTTGATTTTGGTTGAAGTTTGGTTTGGGTTATGTGTATATTTTTGTGTAACTATTGGTTGATTCTATATTTTTAACTCAAAAAATATTAGTTAGTAATTAGAAAACTTTTTCAAATGTTAGTGAGATTCTAAAACTATCAATTGCCTGTATATATTTCCTTATTAAACGATTCATTGTTAAATGTTTTTAAATCATTAATAGGAATTGATATTTGTATTGAGATTATATATTGCCAAGATTAACAAATCTTACTAACTTTACTAGGCCATTTCCTATCAAGGTTATCGATTCCGTACCATACCGGCCGATACGGTCGGAATATACCGTATCGGTCAGCAATCCGGTAAGCTCAACCCCCTTGTTTCGCATCGAAAAAAATACCGGCCGTACCGGCCAATTTTGCAACAATCTTGGCGGTACAGGATTTTTTTTTTTTTTTTAAAGTTTTGTAATTTTTGAATTTTTGTTAGGACAGAATGGTAACTTATTTGCATTAACTTATTAGTATTATTTTTTTTCTTAGTATGCAATGGTAACTTTTAACCTTTCTTTTTTATTTTTTTATTTATTTTTTTCCCCTTTTAATTGATACTAAAGTTTAAAACCATGAATAATTAGTTTCGAATTGAGAAAATGTTTTATGGTAAACTTTTATATTTATTATAATATATATATATACACACACAGACACATACATACATACATACATATATATGTATATATATATATATATATATATATTTATTTATTTATAAATATAAAAAATAGCGGTAAACCTGAAACGGTACATCGGTATTGACCGATATCTGAAATATATCGTACCGGTGGCCAAACCAAGACGGCCTCGATGCGGTATTGATATCCTTGTTTCCTGTTGATTTGATTAGTCTAAGCACATTTTTAAATCCTTAATATGGGAATTGATATTTGTATTGATTATATTTTACCAAGATTAACAATCATATTAATGTTACCGGGTTATTTACTATTGATTTCATTAATCAAAGCAATAAAAAGAGTGGGGACGGCTTGCAAAACTTTCTTATTTCCTAAATATATAGTTAGATAGTTGAGTTAGTTGTATCTAGGGAGTGGGAACTGCTTGCAAATCTTTTTGGTCTGTTACATGGAGGCAAGACTTTTGAGCAATAATTTCGTCAAAATTGATATATTTTAAAATTTTAAAATTTAAGTAACTAGAGCTTAGGACACGAGATTTAGCAAGGGTGTACATATCTATTAAGTGATTTGTGGGCTTCATGATATCTGTGTTTTTCTGATGTTATGCTTCTACATGTCTTTCCCCCCTCTTCTCTATTTTATTAGACCTCTCTTTTTGCAAGAGCTGCTGTTTGCTTTGGGTTGTGGAGGTTTGGTAGGTCCCTTGATTCATGTGTTGATCAAGTTCTTGCAATAGATGTAAGTCGGATGCAGAAGGAGTTGGCAAATATGTAGGTCTCCTCATCCCATTTGCTTTTTGGTTGTGAACCTTTACCATTTGTGCAATGTGCTGGTTAAATTGAATATTGGTATTTGTTAAGACACATGTCAACAGACTATGGTTGTTGTCCTAACTAGTTAATGAGCCTTAGCCAATGTAGCTTAGATTTTTAGTTTATCGTAAAATTTTGTGTATCGTTTGTTTCTGAAGTTTTAGAAATTTATCTTCATATTATTATCAATATCCAGTGTAATCAATTCTTTAGTTAGAACTAAACCAAATGGAGTCTCATGGGGCTGAGTTGAGTTTGTATGAAAGTTGGACAGCCAATGTTTTCAACTAGCTCGGCTAGTAAATAGGTGTGTGAGATAGTGTTGATTCTATATTTTGATCTTACATGTAAAAGTAAATAATAAATATTTAAAATAGTCCAGTTAACTTAGGGGAGGGATCTAGCCTGTAACTAAGTGGTGGGCTGGCATTTAAGGTGATTAGTTATTATCAAAGTATTCAATTATGTTTTGACCTGTTTGCTTTATTCAAACATCCTGATTCTCTAAACTTTATTTCAAACAATTAGAAATTTCAATTGTATAAATTAGTATATATGACTAATAAATAAAAAATGGCATATACGTTACTTTTTACCAGTATCAATATCTTTAGAAATGAAACTTAATGTTTCTTATGTAAGATAGATTTAAAAAAAAAAAAAAAAAAGAAGATATTTTACTATTATTTCTTCTTCTCTCTTGCATCCTAGCCCCTGCTCCCTTTTTTATCTTCATAGAATTATTACACTTCCAATGGAATTTTTCTTAAAAGCGCAAAAGAATGGGTATAAGTTATGGTGCAACAAACCTTCTGGTGCTTGCTTTCAAATTTCTTGGAAATGAAAATTGAATTGTCTTTTTGGGTTTGACTATAATCATATGTTTGGATTAGCTTTAGATGCTTGTCACTTAAGGCTATTAGCTTGATGCTTAAGAAGAGCTTGACAATCTTATTAAGTGAGAAGGCATTTTGATTTTTAATAGAAATGGAATCAATTTGACCAACTTTGATCTCCATTCTGCTCTCACAAAGGTATACCCTTTTTCCTTTTCTATTTTTTTTTTTTAAATTTTATTTGGAAACTATGTTCAAAATGTTATATTTTCACCATATGCGAATTAGATTGTAACCATGTAATTTTTGTATTTTGAGTTTACGATTCTAATAAAGCCATTTAAAGGCATTTGTATTTTTTTTTTCTAATAATGAATTTGGGTTAGTATTTAGTGAGAAGTTAAACCTTAAGTGTGTAAAATTTAGTTGTATTTGATTTTTTAACAATGCAGAGAAAATGTGAGTTGCTTTGAATTTTACAGTAGTGAATTTGGGATATTTATAGGTATTGGAACAAGTGGGGTTTGAGGTAATTGATGGTGGAGAATGGAAGTTCTGGAAGTATGTGGAGGAAGCTGAGTTTGGACCAGGGGTTCTTTGGTTCATCTTGTTTTCATTATGGGAAAATTCTTTGTGGGGATCGAAATTTACTAGGTTTGTGTGTATATATATATGCTTTATTAATTTTTTTTAATTATCATATACAAGTTTAATTTTTTTTTGCAATGCTAAATATGAGGGATGTCTTCATTGGGTCTTACATTAAACACATTTGAGAAACAAACTATTTTTTTTAGTGCTTGCTTTAATGACTTGTCTATTCATGCAGCGGTCTTTGACACTTTTATACCTTGATTTAATTGAGAGAATTTCTTAATCACATGAAAAATTTCTAAGTGATGTCCACTTTAGTTATGCCTACAAATTTTGTTTCTTTACCTCTATAGTTTTACTTGTGTTTAGGATCAACAAAGTAGGGAGCTTTCTCAATGTCATGTATCTAAGCTAGCCAAGAAAGCGAGGGTGAAGGTATGAGTGATGAGTTGGTACTTTTCACCCTTATTTATGATATTACTAAGTTCATTTGTATTATTTCTTCTGTTGTATTTCTTTTGCAAGTTTAGTGTGAAGTTTTTTTAACCCTTAACTACAATCTTGTTTTAGTGATTTAGTTTTACCAATTATTTAGTTCTTATTTGTTGATTATTTTTCAGGAAGAAGAGGTAAAATTGAAGCCTGTTATTGCATTCGATTGTGGTAAGGTCTTCTTATAAGAGTTCTTTCAATGATTTTTAGTTACATCTTGATGTAATTGAGATGTGAAAAGGCTAATGCATTCAGTACTAATAACTGAAAGGTTTTTTGATTTTGGTCCTTTCATTTCATGGCCTAAAATGTGGTCGTTTCTTTTATTAGTAGATTTTTAGGTTATGGGTCAAATGTCCTTGTCTCACCATCCTTATTGAGTATCTAGACTTGGCTACGTTATATATATATTCCCCCTCCCCCTCTTTTTTGCCAATATGGTACTTTGCAGAGCATTTCTGTCAAACTAAAGGCTTTCATTCATTTATGTCAATTCATGTCTAGTTTCTTAGCCAACCATTTTGTCTCAAGTGGACCCAACTCATTGAATTTTGTTTTTTGAGTGCTTAATGTAGCATTGACCAAGTATACTAGTACTAAAAATATAGCTAACATTTGCAAACAGCTAGTTCCAAATAACAATCTGAATTGACTGAATGACAATAATGTATAAATACTATTATTTAATATGTAACATGCCTTTGCAATTTGACAATGAAATTATTTCTACCATTTTTATTCCTTTTGAATTGATGAGTGAGTTTTGCTCATGACTTCTTGCAATCTTTTTTTTTTTTTTTTTTTTTTTTTTTTAATTTTTTTATAGTAAAAATACTTGCATAGTGTAAGAGAGTGCAAGATTTTAGATACATCATCTATCAATATATATCCCAAGAGAGAAAGAGAGAGAGAGAGCTACAACTACAACTAGAACTACAAGTCTGCTATGGCGCGTCTAATTTATCAATATTTCAAACATGAATCAAGTAAGCACCTTTAACAATGCTTCTATGCATTAATCTTTCCACTCAATTTAGTTGATAATTTTATTTTACTTTGTCATTGTGTTTTTTATTAAAATAAAAAACAACTCAATTATGATTGTTGGATTTGTTAAATTGCTAGATTAAACATTTGGTGGCTACTGCAATATCTTTGGCATCCCTTGTGGAGCAAAGTAAGGTAGCAACTAGTAAGTTAACCTCTCATTTTTCGACTACGTATGATTAAATTATTAAATAGCTCATGTGTCTTGTGGAACAAATGCAAACTAGCAAAATATTGGAGCTTATCTTTTGGTTTGTATATCTTTGCACACCTCTCCCTATTTTAGTTTATAGTTTGTTCTCTCAATGTACTTAGTTTAGTAGTTTCTTCTCTTTTTACATGATTTTGGACGTGAAGTCACCTAATTTACGTCTTTTAAGTGATCTTAGTAGTCTATAATTTAGACTTAGATTTTGTAAGATTAGCAGCTTGTTGTAAGTTTGAGTTCCTCTTTCTGGGAGCAAACCAATGAATTGCTAAAGGGGAGAGTAAAATCTACTTCAAAATACCCTATTAGTATATAATTATATGTCAAATTTTTGTTGTGGTGAGTTGTTGATTTGGAGCAAGCGGGTGGCTTGCATGGTGATATAAGGTGGTTTACTTTTCATTATTGGGAGCGTTGATTGTCTTGTGAATATTGTGATATTATTTTTCAACTATGTGTGAATTTATTTTATCTCCTCTTAGTAAATTCAAATATTCTCTTGTGGTGGGTTGTTGATTTGGAGCAAGCGGGTTGTTTGCACGGAGATATAAGACAGTGTATTTTATTTTGGGAGTGTTGATTGGTTTGTTCCTATTGTGCTATAATTATTGATAATGAATTTAGTCATTCTCGTTGGAATTTTCTTAATAATTCTACCTTTTATGTGATCATCTAAGTTTACTTTTTATCTATTGCTGCTTGAGTAATACTCATGCATTGGTGTGTTCAGTGATTAGCCCTAGGCAGACCAAGTATGGATCTAACTTGACTTAGACTTATATTTTTTAGTTTCGTGAACACTAGTTTCCTAGGTGATTGGAGTGGTCTAGCATTTTAAAGCTTTTTCAACATAAGCTATGGAGTCAAATTCAAGGCATTCTTGATTATTACCCATGATTAAGTTCAGATTTTTCATCATCGATAAGTATATGTATGGCTCCTTTGGAAGAATGGGCATGGCAATTTATGGTACAAGGACAATTACTTAATGCCCTTGATGAGAGATTGAGGGCTAGAGGTGGGTTTGATGAGGGGAAGATTGAGTTGGATGAGTTAGAAAGTGAGGACATGGATATATATTTGCTCCAAAAAATGAAACCCAAGGATATGTGGTCTGAGTTTGAAAAAATTATGGCTCTTCATTACAGCCAACATTTGAAGACATTCTTGATTATTACCCATGATTAAGTTCAGATTTTTCAACATTTGAAGATTTTTCATCATTGATAAGTATAGTATTTGCTATTGTAAATAATTATAAGTAAATATATTTAGTTTGTTGGTTTTAATGTGGTATTGTATTTGCCATTGGAAAATATGAATTGTGATTCATTACAGGTGTTATAAAATAAGTATTGGAAAATATGTATTTTAGGTACATTACAGGTGCTAATTTTTTTTTTTTATTAAAAAAAAGGATCTATACCAGCGCTTTTGAAAGCGCTGGCATAGGTCCTTTTAAATTATACCGATTCACGACCTATACCAGCGCTTAAGTCTAGCCTATGCGATTGCTTTCAAAAGCGCTGATATAGGCCTTTTAAATTATATTGATTTAAGACCTATACCAACGCTTTTTAGAACGCTGGAATAGGTTCTGCTTATGCCGGTGCTTTTAAAAAGCGGTATAGGGCGTATGCCTTTCCCAGCGCTTTTGAAAAGCACCTGGACAGGTCCGGTGACCCTATACCCACATTCGGTGCGCGGCGGTTTGAAGCGCCGGGAAAAAAAACGCCGGGATAGGAATTTTGACCCTATCCCAGCGCTTTCTAGGGCTATCCCAGCGGTTTTGAAAATGTTGGGATAGCCTTGTTTTTTTGTAGTGTGAAGCTTGGGGGATGCGGCCTGGATAGATCAGAAAAGAATGTCTCACAGTCGGAAACGCGCCTTAGACAAACAAAAAGACTCTGGCCTTTAGTGGAGGGCCCGATGTGGCAAGTCAAGAAGGAGGCCCGATGTCACCAAAACCCTCCTCTCCACTCGAGGAGCCGGGAAGCAGGATTTTGAGGGGCTATTGTGGGAGGGTAAAAGACCAAGAGGCCCATGTCGATGTTTATATTGGGCCAAAGGCCCAGCCCAAAGGAAAAATCCCTCTCCGATCATGGGGAGGAAAAGCCCTTCCTCGGCCGCGGGGAGAGCCCTCCTCGGCACAGTGAAGCCGAGGATGGAGGAGACAACTTGCCATCGATAGCGACACTCCCTATCATCCCATGGAGCGGGAAAAGTACTAAAGTAAAAAAGAACAACGAAAGTGTTTAAAGAAAAGGTTGTCACTATTGCATTCGGGGCCTTGTGCCTGACACGGTCATACCTCTCTGTCCTTACAAGCACTCCCAATAATTGGAGGGAAGGGCTGATGGGACAAGTACCTACCCTAGAGACCCCATTCGGGAGGAAGAAAACTACTATAAAAGGGGAGTAAAAAGAAGCGAGAAGGGTTTTTTATTGGGGGGAAAGGGGGAAGACCTTCCAACACACAGAAGGGACCAAAAAGGGCTCCCGGAACCGTCATCGAGGATCAATTCTCCCAAATGAACTCAATCCATCTCATCCTATCAAGTAAAACACCATGATAACTGTTGCACATATACCAAAGCCTAGCTCTTTGACCCACTTTCTACAAATTCATTGTATCGGGCTTCTTTGGTCTAAAGTCCCACACATATTGGGCTAGATCAGAAAAGTTGGACCCTACAGATGTTTACTTATAATATTTATAAATTACAATAACTTGAAAAAAAAATTGTGCGAAACACGAGCCAATAACTAGTTTGTTTTAAAAAGAAACTTTTATCAAGTCCCAGATTTAAGCATATCACAACTATTCATGGAACGTTTATCCCAACTTTCTTTTCTATTTATTTCATAAATTTTCAATTGATGGTAGGTCTTATATATTAATATTTTATACGAAATAATTAAAAAGAAAACTAACTATATCCTTGTACTATAGTCTTAGACCCTAAACCTCCACTATCTTCTTTCTCTTCCATACCTTAGAAATTTCAATTTCAAACTCTAGGTTAGAGGTTTCTAGACTACAAATTAATCAAAATTTAAATACTTTGAAGAATAGAGACAAAAATGTTAAATTGTACATACATATTATTTAAAAGCAATCAAAGCAATAGACGTGTATACAACTTTAAAGGTAAATTGCTATACTCTTAATACTTTTACATTGATTATTTCTCAATATATTTGAAGAAATCAAATTGGATATCTAAATTTTATGTAATTAGATTAATATCTTACTTTATTGTTAGTAAATATGAATTAGTTATTTTTGTTTCGATATGAAATATATATTTGTATTTAATTGAACTTATGAAAAATTCTTATTATAAGAATGAGTTCAAATCAAATTCTAAACAAATTGGTATACATTTTTTTTTTTTTTTTTTTTTTTTTTTATTTTATTTTTTAATAGTCTATAAACCTTGTCCCTTATGAATTGAAATCTTGGCTCACATCGCACGCACACATAGTTATGTGATTTGAGTTTGTCATCATGTATTAATTTAATAGTTCAGTCTCCCTAACTTAAAATTCTTGGTTCCACCCTTCGATACATTGTTATTATATGATGAAGTGTGTAATACCAAAAAAAAAAAAAAAAAAAAAAAAAAAAAAAAAAGAAAAGAAAAAAGACCTAGTAAGGTATAGAAACTAGCATAACCAGGGTTAGGTAATGTATTTTACGCTAAATTGGGCCACTTGAACCAATACATAAAATAATAAAAACCCAAATATAACACCCACTAAGGTAGAAATTTAATAATACTTTTGGTTTGGAATAAAGATTTTGAAGATATAGAATAGTCCGGGTGAGAATCACTACAGATGTCGCAGGTGATAAGATGATAATGTGACACCGATGTAAGAAGGTTGATGTGGTAGTGACTATTAGGTGACACTTGGCAAGTGACATCATGGATGATGTCGCATTGAAATTGAATCGGCACATGGACATAGAGTTATGCTTGTGCCATATAAAATGGTACAACTTGTGCCACAATTTCCCCACGTGGTGAGTTGTAAATGGTAGAGGAGTGATGATGGGTCCATGCATGGGAACACCTCTTTACTATTCACAACACGTCATGTGGGTGAGTTGTGGCACAAGTTATGCCACTTTATGTGGCACTAGCATAGCTCATGGACATATGATTAGATCTTCAAAAGATATATCGAAGGATGTGAAAGGATGATTTGGGCCTTTTTATTTTCTGTTCCAAAAGTTGAAAAGTGGGCTAGCCACTTCAAAGTTTCCCACTTTTGAGTTTTGGTGAACGATCACAAAATGGCCCACGTAGGAAACATCCTGATTGAAACCCAAAGAAATCCCATGGTGTATAAGCTTCGGATACAACCATGATTTGTCATGAATGTTAATAGTGGATGAAACATGACTTTAATTGGTGTGACATTGCCATATATGGGAGACAGTGTAGCAGATCTCCAGAATTTGTGCTCCATTGTTGTAATGGTCTAAGCTGGCTGCACGACAAATCCATCAAGAAGTACATCCTTGACAAACAGTAGTGTGACTTCAGAAACCTCCAATTGAGTAGTTAATATAACATATGAGAGATATTAATTAAGCTTGGCTCCAATTATGTTATTTTTGAGGAGCCTCAAATAAGTGTTATTAGTCATTTCAATAATTTCTTTTAGTTTTATTGTCTATGTAATTAACGGAACAATAATATGCATTTAAAGGAGATAATGAAACCCAATCTCAATCTGGGTGTAGTTCAAGATTGGTACTATTGTGAGGAGGAAATCTAGAAATGATCGATGAGATTGGGAATTTTTGAAATTTTTTTAACTAAAATTAATTAATGTAAATAAATTTGATTTGGCAATTTAGCTTTTAAAAACTTACGTGGCATCACTAGCATTTTCCACCTCATTAAAAAATGTCACATCATTATTCCATTAAACTCATAAGCAATGAAACTAATTAACTGAAGTTCACGGAAGAACTAATAATGCTCATTTTTTTAACATTAAGGACAAATAGAGCTCATTTGAAACTTGAGGAACCAAAAGAGCTCATTAGGTAAACATCAAGGACTAGAATTGTATTTTGCCTAAAAAAAAAAAAAAGACCTGCTAGGGTACAGAAACTAGCATAACTAGGGTTAGGTAATGTATTTTACGCTAAATTGGGCCACTTGAACCAATACATAAAATAATATAAACTCAAATATAACACCCACTAAGGTAGAAATTTAATAATATTTTTGGTTTGGTATAAAGCTCTTGAAGATATAGAATAGTTTGGGTTAGAAAACACTACAGACATTGCAGGTGATAAGATGATCACGTGACACTGATGCAAGGTTGATGTAGCAGTGACTATTAGGTGACACTTGGCAAGTGACATCATGGATGATGTCACATTGAAATTGAATTGGCACATGGACATAGAGTTATGCTTGTGCCACATAAAGTGGTACAACTTGTGCCATATAAAGTGGTACAACTTGTCCCACAACTTGTCCACGTGGTGAGTTGTAAATAGTAGAGAGGTGTCCTCACATGGACCCACTAACACTCCTCTAATAGTGATGGTAGGTCCATGTAGGGACACATTTTTACTATTCACAACTCGTCATATGGGCGAGTTGTGGCACAGGTTATGCCACTTTATGTGTCACTAGCATAGCTCATGGACATATGATTAGATCTTCAAAAGACATATCGATGGATGTGAAGGGATGATTTGGGCCTTTTTATTTTCTGTTCCAAAAGTTGAAAAGTGGGCTGGCCACTTCAAAGTTTCCCACTTTTGAGTTTTGGTGAAGGACCACAAAATGGCCCACGTAGGAACATCATGATTGAAACCCAAAGAAATCCCATGGTGTATAAGCTTTGGATGCAACCATGGTTTGCCATGAATGTTAATAGTACTGGATGAAACATGACTGTAACTGCTGTGACATTGCCATATATGGGAGACAGTGTAGCAAATCTCTAGAATTTGTGCTCCATCGTTGTAATGGTCCAAGCTGGCTGCACGATAGATCCATCAAGAAGTAAGACCTGGACAAACAGTAGTGTGACTTGGGAAGCCTCCAATTGATTAGTTAATATAACATATGAGAGATATTAATTAAGCTTGGCCCCAATTATGTTATTTTTGGGGGGATTGGGTTTCCTTATCTCCTTTAAATGCATATTATTGTTCTGTTAATTACATAGACAATAAAACTAAAAGAAGTTATTGAAATAACTAATAACACTTATTTGAGGCTCCCCAAAAATAACATAATTGGGGCCAAGCTTAATTAATATCTTAGTGTAGTTTCATTATCTCCTTTAAATGCATATTATTGTTTTGTTAATTACATAGACGATAAAACTAAAAGAACTTATTGAAATGACTAATAACACTTATTTGAGGCTCCCAAAAATAACATAATTGGGGTCAAGCTTAATTAATATCTCTCATATATTATATTAACTAATCAATTGGAGGCTTCCCAAGTCACACTACTGTTTGTCCAGACCTTACTTCTTGATGGATCTATCGTGCAGCCAGCTTGGACCATTACAACGATGGAGCACATATTCTAGAGATTTGCTACACTGTCTCCCATATATGGCAATGTCACACGGTCACACCAGTTACAGTCATGTTTCATCCACTATTAACATTCATGGCAAACCATGGTTGTATCCAAAGCTTATACACCATGGGATTTCTTTGGGTTTCAATCATGATGTTTCCTACGTGGGCCATTTTGTGGTCATTCACCAAAACTCAAAAGTAGGAAACTTAAATTGTATAAGCAAAATAAATAAAATTAAAGGGGACTCCCGATTGCATAAGCAAAATGCTTCTAAAATTGTATAAAAATGTTTTGAAATTGTAAAATGGTAATTATTATTTTTTAAAGAAAAAATATAGTGGGGTTTTGCATTTTTTCCTCCCACCTCTAAGAAGCCGCAAAATATAGATCAAATAAAAATCGAACTCAATTGAAACTGTATACAAATTATTTAACAATGAAAAAAATATTATTATTATTATAAGTGTGCTGAATATTCCTTAACGAATATTCCTTAACAATATTTTCCTAACAACCGGTGAAAGAGAGGTAAATAAAACCTAAATACAAAAATTTAATCAGCAGTTTTAAATCTTAAAATACAAAAACAATTTTAATACATAAATATGATTCATTGAAAATTCAACTTGCACTTTGACGTGTGAAAAGATCTTCAAAGGACACGCGGAAGCTAGTGATTTGTGAAGGGATGTTTAGTGCTTTTTTATTTGCTGCACCAAAAAATGAATAGTGGGCTGGCCCTCATGTGTTTCCCATTTTTGAGTTTTGGTGAAGGACGACGGGATGGCTGCTTTGCAATTAGCAATAGATGAGCATTTCAGCGAAAGTGAAAGGCATATGAGGCGTGCAAATTACAACTCTTTGGGATGAGAAAAGTTCTGCCACTTTGGGATGAGAAAAAAGTCAGAAAAGAAAATTCAAGCAAGCTTTGGATACAACCGTGCATGATTAGCCATGAAGGTTGACAGCGGATGAACCATGGCTGCATCTGGTGCGACATTGCCGTATATGGGAAATGGAGTCGCAGGTCTCCAGAAGCACGACCTGGCCAGAAAGTGGCGTGAGCCTAGGACTAGGAGTGGGTTTGAATTTGATGGCCATGGTGAAGGTTCAATGGTGGACTCTTTGAGTTTTGAACGGAGATATGTCGAAGGCACTGGATTGAGGCCAAAGTAAAGTAGCTCTAATATCATGTTAAATAAATTGAAGTAATAGATGTAGAAGGAGAAGAGGATAGAACACAAAGAAATATACGGTTTGGCTTGACACTTAGCTCAATGCATGAGGCAAGTAGGCAACCTCCTAAGGTTTCCAAATTTTTACTAATAGAGATAATTCTTGTACTAGTTGGAGTATTTATTAAGTTCCAAATATTTACCAATAAATAAAAAATAATTATTTATTAAAGAAATATCAGAGTTTTTTTTTTTTTTATTGGGTGTGACAGTGATTGTTAATTTTTCTCAGATTTAGAATGTAAAACCAAGGCCAGTTCAAGTTGTAGAGTCTAAGGCGACTATTTTAAGTGGGGTCTATATTCTTATATTTTAAATATTAATAAAAGGTTTATTTCACTTTTGGTATTTTTTTTAGATGAAAAATTACAAATTAAAATGAATCAATTGAATTACTCAATGACTATACAACTAATATAAATACTATCTATTTAGTGAAGCAACCAAATACTAAAAAATTATCATTCAAAAAAAAAAAAAAAAAAAAAAAAAAAAAAAAAAAATTATGATTGAAAATTTTAATAAAATTATATATTTAATATCTCCAAATAAAATTTGAGTATAAATTTATTTATTGGTGAAAGATTAATGATTTCTTTTAGCATTTTTGTGTGGGAGATTAATGAGTTCTACTATAGATATATCTCTAGTTTATTTTGAGAGAGAGAGAGAGAGAGAGAGAGAGAGAGAGAGAGAGAGAGAGAGAGAGAGAGAGAGAGAGAGAGAGAGAGTATTTAGGCCCTACATTTAACCATATCAACTCTGAGTTAATAATTAATAAGTGAATTATTAAGAGCTTTCACATTGGGTGATGCAAAATCCTTTAGAATGAGAAATGCATGACACTATTAACACAAATACACAAAAAATCACCTTCATTTAATGATGCATTTTGCATATAAATTTTCATGCTTGCTGCAGTATTATTTTTGTTTGCATAACGGAGTTTATTGTTTTTTATTCTCTCTTCTCTCTTTGTCGTTCTCTTTATTGGATCATCGTCGTCTATGGCACACTTACGCCATTTAACCATTCAAACTCAATGAATAATGTGCGAACCAGGTCACACCATGTGAGAGAGGTTGGAAGAAATTACGTTAACATTGGTCAAGGTCAACATGGTTCTCTTTGTGGAAACTAATGGTTCTATTATTGTATCATTTTCTTTGAGCCTCATTTCCATCTGTCTCTCCAATATTTTGTGATTGCAGAATGGAAGTAAATCAAAAGGGGTATTTACTTTAGTCCACAAGCACACGGAGAATCTAATCCTTTGCTTGAGCAATGTACAATTACGTGAAGTTTGAAAGAAGCATCTGGCAAGGCAACTTTGCGAAACCTCCAGTTGTTTGACAATGAGCGATGGTATTGACAATAATAGTAGAGGTTGGGCCTAATTCAGGTTTCCTGGAACTTTTCGCATAGGCACTTTGTCCAAAAGCTTGTGAAGTTATGATGGGTTGTGCACTATGTTCAAATTCAATCACATATATCAGAGACTAGACTCTAGAGAGAGGGGAACATTCAGAAATTATTTAGGCCCTAGAATTTTTTTTGGGTAATATTTAGGCCCTAGATTTGAACTATATCAATTATCAACTCTGATCTAATAAGTGAATGCTATGTTAAGTGGATAAAAGATGCCATATTCTGGTTAGTCAATGTGAAAAGACAATTTGAGGTTGCTAAAGGCCCCAAACAGAAATCAAGGTGAAATTTTAGCCTGTTAATTCCTAGGTTTAAATTTAGGCCAAAATACAAATAACACTAGTTAGGTTTAGTCAATTGTTATTTTTGTTCTTAATTTTTTTTTTGGTGGTCAATTTGGTTTTGTAAGTTCGTATTTGTTGTTCTTCTAAAAAAACAATAAAAAGTTTGTATATGCTGTCATCTTGTCACATATCCTTTTTTTTTTTTTTTTTTTCGGGGGGGGGGGGGATAAATATCTTGTCACACATACTTAGTTATTTTATCCATAACTCCTTAACTACGGAGCATTAAAAAATAAATTAAAATTTTGATATGTGATTTAGGAAGCACATACATTTCATTTGAGGTGTTGTATATTGTAAGCGACTAAATTTCTCGGTTCGAAATGAGTCAAACAAGTGAAATAGTGTCACAAATGCGATTTTGTATTGATGATTGTGTGGTACAATTCTCTGTGATTACAAAAGAGTTATCCTCTGATTCGATCTCCTTAAAAGACTTGTTGATTAGATTTGTAGTAATGTGATTTTGATTCGAACACCCAATATACTTCAATTTGGCTGAAGAATGAATCGAAGATCTTTGGAACAGAATTACAATGAATCTCTAGCTATGAGCTTGTTGGAAATCCCTTGTTCTTCACGTTCTTCGTGTTCTTCGTGTATTCTTCGTATTTGAGGGTTTGTAGTGGAAGTTCTTCGGGGCTTTAGAGGCTTGAATCCGTGGAGCTTCACTGGTTTGTGGTTGTTTGAGGTTTCTGGAGGCTTTTGAGCTTGATTCCAGTGAACTTTGAGATCTAAGAAGATGATTTGGATGATTCCTGTTCGAATGTTCTTCGTATTTGAGGGTTTGTGGTGGAAGTTCTTCGGGGTTTTAGAGGCTTGAATCCGTAGAGCTTCACCGATTTATGATTTGTTGATGTTTTCAAACCTTTGAGCTTGATTCCCGCAAACTTTAGGATCTAGGCAGATGGTTTGAATGATTCTACTTTGAATGTTCTCCGATTTTGGGGTTGAAGTTCTTGAAGTTCTTGGAGGCTTCAGGGCTTGATTCCAGCAGAGCTTTTTCACTTCTGAATCTTGGTCCTCTCTGAATCTTGGTCCTCCTAAATGTTTCAAGAAGGCTTCTATTTATAGGAGTTTGGGGGTGGGTGAGCGACACGTGGCGGAGCTTGATTGGTGACACATGTCACGGCTGATTGGTCCGCTTAAGTCATCGCTTACACGTGCGAGGTTGCTTGTGTCATCGCTTACACACGTGCGGTCGCTGTTTGTGTCATCGCTTACACATGCGCGGTCTGTTTTGTGTCATCGCTTACATGTGCGCTGATGTGTGATTGGTTTTTTGCATGACATTTGGCAAATTTCTGTTGGCTTACGAATAGTGATAACAAAACCTAGCAGAAGTACGTGGTGCTTTGTAATTGGCTGTATTTTGTGGACTTGGTAATGTGACGTGTCAGTTTGTGATAGGTCGGAATTTTCCCTCTCTACATATATATCTATGTCGAACACTTGACATGCTTGGGACACTTTTCCATTCATGTTCCATTCGTGTCATTTAAAAAAAAAAAAAATGTAAGATATGGTCGGGACATGAGAAAAGAGAAATCAAATACCTTTTCACAAAACAAAGAAAGCATTCAAGCTCTGAATAGTAGTATTATATTTGAATAGAATAAATATCTTTATTTTTGGTTTGTATTCTAATTTCTAAACTTTATTTAATAGTCATGGATTTACTTTATTATACATTATTACTCACCTTCATTTTCATGGCTTTTCAACTGTTTTAGTCATCAAATTCAGCCAAAGATAATTTATGATCATATTGAACTTATTCATATCAAATTCAATTTCCTTATTTAAAGATAATTTCTTTATCAAATGATTATATGTTGTTGAACTTATAAAATAAGCCCAAGAAAGAATAAGCTAAGCCCAAGATGCTAAGCCCCGGAAGAAAAAGACCAATCCAAAGGGATTATACAAAAGGCCCCGAGGATGCTTAAAAGGAAAAGCAACCAAAAAAGAAAAAGAGGGAACGTCACGACCAAAACACAAGGCGCGAGGATCCTCGGGCACCATCAATAAGCGAAGAAAAAGAAGATCGATGACGGATCGATGGAAAGAAAAGCAAGAAAAAAACAAAAGGACGCAAGCGACCCTTCATTTAAATTGAACAAAACAAGGAAGAAGAATGTTCGATTTTATCAACGGAAAAGAAAAAGACACGAGAAATGAGGACCTTACGCCCCAAAGAGGATGGCCAACCAGAGGCTTTAGAACCAAGAGAAGGAAAGAATGAACGAAAACGGAAAAGGGAACGAGATGATGAAGACAGGCGAACTCTGTTTGCAAAAAGACCAAAACAGGGGAACCAATGGTTTAAAACTCCACTATAAAAGGGGAGGATGGGTTATGAAGAAGGCCGAGAAAAAAAGAAGGAACATAAAGAAGAGATTCTCTAGAAAAATTATTCGGAAAAGAAAATATTGAGGGATCCATAAAAAGCAACTATGACACATGCTCGGATCCAACATGAATCAAACTTTGCAAGTTTTGAAGGCTGAAATAGCCATTCAAGGCAATTTTTTCTTTAATTTTTGAGCTTGATGATCCAACCTTGTATCACGTCCTAGTAAGCAACATTGTAACCAAACAGATAATGCTTTTAATAAAATAATGTTCCCAGGATCCCCATAGTATTTCGTTTTATTATCTTGCTAATCCTGCTTATTCTTTCTTCCGAACTCACGTTGTTAAATTTGGCATTCCTCGATATCCTTGTTTGTCATCTTTTTGTATGTTCTCAATATCTATCTATGAAGAAGGTTCCATTTAGGTTCGGTGAGTCAAGGCCCGGTCCACCAAATCCTCCTTTTCTTTTTCATAGTTTTATGTTTCTTCTCAAAAAAGGAGTTGCCAACAACTTTTCCCATGATAAAGTCTTCATTAGATATTGTGGTCTTTTCTTTAACAACATTGTCCAAAGTTTGTTCCATCAAACAATATCTATCTATCAAGAAGGTTCCAGTCTTCTTTCTTCATAGTTTTATGTTTCTTCTCCAAAAAAGGAGATGCAACTTCTTCCCATGGAGATAATCTTCAATATCCAAAGTTTGTTCCATCAAACTTCTCAATTCTAAAACTTTATCTTCTTCTTCACCATACTCAAACATATGCTTTGATATCACTTGTTGGGTCCTGAATAATATTACCACAAATATTATCAATCCCAAATAGTAATTGTACACAATAACACAAATTTTTACGTTGAAAACCCTTTCTCCTTGAAGGGAAAAATCACGGGAAAAATTCTGAATTAATTCACAATTATCAAATTATTCACAACAATTCTTGTGTATGTCTCACAGTTAAAGAAAAATCTCTCTTATTTTTCTTTACTCTCACACACACTAATTTTCTCTCTCAAAGGTGGCAATACTTTTCTCTCTTCTCTCTATTTTTTCTCCACGCATAGCTCTCTCTTGGCTGTCTTTTTTTCTTTAAATGGCTCCCTCTTGGCTACTCTCCCTTTTCTCTTTTGAGGTAAACCTTGTTGCTGCTATCACACCATCTTATGCAACACACACATGCTTTTTATATAAAAAAAAAAAAAAAACTTTAGCGGCCTTACACACCTAGTTATACTAGGATTCCTAACAATAACTTTAATTATAGTTCTTGAAGAGCACTACTCTCTACTATTTCCTAATTCTAATTGAACTAGGAGATTTCAACTTCACGTGGCCTGTAAGAGAATTCTCATTAGGTGTGTCAAATGCCAAATATTTGGCATTTGACACATCAAACACCAAAAAATCCCTCTCATGAGATGTTTCAAATGCCATAATTTATACCACATGTGAACAGTACCATTCCAAAGATGGAATGGTATGAATTGAAATGCTAAAAAAAAAAAATATAGTTTTATATTCATTTTCTCTTTCTTCCTTTATGACTTTCTCTCTTCTCTCTCTTTCTTTTTCTTTTTCTTCTTTCTTTCTCTGCCACTTCTTCATCTCTATCACTCTCTTTTCCTCTTTTCTTCTTCCTTTTTTCTTCTTTCTCCAGAAGCTTCACCTCACTCTTTTTTTTTTTTTTTTTTTTTTTGGTCACTCTCTCTTTCTTTCTTCTTTTTTCTCCGCCTAGACCATTGCTATTGAGATCGGCCGTTGCCGTGGAGTTTGGCCTCATGATCGCATGTAAGTTTGGGCTTTTTTTTTTTTTTTTTTTGTTTTTGTTTTTGGTTGTGAGTTTCAAGTGATTGTGGGTGGTGGTGGAGTTAATTTTTGGGTTGTTGTGTGTGTGTGTGTGTGTGTGTGTGTGTTTTTTTTTTATATATATATATATATATATATATATATAAGGTGTTGTTGGTGGATGTGGGTTTGTGCCGGTGATGACTGTCGGTGTTGTTGTGGCGGTGGTTGTTGGTGGCCGTTGTTGCGGTAGTGGTGGTTGTGAGTTTGTTTGATTTGGGATGGGTTTTGAGGTTTGTGAATGTGGTGGGTTGTTGTGGATTTTTTTTTTTTTTTTTTTTTTTTTTTTAAAGGTGGCGTTGGTGGATGTGGGTTTGTGCTGGCGATGGTTGTCGGTGTTGTTGCGCGATGGTTGTTGGTGGTGTTGCGGCGGTGGTGGTTGTGCCATTGTTGTTGTTGTTGTTGTTCGTTGTTGATGATGATAGGGAGGAGTTAATATATTATTTTAATGTGTAATAAATATTATTTTAATGTATAGAATTGAAGGATAAAACATCTGATGAATGAGATATTGTAAAATGATGTAGTAAAATGATTAAGTAGACTTTTGATATGTTAAAATGACATTTTTATGAAACAGGTGATGAGAATGCTCTAACCCACAAAAACATAAGCTCATTAAAAGAGCACTACTTAAGTATGGGCTGGACTTTGGTGTCCATGTGCACCCAACAAATTGGAACACAAAATTGGGCCATATCGAAAATTTGTATTGATTTACATTATCTAGCCTTTGTTTCAATGCTATAACATAAGTAGATGTCAAATTTTTTTTTTTTTTTTTTTGATAATGTGCATATGTCATTTTTGGTGCATGGTGCTTGACTGGTTCTAATATATTATGTAAAGGATATGGTCCTGTAATTTTTTTTTTTTTTAAAAGTGTTTGATTTATTTGGTTTTGAATTACTTTTGGGATTGTTTATCGTATTCATATGAAAACCAAATTTGATTTTCTAGGTTGTTCATAGCATATGTGTTTCATTTTTTTGGGTTGTTCATCGAATTTTGATTTTTCTAGGTATATTCATTTGTCCAGCTGAAAGGTATAATAATAATAATAATAATAATAATAATAATAATAATAATAATAATATTATTATTATTATTATTAGATTATAGGATTTATATTAAATTTTAAAAGGCTACTTTTAGTTCAATTAATTACATGGAAAATTTATAATTAGGTTGCATTATTTAATTGGACTAGGTAATGCACATGACAGACTTATTGTGGCACTTCACGGTTATATAGGCAATTCTACTAATGGTTGGCTGATGCCTAAGGTATATAATTTTAGAGTGTAAAATTTAAATTCTGAATTTTTTTTTTTTTTTTTTTTTTTGAAAGCCAAACCAATTTCAATCCAAAGACAAATAACTTGAGTCTACAAGCAAGGCTTCAAGGGCTGGAGGAGGATCTTCCTCCAACCAAACAATTTCCTCCCTAATATTTCTAGCAAACCTAGCTAATGAATGGGCAGCCCCATTAGCAAGACGCCTAATGGTTTCGAACTCCACCCGACGTGACCTTCCACCCAAGCGGCGAACATCATCAAAAATGGTCCCCACCAAGACCAATCAGCCTGAGTTGACACAATGGATCTCATCACATTTGCATTGTCCTCTTCCATAATTAAATCCGAGAATCCAACTTCAGCAGCAAATTCCAAGGCACGACGGCAAGCCAAAACCTCGGCCTCATCACTGTCCAAGACCGCAAGTCCTCTTGACGACAAGGCTGCCATCACCGACCACCGGCATTCCCGATCAACACGCCCACACCAGAAGGTGAAGCATTCGAGAAAACCGCCGCATCAAAGTTCAACTTGTACGTTGAACTATCAGGTGGTTGCCATCCGCACACGGACTAGCGGGGGGGGGAGAAAGCAAGACCGAGCATCCTTATACTCTGCCGGTAAACTCTTTGCCCGATCAATCAAAACCCCCGGCTCTTGCAAATGACCCACCATGCACAACCCGGTTGCGCCTATGCCAAAGCAGCCAGCATTGCACCAGAAAAGCTTCAAGATCATCCTTAGGCAGCCTATGCATTAGCCCCTCCACCAATCGAAGAAGAAGATTGGGCGGTCAGCCCCTTCTGCAAAGCCCGTTGAGAACAGCCAGCCCAAACGTCCTGGGCTGCACCACATTCCCAAAGAGCATGAATAATAGTTTCGGGAGCTTGCATGCGGATGGGACACAGAGCATTTTCAATAATCCTCCGTTGCCTAAGCCTTTCAAGCGTTGGAAGAATGTTGTGACAAGCACGCCATATAAAAACTTTTATCTTATTTGGAAGGCGAAATTTCCAGATTCTCGCCCAAATTTTTGCCCTAAGCATTGGATTGGACCCCTCACCATCCTGCTTTAGCTCATTCGTCAAATACCTTGTTGTATGATAACCGGATTTCATCGAGTACCTCCCATTTTTGTTATGCAGCCAGAATAGCTTGTGCGGAACACATCGCCTACTCAAAGGGATCCGGTATATAGCTTCTGCATCGAACCTATTGAAAACCATGTCAATGAAGGCACGGTTCCATTGGAGGGTATCCCAATCAATTAATTCCGATACAAACCAATCTTCCCCAACTTCATAAGGTGTGACTAGAACTTTGTTAGTTGGATGGTCGGCACCATTTGTCATATAACACCCGGATGGAAGAGCCCAAACCAACCCGCCAACAACATCCTTTCTTCAAAATAAATTTGAGCAGCAAGTAAGCTCTTCCAAACATATGAGCTATTTGGGTGATCAACCGCCTCAAGGAATGTACACCGAGGAAAGTATTTAGCTTTAAAGCACCTATATAGAAGAGAGCTGTGATCGGTTAACATTCTCCATCCTTGCTTTGCCAACATTGCAAGGTTAAAGCTTCGAATGTCTCTGAACCCCGGACCACCCCCTTTCTTTGGCTGGACAAGGGACTCCTAACTCTTCCAATGAATCTTCTTTTCATCTCCACATTAACCCCACCAAAACCTAGCACACATCATATTAAGTTCATTACAAAGTTTCATTGGAAGTTGAAACACTCCCATTGTGTAAGTAGGAATTGATTGGGCCACGACTTTGATTAGGACTTCCTTCCCCGAATAGATAATAGCTTTCCCTTCCACCCTTGTATCTTCTTCCAAACCCTTTCTTTAAGAAAAGAGAAGGCATGATACTTTGACCAGCCAATCAATGTGAGCAAGCCCAAATAGGACTCAAATTTCTCTACTTCCTGAACTCCCAGCTTATTTTTTATCCAATCTCTTTGCACCCTCGTTGTGTTAGTGCTAAAGAAAACCAAAGATTTTTTGAAGTTGATACATTGACCGGAGGCCACAGCATACAACTCAAGGACTTTAGAAATCACTTGCACTTCCTCCCGCTTGTTTTGGCAAAACAAAAGAGAATCATCAGCAAAAAGCAAATGAGATATAGAAGGGGCATATCGGCTAATGGACACTCCATGAATCCTACTATTCTCCTCTTCCCTCGCCAGTAGAGATGTGAAGGCCTCAAGACAAAGCAAAAATAAATAAGGGGAAAGCGGATCCCCTCGGCGAAGGCCCCTAGAAGGTCTGAAATTCCCATAGGCCTTGCCATTTAGACGGATGGAGAAAGAGGTGGTGGTGACACAACTCATGATCCGGTCAATCCACCCTTGCGGGAATCCTAACTTGAGCATCATACCCCTTAAGAAAGGCCATTCAACTCTGTCATAAGCTTTGCTAATGTCCAATTTCAGAGCTATCGCGCCTTTTTGCCCTTTTTCCGACCATGCAAAGAGTGCAAAGTCTCATAGGCCACAAGAATATTATCCGTAATTAAACGCCCCGGCACAAAAACACTTTGATTAGGAGAAATTAATTGGGGTAAGATTAACTTCAACCTATTAGCCAACACTTTAGAAATTATTTTATAAATGACATTACATAGGCTAATAGGTCTAAAATTAGACATTTTTTTGGAGACTTAACCTTAGGTATGAGTACAATATGGGAATAATTTAATTCAGGCAACAAAATACCAGTATTTAGAAAATCCAACACAGCACTAGTTACATCATTACCGATAATATGCCAAAATTTATGGTAAAATAAAGCATTCATACCCTCCGGTCTAGGAGCTTTGGTTGGTCCCATCTAGAAAATCGCCATTTTAACCTCCTCAGCATCAAATTCATTGGACAAAATATTGAGCATATCCGGAGAGAACCGAGGGTTTACCGCATTCAAGCATTCCTCTAGCCGATCACACCTCCCTGAGGAGAACAAATTCTCAAAATATTGGACTGCCACTACTGCTACCTCTTCAATCTTCTCAACCCAAACCCCATCAGAATTTGTAATGCCTTGTACAAAGTTCCTACGACGCCGTTGCGAGGCCTTAGAATGGAAAAATTTTGTATTCTTATCTTAAATTCTGAAATTTTAATGTATAAAATTTAAAGACTTCTAAATTTTTGAAGATGTAGTTTGCATTTTAGCCTTTTTAATAAAATTCAAACGTGATTGGCCTAACTCTTGCTTTCAGTTGAGAAAAGTATTAGGTATTTTTTTGAGCATGTCTGCAAAGCCACGGACTTATTCTTGCTCACTTACCGATTCTGCTAATGCTCACTTGTTTCGCCATTGCATGGACTTTTTATTATTTAATTTTTCTCCAAGTAACATGTAACGTGCAGTTTTAACTTTTATGTTTCTATGGACTGACTTCTTAATTCTTCTCCAACAACTAACAAGAAGACCAACCTTGCCACCGCCATTGTTTTACTTTTCCTACGCAAATTACGTTATCTAATAGGACGCTCAGCTGACTTGTCAAATTCTTCTAATTTAACCATAGTTTTGGTATTGAAGGGAGTGAACTTAGGATGCACATACATGACACAAAAGATTAATTGGTACAATTACAGGTACATATATAATACATTGACACAGGCTAATTTTTTAAAAATTATAACACAATAGTGCATACTATTATGACATAAATACAACATCCAAAATAAAGTGTTTGTGCATCTTAGAAGTGAACCTGACATACAGTTGGATGCAATATTTACTGCATACAACTTGGTTGTAAGTAGCCCAACTTTTGTGGCCATGCCTCCCGAGGGTTTTGATGATCATATGTCTAGTTTTTTTTTGATGAACCAGAAACTTTATTAAAGAAGGAAAAAAACAAAGCTACAAGGCCCTACGGGACTCTTCCAAAATGATGGAAGAGAAACATGAAGGGCAATTCCCAAAATCAAAAGGACCAAAGAAATTACAAGAAAGAGACCATTTTGCTAAAGTGTGGGCTGCTGCATTACACGCCTGTGCACCCACATTGCAGAAACCTTATCTAAGACAGACAAAAACGATCTTAATTCAGAGTACAAGGACCAGAACTTCCAAGGGGGGCGCTCGGCCAAGTCATTGAGAAGATGCACACAGTATTGGTAATCCGATTCCACAATAATGCAGTCATAACCCATGGCGGGAGCTAAAGAGAGAGCCCACTTAATAGCCTCCGCTTACGCCAAGAGAGGGAGGGTGGTATTCACTTTCATAGAATCGGCAAATACCAACTCCCCTCTCCGGTCTCTCGCCACTACAGCTATAGAAGAGAAGTGAGGCCCCACAAAGAAACATCAACATTAATTTTAAAAGACATACTGGGGGGAGGGATCCAAGTCCGAATAGAGGGTGGAACCCGCTGATAAGTGGTAGAGCCCTTGGGAATATTATGGAAGAGAAGAGACATGAGATCTTCGTAGACACACCATCAACATTTAGAGAGCCATCACCAAATAGGACCTGATTTCTCTGTTTCCATACCATGTCACAAAGGATGGCACCATACAACAAAAATTCTTCCTTTTGGCCCAAACATTGATTAACCAAAAAAGGGGGGACAAGAGGAAGTTGACAAAATCAGATGTTGACCCAAAAGCCACTAAGTCAATCCTCATGCCCCAATGGCTTCGGAACCATAAGGATTTTGCAAAAGGGCATACCGTGAACAGATGAAGAGAAGATTCTAAAGCTGAATTACACAAAGGGCAGCTCCCATCCATATTTTCATTAAACATACTTATTACCTCCTTGGTAGGCAAAACATTTGCTGCTATTCTCCATAGATGCATCTTAAAGCGCTCATGAATTTTGGATCTCCAAATTTGGCCTTTAATGAAGTCGGAATTCGAGGGAGGAGAGCCATCCCTACACAGCCAATACGCAGACTTGATTGAAAAAAACCCAAAGTTTGTTGCGGTCCAAGACCAGCTATCTTCCAAAGGGCAACTAGGAATGAGAATTTTTTGGATAAGCTCAACCACATGCTCCTCAAATAGCAAACTCAGCTTTGGAGTATCCCAACTACTTCGGTTTGGAGTAAGGAGCTGAAAAACTACCAAAGCAATATCCGGATCAGCATCAACCTTCGGGATAGGGATGAAACCAGGGAGATCAGGAATCCATGGGTCTATCCATGTTCTAATGGAATTCCCATTACCTACTAAATGGCAAGCAGCCTTTGCAATGAGGTGTTTTGTGCCCATCATGCTTTTCCAAAAAGGGGATGCATTGCTAGGAGAATGATAAGCTAGCCAATTATCCCGAATCTTGTATTATTTGTCAAAACCTTAATACAAAGACAATCCTTTCCGGATAGAATCCACCAGCCAAGTTTGGAGAGGAGAGCTTAGTTGAAATCCCAGAATTTTTTGAAACCCAAGCCACCCTCCTTTTGTGGCAAACAAAGAGAAGACCAAGACATCGGAGACCAATATGAACCCGCCTTTGATTTGGGTCTCCACCAAAATCTACGCACAGATGCATCTAATTGATCACTAAGACCTTTAGGAAGAAGAGTAGCTGACATAGAATACGTCGGGATGGCTTGGGCCACCAATCTAATTAGAGTTGCCCCGCCACACCAAGACAGATTTTTACTTTTCCATCCCTTGAGCTTCTTGTCCAATCTTTCTTTGACCTAGCCGAAATCCCGAGATTTGCTCTTTGATAGAAAGAGAGGAACACCCAGATATGTTGTACTTTGCGGCAATGTATTGAGACCCCAACAACATTTAACTTGATTCATAAACCGATGGCTCACACCTTTTGAAGGGAAGCAGCCAGATTTTTCCACACCGATAGATTGGCCCGACCAAGAGCAGAATTTATCTAAATAGTTTCTAAGAATGGCTAGTTTAGAGGACTTAGCTTTGCAAAATAAAAGAATGTCATCCGCAAAGCAGAGCTTAGAGATGGGTGGTGCCGTATTAGAAACTTTAAACCCAGTTAAATTCTTTTGAGACACTTCCCTGTTTATCAATCTCATGAGAACCTCATTGCCCAAAATAAATAAGTATGGGGACAGGGGGTCCCCCTGCCTAAGCCCTCTCGAGGGGGAGAAACTTGGACCAAGTCCACCATTCAAAAGCAAAGTGAACTCAACTGAGGAGAGGCACTGGTGGATGAGATTAACAAATCAGAATCGAAACCAAAAGCTTTTAAGACTACCATACAAAAATTCCATTCCATTCTATCGTAAGCTTTTTGAAAATCAAGCTTGATTCCAAGGAAAACCTTCTTCTTCCTCGTATATTTGAAGCTGTGAACAATTTCATGGGCCAATACCACATTTTCATTGATCCATTTATTAGGCACGAAGGCCACTTGAGCCGGATCTACCATTTTATTTAGAAGAGGTCTTAGTCTATTCACTAAAATCTTGGAAATCACTTTGTAGCATACATTACACAGTCCAATAGGACGAAAATGATTAAAATTGCATGCCCCTTTCTTTTTAGGGATGAGGTGGATGAAGGTTTTGTTGAGATCCTTCAAAAGCCAGCCATTACGAAAGAAACTTTGGGTGGCTTGAACCACTTGATCACCCACTGTGTCCTAATAATGCTTATAGAAGAGAGCTGGGAAGCCATCCGGACCTGGGGCTTTGAGGGATTTCATCCCAAACACCACCTTCTTGATCTCGTCTCTAGTGGGAATTTTGCATAGCTCCTGAATTCTCTTGGTCAAGAACACAAGGCTCTATCAAATTCTATAGGTTTTCTGGGAAATGAGGGAGGCTAGATGAGAAAAGGGAGGAAAACTTTTCCAAAAAATAGTTTTGAATTTCCCCCCGTTCTCTTATCCAAGTACCATCATCAAGCTTGATTTTCGAGATGCGTTTCTTCGTTTTCTAATTATGGTTGAGAGATGGAAAAACCTTGAGTTTCGGTCACCCTCTTTAACCCACAATTCCCTAGACATCCGATGTAACCTTATGTCTTCTCTATCTAGCCATTCGTCAAGCTCTAAATTAAGGGAAGCTTCAAGTTCCAAATTCTCTCTTGTGGGGGGAAATTGTTGGACCTCAGCAATTTTGGCTTTGAGGCCCTTAATTTTTTCCTTTGAATTTCCAAAGGTGCTTTTGTTCCAGCGCTTTAGCTCATGGCTAGTCACGATTAACTTTTTGACTAATTTAAAGCCTTGAGAGCCATCAACCCTGCAATGCCAAGCATTTTCCACAACCAATCTACTTTCCTCTTCCTTAGTCCACATCGCTTCAAAACGAAACGGCCGAGTCAAAATATCGGTGTCCAGGAATGTATCCAAGATAATTGGGTTATGATTCGAGTTAGAACTACACAAATGTCTGACCCCCGCTTTTGGGAATAAAGATTGCCACTCTTGATCACATAAACATTGGTCTAACCTTTCTTTAATGTTGGCCAAACCTTCTCTCCTATTTGACCAAGTAAAGGAAGGACCCGAAAAACCCAAATCAATAGCACCTGTATTAGCCATGAAATCTCTGAGATAACAAACAGAACTCTCGGCCATTGCACATCCACCATGTTTCTCTTTTGCACGTTTGATGCAATTCATATCTCCAATTGCAACCCAAGGCCCCGAAAAAGAAGACACCATATTCTCCAACAAACCCCAGAATTTTCCTTTTTTGGATCTTTGGATTGGACCATAAATAGCAAAAAGAAGCCAAGGAGGAGCTGGGGGGTTTGAATAAACCAGCGCCACTATCATGTTTTTATTTGAAAAGACCACTTCTAATTCAACACCCGATCTCCAAAACATCGCTAGACCCCCGGACAACCCATCGGCGTCAACACACCAAGAATCTACAAACTTTAGTCTATCACAAATCTTATTTATTCTCATAGATTTTATTTTGGTTTCGGAGAGGAAAACAATATCCGGATTTGACTCACGAATAAGCTCCTTTAGAGCTCTAACTGTCGAGGCTCGCCAAAGACCTCGACAGTTCCAAGCTAAGGTCCTCATGGCAAGGTGAAAAACTAGGATCGGGAATAGAGGGATATGATGAGCCAAACTAGAGTTTTCATACCCAAAACAAGAGCAAAGCAGAGTTGATATAGAACCCACCCTCACAATTAAAGGACAACAATATCCAATCTACTAAGCTTCTCCAAATCAAAATCAAAGATAATACCAAAATCCCAAGGAAAACCAGCATTAATAGCAACAGAGAAAAACCACCGGAAGGATAAGTACTCACCAAAGATGTAAACGTTGCCAAGGATAGAGCAGAGTTGGCATTGATCGAGAGTGAATCGCTGAAACGAGACCCACTCGCCAGAGAAAGAAAAAAAGAAATGCTTGCAACTAGCGGAGCAAGTCTCACCGAAGATCGGCACCACCGCTAGCTGTGAAACAAGCCCACTGGGAGTACCAGGAAACCCACGAACCAGGTTGATGAGACCCACCAATCGACCAAGATCGGCTCCAAGTGCACAATAGCAGAAGGACCCACAAAACGTGGGTAGAGATGAGGCCATACGGAGATGGAGATTACCCACACAAAGATGGAAGTGAAGGCCACACGGAGGTGGAGGGACACCCACACGGGGTGGTAGAGAAAGCCACTACAGAGGTGGAGAAAAAAGTTTACTTTTTGATGATCATATGTCTAGTTGTCTCCATGATTGACACCAAAATAACTAAATTTTGAACGAAAATATGAAAAAGCAACTTATAAAGTCAATTTGTACCCCTGTGGTCTCTTCTTTTTTTAAAATAAAAACAAATAAAATAAGCTATTTGGCTACCTAATTCCAATGTAATATAAAAATTTATTCGAGAATAACCTTAAATTTACTAGTTATTAAACTATTGCATGTTGATGTTGTCAGCAGAGTCATGTGACAATCTTGACCCTGTGGCATTTTGCATTTTTTTATTTATATATGTTTTTTGGTGTTCAGTGAAGCCGGCAATTTGTGGACACATAATGCCCCCATATATAACGGTTTATTTTAAAAATAAGTAAAGGTAGGTTATAAAAATTAATTAAGGAGTCAGCACTTACGTCATGCATGTTTTTAAAGGAAAATCAAACAGGAAATAGAAAACCCTTTTTATTTGATGGCTCATTGGATAATTAAGGAAAATTAACGCGTGTTTCATTAAGGATAAGTTTGAGAGTATCGTTATGAAATAAAAAGATGTGAGGTACCCATGCACACCCAATTCTTTTATCAATCTCTACTATTACTAATGAATAGAGGTAATTTGGTGTTTAATTGATTATTTTATGGAAAAACTATTATTTTTTGAATTTCTTTGAACAATGCAGTTAAGTAAGAAATGACAGTGACAAAAAATACAAAATTGATAACAAGTGAAAGTAATAATTTTTTTTTTTTGTTATTTCAAAAAAAAAAAAAAAAAAAAAAGAATTGTAAAGTAGATGAAAAGTCAACTTGTCTAATACTTTATTTGGATTGGGAAAATCAAATTTATTTTATTGTTGAGCTTATTCAAGAAACTCAGTAGGTCAAAAGTTTAACCGTAACACATGTGAACCCAGCTGGCCAGCCTTATTACCAAGTGAAAGAATAATAACACATTCATGTTTTGCTGGAATTTGTAATTTGAATTTTTAGTTTGCAAATTCCGCTCAGAAGTACTTAAGGAATTTTGATTTTTAAATTTCTATAATTCCCAAATTTAGATTTAAAAATAAAAATAAAATGCACATCTAATAAAATTTAGAATGAATTACCATTCTGGTCCCCAACATTTGTCTTATATATCTTAATGGTCATTTACATTTCAAATGTGTTAGTTTTGTTCTTACCATTTACATATCGTGTCAAAACTCACACTGGAGAAACACATAAAAGTGTCCAGCGACACTTCTTCAACTAGCATTGGTCACAAAGATGGTTAACTTTCAATAGAAAGAATCCACTACTCATAGTTAATTAATTTAGTACATTGTGATGTTAGATGTGAAATTTAGTACATCCTGAGATTTATTGAGTATCTTATAAGCTCATATTTACTCATACTTTAAATTATAATGATATGCTATTATTCAAAATCAGTAGTGTGTATTATCTTTTAAATTAAATTAAATTAATCATCTGTCATTTCTCAATCATCTTCAAGCAAATTTCTTTTCTTTTCTTTTTTTTTTTAAAAAGAAAGAAATTGTATGAGGAAAAAAAAAAAACACCAAAAAAGTAAAAAACATCAAAGGAAATATTTTGTCCAAACATATACAAAATACAAAAGAGAAATTATCCATATAGAAAAATAAAGATGCAAGAACCAACTAACACAAAAATATTCTAAACAAAATAGCGTACTCAAAAATGAAAAAAATAAATAAATAAAAAATTCTCAAATTTGATTAGAAATTTTTATATGAAAATCTGGAATTTAATATAAATAAATCTAGGTTAGAATCAATTCAAACTTGATTTCACAATATGCTAAAATGATTAATTGTGAGTGGACATTTTTCACCTTCTACTTTTTATATGGACTCATCACCTTTTGTCCATCACACATGCGATAGTAGAAAGAAAAGTATTTGAAGAGACGAGAAGAAATGGTATTTGTTTGACTTTCCTTATAAAATACTCAAAATTTAAATTAAGTAAAAAAATTTAATTTTATGGCAAGTTATGTTTGGTAGAGCATAGAGTGGTATACAAAAGTGTTACTGTAGTATACATATTTAAAATTAAATATTAAAAGAAAAAAGAATTAGAGAATTAGATAATTGTGTAATTTTTTTGAGAATAAAAATTAGACAATAGTATTTTAAATGTGTTGGTACAAATTTTTTGAAAAAAATGCAAGTGAGGCAAGTATAATTTAATTTATAGACTGACTAAACCTCAAAATAGGAGAGGCTCGCTTCAATATCAACAACTATGAGTCCGAAAGATCAGTCTACACCAGCTGGTGGTCTTCCAATTGCTTCTATCACCATATTTGGGAGTCTTCTTCAAAGATAGGCTTTGGAATAGTCATAACAGACCACACCAGTATTTGCTAAAAGAATGAAATTTATGAGGGAACCTGACCACATATAGATCCTTTTTAAAAAAAAAAAAAATTATAAAGTTTCATGATGAAATTGAGTGTCGAAGAATATGCGTCAAGGATAGAGTAACAATATAACAGGTAGACTGGATGAATCCCTTGCACACTCCATCACCAATCTTGGTGAAAGTGAGAAAATTTAAAAACAAATAACTCTACTATATATGTTACATATAATCTTTGTTGTGCACAATGAAATACATAATAATAAAATACATAGGATCATAGTTTGAATTTTCATTCCAACAAAAAGGACAAAAGATTGAAAAAGTAAATAAGAGGAAAAAAAGAAGAAGAAAAGACCTGGACTTGGAAAGTAGCCTACACACTATGATACCAATCTCGTATATATTGATTGCTAGTAGAGCACTATATGACCTGTCATATCACTTTCCATTTCAGAAAACGATTAAAATTTCAGCTTGTAATACAAATTGCAGTCTCCGATCTTAGATTCGAGTCTGTCCAATCCGAACTGTTTAACTTATTAGCGCCTTTGTATGTATAAGATGAACTTTCGTATCTTCAATACAAACCAGGCAAGAATGTGAATTGTGTGAATCAGAAGAACCATACCAATCACACCCATCAAACTAAATAGAACACAGCCCGATACGACAAACGTCGCGTCACCCGTTAACTTATTATAAAGAAGTCCATATGGGATCAGAAGATTGAATGCAGAATTATAGGCAAAGGCTAGGAATGCGAGAGTGTTACACATGGCAAATGTTAAGAGGCACATGCAAACCTTATTCTTAAGAGGAAATCCACTAATAAGTAAAAAGACGACACACAAAGATGCAGCGAAAGAGATGGTGTTGTAAATCATGAAAATTAAGTATCCGTATTTGTTTTCACTGCATGCTAACACTGATGTTCCGGCGTCACACCCGTATTTGTTAGTCAGGCCATATTCTGAATTCTGAAAACTACCGACTGGGGGGTTGACACCACCTGGGGGGTTGGGCACTGGGGGGTTGACACCACCTGGGGGGTTGAGTACTGGTTGAAAAGTAATAGTTGTGATGACAGTAGCCACCACCATTAGTGCACCTCGCGTCTCTCCTAACCAATCACCTTGGTACCTCAGGTACTTCAACCATTTATTCCATGCTTTCTTGCTTGACCTCTTTCCTTCTGCTGAATCACGGTGACCAACAACGATTTCTAGTGATGGTGAGAGATTATTTTTCTTCGTTGTTCTTACGGCAGAGGCATCGATAAAGATGTTTTGAATGGTGAAGTTTTTCAAGTCTTTTGGATAGTGATTTAAGACTTCTAAGGCTGTAAGACCCATCTTATTTAAGGCATCTGCTCCTTCTTTCACTTTAGACACAGAAAGCAAATATTTTACTATCTGCAAAAATGAAAATTTTGTTTATAAAAGACTAAATATATGAAAAAAAAAAAAAAAAAAAAACCAACCTCTATTCTCTGTAGCATCACAGCTAAATGCAAGACAGTGTTGCCACCTTCGTGGTCTTTGGAATTGAGAAAGTCTGCTTCGTCACTCACAAATTCCACCAACAGTTTCAAAGAATCTAATTGGTTGTATTTGACACATAAGTGCAAAACAGTTTCTCCCCCATCTAACACAACTTGAGTTATTGAGTTAGGTTGGGCAATGATTAACTGCCTTACAACCTCAACTCGTCCTCTCATGGCTGCATAGTGGAGAGGAATTCTACCATCTTGATCACTAACAAAGCATGCATCTTTATTTTCATCTAACAATGCTTGGACGATCTCTGTGTGGCCTTCAGCAGAAGCCAAGTGAAGTGGGCAACGTCTGTGGGAGTCCAACTCTCGAGTTAGTTGGGGTTTTAGAAGCAGAAGAGCTTTACTAAATTCAAGGTGGCCAACTAAAGCTGATATGTGTAATGGAGTTTCGCTCAAAGAAGTCAATGAAATTTTAGCAAGCAAGTGTGGGTCTTTAAGGATCAACCTATCCAACGTGGTTTTACACCCAGTTCCTGCTGCCTTGTAGAGTTCTATCATATCATTATCTTCTTGTCTAATTTGAGCGATTTCCATTTTCTCTCCCAATGTGGTGTTTGTGAATTGTTATAACAGGAAAGAAGCATATAAATAGATGGATGTAGTCCACACACCAATATTCTATTATCATCGTGGTGTTGATGATGAATGCTGGAGTTGTTGGCCGACTTTGAAATTTCATGGTCAATTGCATATTGGAGAGAGACCCTGACACGTGGAAAGAACAAACTCCACACGTTTTTTAGTTAATTTATCCTATTTATTTATTTTATTTTATTGTTAATGTATAGTTTTACTGTTTTACACTTTTACCTTTTAATTTTCTTTAGATATAAATGTATTTTATTTATTTTATTATTTAAAAATAATAAAATACATAAAATAAACTATATCAAATGATCAAATAGAAGCACCATGCACTGATAATATCTACAGTATTTCATAGGATCATTAAATTAATATTTCAATTCTCCCAATTATCGTTTCTCTTGGTTTATAGAATTTTGTAGGGGATAGAAATTGCATAATTTCATTATTTATCATTGTAAACATGGAAATAGATAACATCACTATTGTGTATATTTTACGGTTGTTATTAGGGAAGAGATTTGCAATAGGTTGATAGCCAATATAAAATTTTATTAACCACTGCGCACTTTTGGTGCGGTGGTCACTCTACAAATATAAATGCTTGTGAGGTGGAGGAAGTAAGAGACAGAGTTCAAGTTTCCAGGAGGGAATTTCACATGCATATATACTTAGATTATGTTACAGTGGAATTTTTATCCTGTATTAAAAAATATATATATTTAGGATTTGTGGGCTTTTATGGATCAACCTCATGTAGTTTTTTTTTTTTTTATAGGTACAAAAAAATCTTATTATATTTTCATAAAAAATGAGGTGCTATTCCTCCATAAGTCAAAATAAAATAAATTAAAATTATACCAAGACCCACAACAACTCATAACATAAGTGTTATTAAAATATTATGAGATTTTGTTATGTCGTTAAACTCTATATATCAAGTTCCTTCCACACATATTTCCATTCTCCTCTCCAAAATGTTGTGATTGTAGAATGTAGTACAGAATAAATGGATTTTTGACTTAGAAACAAAGTTTGGAAAGAACTTATTTATTCAAAAAAAAAATATTAATTTATAAAAAATATTATATGTTTTTGTTAGTTTTCTTACTATTAATGTACCACTGAACATACACATGAATTTTTTTTTTTTTTTTTTTTTTTCCATATTGGTATCAAGTAATATATATGTATGTATGTCTAATTGAGTGTATGTGACTACATGCTTATGTGTATATAATTAAATTTTTCCCCTAAAACCAAATCTTGCTCCACCATTGATTGCACTAATAAAAAGCAGAGAAGAGAAGAGGAGAAGACACATTTTTCTTTGATGAGGAAAAGTGGATCCCAACAGTTGTTCACTTTTCGCTTTCATCCAATTTGGATGGAAAGTTGGAAGAAAATGTTTTTTTTAGATAGAATTTCTACTCTAGTCTAATCTAAGTGTATATGTGTGTGAAGTTCTCTCTTGAAAACTTACCCCGTACACCTCACAAACACTTATAATTGTAAAGTGACCATCGCACCAAGGGTGCGTGGTGAAAGAAATTGCTTAACTTTTGTACAAACTTACTATTATAAAATTGCAAATGTGGCGGAAAGTTATGAATTATTTTTTATAAAAATTAATTTTATATCATGCTATTAAATTATCGATTCATAATTTATAACAATAAAAATTAATTTTTTATTTTTTTTTTTTTATGAATATTTTTCATTTCCTTTCTATTAGATATGCTAAAATAGATGTAGTAACAAAATCATAAAATAGAGTAACATAATAACACAAGGGTTACGTGATTCAGCTTGACGGCCCATGTTCATGAAGGAAACATGTACAAATTATGTGTTACAATGAACACATCATATGTATATATATTAGGCTAAACCTTAGAGTAATCATACACAAATTATGGTTAATATATTTGTAGGACATGTATATAACATAGCTTGTACATAAAGTAAAATTGGGCTTGGACCTATAGTATTATTGGGCTAAAAGAAATACTATGTTCATAATATTTTCACAATACTTTTACAATAAATTTTAAGTGACAGGTTATTATAGGTGGGAAAAAAAGTAATTTAAGTTCACAACACTAACACAAAAAATCTTAAGTGTCAATATAAGTTGTGAATTCAAATTGGAACTGATATCAACCTAGTACTTTTTTTTTTTTTTTTTTTTTTTTTGGGTAAAAGTGTTGTAAAAGAGTAATGCTAGAAATGCAAATTTTTTTACAAAAAGTTTTACAAACTACTGATATGGTGAGTGATTATTGGTAAATGAATAAGTGATATTAATGGTGGTGCCAAACATTTTAGCTTTTGACATCAAAAAAACTACTTTATTTATTTTACCACTCTACTTTACAAGACACCCAACATCAATGGCTTTATTTTAGCATTTAACACATTAAAATAATATAAAAGAATACAATAAAATAATATATCTACTACAATAAACATCAATCACAACCACTATCAAAAGGAAATAATCATTATAATAATAAGAGGACAATAAAATGTATTTTTTTAAGTATACCATTTGAGCTACACAGGGCCGGCTCTATGGTGGAGCAAAAAATGCAACCGCCTAAGGCCCCAAGTTAAAAAAAAGGCCCCTAAATTTTTAACCAATAGGATTATTTATAATCAATAAATAAAATAAATTTTTTATTAGATGAAAAAAATAAAAAATAGAGAAAAATGCAACGTATCCACAATATTTTTCACAACACTTGTACAATTAATGCTAAGTAGCAAGTTATTACAGCCTATTGTTGATGGCAAAAAAATAATTATAGTGATATCTTTAAATAAAAAACAAAAAGCGGTTTAAAATCTAGGATTTGTTGTAAAAAATATTGTGAATGTTGCACTTCTAAAAAAAAAGAATAATAATAAGAGTTTAATTAGCAAACTTTTACTAGTTTTCATCTAAATCTACCACTTTTACTTACCACTATCAATGCCACATCAACAAATATGAAAAATTTTGTCAAATTTTTTTGTCTTAAAAATTCAAAAAAAAAAAAAAAAATTCTATGTAGTTCATGTTAATTAGTAGTAATTTTGCATCTAAATAAGATGATCAATTTTCGCCTTAGGCCCCCAAATGCATTCGCCCCGGAGCTACAGCACATAGCCAAAGCTGTAGCTCAAGAGCCAAAAATTATACCTTTAGCTCCACTGATACAACCCTATCTTTCTTATATTGATTGTTAAATTTGGCAATTATTAATATAGTAATTTGACACTACTAATATTAATGCTCTTACACACTTCTCTTCCTTTTCTCCTCGTGTAACCGACTGTAGAGGGGGAGAGAGTGAGTGGGGACTCGTACGTTGTACAAACACAAAAATCATTGGTTTCTTTTGGCTCTTCACGTGAATCCGAATTGCTTCCGCACAACCAAAATTCCAGCACAAAATTTCAAAGTCGTCAAATGTCCCGCTTCTTCTGCTTGTCAAGACGGCAACACCACGCATTTTACAACCCTCCACTTATCTTTGCTTCGTCTTGCCAGGAAAGTTAGATCGAAATTTCACTTTCCAGCCGCCATATTTCGTAACTTTTAAAAACAAAAACTATTCAAAGTACAATAGATTTATTATATGGATGATTTGTGAAGGATGGATTTATATGCTCTTTATTTAGATTATTTGGTCATTCATATTTCTGGAAAAAATTTTCCTCTAAATAAGTTTCTCCTCCAATTCATTCCATAATTGATGGGAGTGACGAGAATGCATTACCTTGACGAAGTCAACCTAGCGACGAGGTCATCCCTAGTGACGAGCAGCCATCATCGACGAGGGAAGGAAAGTCATTCAATGATGCCAGCAAGTAGCCTGGGGCGATTCTGAAACCAACAAAACAGACCGTTGGGAGCCTAATAAAAGCCCCATAATTGGGCTGGAAGCATTATTAAAGAGAGGCATTAACACCCCAACGGCTAGCAATCAAGATCACATATATAAAGCCCCTACATTGGCAGCATAGGGTACACATATCGATACTCTAAGAAAATACCTATTACTTTCTAGTTTGACAAATTGCTTTACTGTTCTAACTTTGGCATCGGAGGCGTTGTGGCAAGCACCACACCGGTGACCCTTTTAGAGGATATCATGGTGCTAACGGGGAGTTCCATCCGCCTATTTCGACTAACAAGATTACACTTCATCAGTAATAATTTATAAAATTTTCTTTATAATATTTAAGCAACTCATGTTACTTATATTAAATAAATCATGTGGCCTAAAATAGAGATATATGGTTTTATCAATCATCTTATAATGAATAGGAGGAATTTGCAACCAAACTGGTTTGGGGATAAACTTTTCTCTTTCCAAGTAGTAGAAGTATGAGCAAAGATTTACTACTCTCCTACTTTATCATACTTGAGCTTTCGCGTTCACATACATGCAAGGCCAAGGGTAGAGCTAGGGGCTCAGTGGGGATGATGCCTCAAATTGATTGAATATTGATTGGTATGTATTGTATTTGTGTGTTTTGAGTCCGACATTGGGTATATATAAGAGAAAGTTTGGATACAAAATTTGTTGTAATGTAAGGCTATAACTTCACTCAATATTTTTTTATTGGATGTAGATTTTGACAAATTTACCATTAGATTGCATTTTCTTCTTATATCCTCTATGCTTGCAAGATTTCTAGAGTACCAAAGAATAATAGTTATCTTATCAATCAATTGTTTAAATTGGAATTTTTTGTAGTGTAAAATAATGCATTAAAAATATGTTTATGGATCATATAATAAATAACATTTGATTGATACAAAATTTGAGAAATGTGTTAAAAGTGTAACGAACATACAATCCCACAGTTAGATTTTCAAAATATGTAGCAACGTTAACATTTTTAAATGAAGTTATAATCTTAGGCTACAATCAATTTTGTAGTCAGACTTTGTTTTATACTTGATTGATTTGAGTTTATAAATAATTATAAAGAACCTAATTGTGACTAGACTAATTCTTTTGGGTTATATTGTGGATGTGACTAACATTTTCCTTAGGTGATTACTAAAAAATATCAAAGCTAACTTGGTAATTCCATTTGGGCTCAAAGACACTGCCTGACAAGGAATTAAGCTAGTGTTTTTCCCTTACACCGTTACAAGGGGGTGGGGGGCCATTTTCCCCTTCCCCGCATAAGAGGAAACAAAAAAAAAAAAAAAAAAAGGTGGGTGGGGGGCAATTTTCCCCTTCCTCGCGTAAGAGAAAAAAAAAAACAAAAAAAGACCTTAAGTACAGTGAAACTAATATTTTTTACAAAACAAACCCCCTTCACTTAGTATAGAATTTGATTTTTTTTTTTTTCTTTCGCTTTAGTAAAAATGTCTATATAATTGATAAACCATTTTAGAACACCCTTTTCAAATAGCATTAATATTCTAACAATTTCATTAGTTGCCCGGTTTTGAAAGTATGTGGAAAACTAGAATCTCGAGTTTTTAAAACTCGAGATTTAATTAGAAATCGAGTTTCTAAAGCTCGAGTTCATTGTTTTTGTGGTACCCTTAGGTGGACAAATTTTCCACGTGGAGCCACGTAGAAATCGAGTTTACTAAACTTGAAATCTACACATCATTACCCAAAATACAAAACCACAGCACTTTCAAACGGCTCATTACAAAATCCTCAAAGTTCAAACACGAAAACACCAACACCCTTTCGCTTTGCCCTCTCAAACTCACTCACTCTCAAGCAATCGTAGCCCAGTGCTGAAGCAATATCGTAGCCTACTCTCACGAAGGTAGTCACTCTCAAGCAATTGTAGCCCATTGTCAATGCCGTTCAGAGCCCACTTGTGCCGAAGGTACTCTCTCTTTCTACTCAATACGTTGTCGTTTTTGCTTCTTAGATTCCTCTGTCTCTCTGTCTCTCTCTCTTTCTCCAATTTTAGATTTTGGAATTTCATGATGTGACCTAGGGTTTTTCATTTTTCAATTTCGGATCTTTTTGGGTTTTTTTTTTTTTTTTTTTTTTTTGTTGGTGTTCTAAGAATATGGTTATGTTTTGGCAATGACATTAGTTTTTATGTGATTGTTAGAATTGAAAAAAAAAATAATTAAAATGTGTTATTTCAAGGAAACCCAAGTACCCATTTTTGGATTTGATTCAAAGATGGCATTTTGGAACTTTGATTCACTTTTGAGGCAAACATTGTTGATGTTTGATGGTCATCCATGGTATGGAAATGCAGTTTAAAATGTAAAGAACAATGGAGCAACACTTTTTTAGATTATTGGTCTGGTTGTTGTTTCATGTTTTTTGTTGATCTGTTCCTGTATTGGGATATAAGCAACAATTTTGAGCCATGCTACTATGCTTATTTCCTATTGTTAAACTAGTTGATTAACAAAAGCTTGTTGTGAAAATTGTTGTTAGATTAATTAATTTATAGAAACTTGTTGCAAAACCTATTGTTAGAAAATAGAATAATTAATAGATCCTAAACCGTGTTAAGGATGGTTTTTCGTCTTTCAATTTCGGATCTTTTTGGGTTTTGGTGATTCATGTTTGGTTTACCGAGAAAACCCTACCTAATGACAATACCACTACTGAAAGTTGGCTGTAAAATCTAGAGAATATTATTGTTGAGGACATCATTGAGTAAGGCACAAAAAGACATGGTTTACATGTCTAATTTTTTTTTTTTTTTTTTTTTTGGTTGATAAAATGTGTGTAATTGTTATTGTCTAGATTTGAATAATGAACTCTCTCAAAAAAAAAAAAAAAAAAAAAAAAAAAGATTTGAATAATGAATAAATTGAAATCTAATTACCCAGGTGCCTAGGTTTGTTGACAAACAAAACTCCAAAATTGTGATTTTGAAAGCTAGCCATATAAGTATATAACCACTACAATTTTAAAAAAAAAAAAAAAAAAAAAAGAAGGTTTTTGCAATTAGTTTTCAAAGTAGTTTTATACTTTTAGTACTCTCTATCCCTTCAATTGAAGGGCTCAATCTTTTGGGGGAAAATTCAAAAACATATAATTATTGAAGTAGAAGTGTTTGAGATATAGGCCCAAAAGCTTGCTGTATTATATTGTGATCCTAAACCAGGTAAAAGGACCTATGGTTCTTTCTTGTCAGATTTTATTTTTGTACAATTTTGTGAGGTCCTTACTCCCAAGCAAAGGGCCACCTTTTGATGATGGAACTCCAAATCAAAGAGGGTTGACCAGGCCACAAATCTTAGGACTTGTTTTGGGCTTAATTAGATTTTTCAATAGGCCCATTTTTCTACCAATCAACCCACTTGAAGTCAGTGTATTATTTTTAATATTTCACATATATGATGATTGATAAAACACTCCTGAATCAATGAAAGTGGATTTTTAAAATTTCCATATTCTGGATCTTATTGCAGGCAAATCTATTTTTTTCTTCCCATATTTATGTATTTTTTCCAAATTTTCTGTTCTCTTTTATTGCTTCCAAGTCACATTAGCTTCTATTTTCCCAGATCCGGGGTAATTTTTACAGGAGACACTTTGTCGCCTTATTGTGTGGAAAGCTTTTTGAAGGAACCCCCTGAACAGGTAATCTTGGCTTGCATTCCTAGTCATGCCCTGTTCCGGAGATCTAATATCTATAAACTGCGCTTTTACTATGACATCTATCCTTTATGACTATATATTAAAAAGTTGAAGAATAGATGTTTTAGATTTATCTGATAATAAAGTTGAGCAAGAGGCAACTAATCTATCATGCAATAGGGTATTGATTACAGTTGAAAGTAAAATCATGGTCTTTACATCTTATCCACTTAGCTTTGCTTAGAATATTTATGTTTTCTTTTTTGTTTCTAAAATTTAAATATTTGAATGTGAAATTTTCTGTTACTGTACTATTTTTTATATATATATATATATATATATATATATATATATATAGTGGAAAATGCATTTGATGTGGTGTGAGCTTCACAAATATATAATCGCACATTTTACATGTCATGAGAAAGAAATATTTAAAATTTATGTTGTCGGATATTGAAATGCTGAAGTTGTTTGGTTGTATTGCCAAAATGTGTTCTTTTAGACAATTTAAATGTCATTTTAATCTTGTGTATATATATATATATATATATATATATATATATATATATATATATATATATATATAATTTTGAAGGTGATGAAATGAAAATATATGTAGTTTTATCGGACATTGGCACAGAAAAATTGGGGTTTTCATAACCTTTTTAATTGTCTATACTCTACATTGCATTGCATAACTTGAACCATCTTGCTCTTTTCTTATCTTTGGTAGTCTTCCTTGGCAAATTAAAGCTGCAATTCAAAAAAAGAAGTCAGAAAAGGTTAGAGAAATAAAGGATTCCACTTGAATTGAGGTATTATTTTTAAAAATAACTTACCAATTACATAGGAACAGAAAAGATCAAGGCTGGATTGAATCCCCAATTACAGCAGAGTACTCTATTTAATCCTAAGTTATAGATGTACTTCTTCTTGCTTTCCATTCTTTTAGCATCCTTTTTTAAATAATGCCAATAAGTTGCTCTTTAGTATAGATTTTCCTTGCATGTAGAATAGCATTCCTTTGCCCCCACACTATTAATGATCTCATAGTAGCACTCTTTGCAGTATGGAGCCTCGGATTGATGAGGAGCCAGAGATCGTGCGCCTTGGTCTACTTGATGAGTCATTGTTGACACGACAACGATATCATCGATCAGAGGACATTTGGAATGGCGAGGTGAAATATCTAGTTCTAACAACCATTTTAATTTTTACGTTGTCTTTGACTTTTAGTTAGCAAGTTCTTTCAAAGTTGTATATCTAGTTCTAACAACCGCTATAATTTTTATTGATTTTGCAAGACCCGGGCCCACTTACGTGCCGTGGTCGCATTAAGGAGATGGCAAACATTCAGATGCAAGATAATCGGGTGATTGACATTATCAAGTTACTAAGGCTGGAAGGATTGTTTAGAGCTCCTTCCGGAGAGATAGATCATTGCCTAATATCGGCCCTAGTTGAGCGATGGTGGTCGGAAACTCATACATTTCATCTTCCACATGGTGAGATGTTAATCACCCTACAAGATGTGGAGGTCATTTTCGGACTTCCTATAGACGGTGAGATCTTGGTTGGGCCGACTGCTGTGGTGAATGGGAATTGGAGACAATCGTGCATGGAGTTGCTTGGTTTTACTCTGACGAATGACAACAAAACTTTGGTAGGGCAAAGAATTCTCATCAGCCGCCTTGTTGATGCCATTGCAGAGCCAGCGGCTCATGACGCAACGGAGATTCAGATACATCAATATGCCCGGTGCTATATTTTAGCGCTACTAGGGGATAAGCTTTTTGTGGACAAGTCGGGAGATAGGGTGCATTTGATGTTCTTGGAGTTCCTGCGGAACCTTTGTGATCCGCTACAATATAGTTGGGGTAGTGGTTGCCTGGCATGGTTGTACAAAGAGTTGTGTCGGGCAAGCGTGAAAGGGGTAAAAATCACACAAAAAAAAAAAATCATTTTGCAAAAATACTGCTTTTGTGCAAAAAAATGAAAAAAAAAAAAAAAAAAAAAAAAAAACAAAAAAAAAGGAGGAAAAAAAACCATTTTGATCAAAATACTCATTTTCAAGCAGAGAGCATAGACAGGATGCTCTGTTTTTTGAGTGTTCACACCAGTGGAACTCGAGTCTATGAAACTCGAGTTTCACTAAGGAAATTTTTTTTTTTCCAAGCAAACCAGGTAGAGAGGATGCTTTGTTTTTCGAGTGTTCACACCAGTGGAACTTGAGTCTATGAAACTCAAGTTTCACGGGGAAATTTTTATTTTTTTTTCCAGGCAAACCAAGTAGAGAGGATGCTCTATTTTCTGAGTGTTCACACTAGTGGAACTCGAGTTTCACTAGGGAATTTTTTTCCGGACAAACCAGCGAGAAAGGATGCTCTGTTTTGTGAGTGTTCACACCAATGGAACTCGAGTCTATGAAACTCGAGTTTCACCGGGAATTTTTTTTTTCTTTTCTGGACATTCAGGAAAACCAGAAACTGAAATGTGTGCATGCACCTATTGAGAAACAGAGATAGAGAAGTCGAGAATGTAATCCACAAACACTCATTGAGAGGCAGAGAAGCCGAGAATGTAAATGCACTTAAATTACATCAAAAGGCATTCTCAATAGGCACCAAATTATAGAAAACATTACGCTCTCTGCATAAATATAGTTTTACAATGCAAGTGCACTTACATCATAGCAAAAGGCATTCTCAATATATCAACATTCTAAACATGCGCAACCATGCTTAATTTGCAGTTCTAACCGTACTACTCAAATCAAAATCTTCATAGAGGTAAGTTGGATAGAGAATTACAAGTACATTCAACAAAAACCAAAAAGTTAATTGTGCCAATACAACATAGTCACTTTTCCTAAGATCGGTGGTCCGCACAACAAAAACATCGTCCATAGAAGCATGCCTAAAAAACATGGACTAATCACGTTAGGAGACAAGATAGTCAAAATTAAGTAAACATAGAATGCACAACAATTATTTAAGCGATGCTTAACTTTTTGCCATCTACCTACCTAGTGTGGAACATGACCGCTTGTGGAAGCGCCACGGGACTACGAGATTTTCTCGCAGTTATGCCCGGAAGCATGACACAGTCCACATGTTTGCTTGGGTTGACTCTCTATCAAATCTGCATTCTCCCTCCACCATCCTCGTTCTCGATCCTTATTCCTCACTCCATCCATCTCATTCCTTATTCTTGACTTCACTGGTTGACCTTTGGCCCACAACAATGCTGGATTAGGCAACCACTTTGGCCCAATGGGATTCCTCCACAATGACTGTGACTTAGGAACCGCAAATGCATGTTGATAAGTGTTAAGAGCATTGTCCAAACCATAACATGGGTGAATATATGTGGTTGAATCAATATTTAAATAATCACATACTCTAATTTCATGTGAACACGGGATTCCTATGTTTTGCCATTTCCCACAACTACATGTTCTTTCTCGTAATCGAACTTCATAATCGTGGTTTCCCCTCCTACGCTACACACGTTGAATGGAGTAACTATTTGATATATCATCTGTTCATTGCTAAATGTCTTGAGATAGTGTTTCTCAGATTTACGCTTATTTCCGTCCCACATGTCAAAGGCATATTCACTCCATTTCTTACTCTCTGACAACTCATAATGGTATTCTTTGTGCCGGTCATGGAAATATTGAACAAGTTTAGACCAAGTGAACTCAACCAGTGCGGCAATAGGAAGGCCTCGTGCACCTTTCAATACACCATTGAAGCATTTTGTTATATTTGTTGTCATTGCCCCAAAACGTCTCCCACCATCATGTGACTGGGTCCACATATTCACAGACTCGCTCATTAGGTATGTGTATAGAAGATAATCTTGATTCTTTTCCTTGCCATCCTTCCCCGTCACCTTCTTCTTATTCCTAATGGCCTCAATTTCCACCTGCTTAATGGACTACATTATGGTATCAAATTTAACTACCTGAGTAGCATATCTCGCCTTCAACGCGCGCGACTTGAGTCGAGTTCTAAAAATGTGTAATGAAGATGCTAGCAAATTGAAGATGCTAGCAACATGACGAAGGCAATATCTATGAAATACCCGTGTTCTTCCATCATCCCCTCTAGGCGAGTTTGCAATGGTGTTTTTGATACCGAGATGTTGGTCAGAAATTATGCAAATGCCTTCGTCAAGTATCACATGGCCAATTGTATCTCCGAGGCATTGTAAAAACCACCTTCAATTGGATCTTGACTCACAATCCATAATAGTAAAGGCGAGAGGGAATACCCTATTGCTAGCATCGGTTGCCATTGCGACCTGATATTTACAATATAGATAGGTCCCATCAATATTGATAAACGGCTTGCAATATTTGAATTCATCAATGCATGGACTAAAAGACCAAAACACATATTTCAAAAATACGTGTCATCTTCACCGGTGGGTGTGGTACGATAAAACACCTGGGTAGTCGAATCTCGATCAATATATGTCATTAACAACTTTTGCAACCATTGGTAAGACTTTTCCCAATTCCCAAACATCTTCTCAATCGTCTTTTGTTTGGCATCCCATACCTTGTAGTAAGAAGGCTTATGGCCCCGATATTTCAACTCTATCATAGATTTGAGATGCTTAATTGGGGTAGTGTGAACCTCACATAACTTCTTAAGGATGTCCGATGCAATAAAATTACAAGTCATCATTCTACCATCATTTCACACCCTAATCGGTATACACGTGTGAGGACCCACATACACGGTGACCATCCATAGTCCGTGGAGATTCGGCTTCATGACTATGCAGACATACCACTTGCATGACTCATCCACGCATTTTGCACAAAGTTTTTTTTGTCGTCGACCTACTAATCATAAAATGTTTGTTTTCCTTGAGGGCACAAATTGTTAATACGCCCTGCACCTCCACTTTATTGGCAAAAGTCAACCCTTTGTACAAATTCATCCCTTCTCTCCAAGTAGACACAAATGATGTCTCAATATGTGAAGGATCAACCATATTTTCCCAAGTATTTGCAGAAAATGACAAGGTAGGAGGTGTGTAGGCGGGGATTGTGTTCGTAATGTTTTGGACACTAATAACATTGTCTGCATAAGGTTCACTACTGTCCAATGTCTCATCATCATCAATGTCCCTCTCAAAGTCCCCAAAGTCCCTCTCAAATTCCCCAAAGTCCCCTTGTTCAATCCTCTCTTCAAACTTATCTCTATCGACAAAATCTTCACCGTTAATGGCAGTAGTCTCATCAACATAGTCGTCGTCATCATCGTCATCCTCATCCTCATCATCATCATCATCGTCATCGGCATGAACATCATCATGCTCTACATGTGTAGAATACTTATATTGAGCATCCGGAAATGTAACCTGTAAACTTGTGGTTGTTTGTTGGATTTCCTCGATACCAACTTCTGCACGCGGCTCCAATCGTATGTACAACTCAATACCATTTACTTCAAGTATTCACTCCAACTTTTCAAACATTATCTTTACATGTTTGTCTGTTTCTATCGCTATATACTTGTAATTAATCCGGTTCTTCAAGACTTCATGTGGCATACAATGAGTAATTTGTATGTTATGTACAACAGATTCACACACAATTCTTCCATAACTATCATCTTCAATTCATCAAGGGTCTTCAACCTACGATCAATTTGCGTATAATACAACTTTATACCTGGCCCTTCAAATGGCAATCCCTTGTTCGCTTCGGCATTCTTAAGTGGACCACCATGGTATAGGATTATATCAATTTCAGGCATTGTGAACCTGTTAGAGTCAAGTTATTATGTTAGTTAAAAAAACATTTTATTAGTCAAACTATACAAAGTATAAATTCCAACTCATTCAAAGGGTATGAATTTCATTACACATTAGTTACACATTTCATACCCAACTCATTTTTCCATCATGCTAAGACTACCCATTTCATACCCAATAAAAAAAAAAAAAAAAAAAAACCCCAAAATCCTTGTAAAAGTATACAACATTTTATCTAATTACATACCCATAACATTCACATACCCATTTCATACCCAATACAAAAAAAGCCATTTCATTACACATTCAAAGGGCATGAATTACATACCCATTTCATTACAATTCATTTGAAGGGAGTAAGTCACTCATTTCATTACATACCCATTCAAAGGGCATGATTACATACCCATTCATTACATTCATTCACTACCCATTTCGTACCCAAAATAATGATGAATAAAGTCAAAAAACTTGTAAGATCATGATAAAAATAAGAGCCTAGAAATGATGAATAAAATTTTGATAACAAAAACCATGCAAATAAATACTCAAAAAATTAGCACTAACAAAACAAAGTTCTATAATTCACAATATTGGTATCTTAACCAAGTAATGTTAACTATCTATGAAATAAATAGGCAAACTCTTTAACCCACACCCAACAACAACTAATACCCAACTATAATGACAATCAAATAAAAAAACCCTTACCCGAGATATGAATTTGTTGAGAGGGAAGAGCAGTGAGAGAGGCAATGTGGTGAGTAAGAGTGAGTGGCAATGTGGTGAGTGAGGTAGTGAGTTAGTGAGGCTGAGTATTATGGGTGAGAGGCAAGTGGTAAGTGAGGGCTGAGTGTTATGGGTGAGAGAGGCAATATGTGTTTATAAAATTTTATGGATTGTGCGTGTTTATAAAATTTTCCCAAGTAGAACTCGAGTCTTATAGACTCGAGCTCTAAACAAATTTTAAAAAATTAATGAGTTTCTAATACTCGATATCTTTATGATTTTTCCTAAGACTCGATTTTCATTTTGTAGAAATCGATTCATAAAGACTTAGATCTATGTGGCATTTACTCCGGATCAGCAACTACATAGCAAGTGTTTGAACAGTTGATATTTACATAGCATCTCGAGTTTCTAAAACTCGAGATGCTATTTTTCTTAAAACTTTTAAATGTTGCCTAATTTACTACATAGAACCCCCTCACATTGCTACTCTGCAGATTCCCTCACCATTTTATGTCAAAGTTAAAAAGGGACATAATAGATGGCTTTTCATTTTCGACACTACTATTATTATTATTATTATTATTATTATTATTATTATTCAATTTTATTTGTATGTGTTCAATTTGTATAAAAATTGGCCCATCTTTCTACACTAAGAATAGCTAGCTTATAAGAAACCATCCAAATGTGCAGCGTACAGTGAGGAAGACTGGAAATTTATTTCATTCAAAGATTTTGAATTATTATTTATTTATTTTATATAGCATTTAAATTCTACTCTAGTCTAATCTAAATATAAATATGTATGAAGCTCCCTTCTACTTTTCCATCCCTCAAACCAAAAGGACCCTAATAATAGAGAGGCACAAAATAGACCACAAAAAACATCAATATCTTAAAAATGGCACTAGCCATAAGGAGGCTACAATTCATTTGTTTTGAAGAATACAGCGATGAGGAAGGTGTATATGCTCCGCGATTCAAGGAATAATTTTTTGATTGATGTCTACAATTTGGATCAGAATGATTGTGAGGTTCTGAGTCACAGTTTGAAACTCAAGAAAAATTTCTATTGGGTAGACTTGGGTGACTGAAACTTCTTAATAGATCAATTTTCCCAAAAAGATTTATTTTTAGTGCTCAAACTTTATATACTGTCCTCTTGAATATATAAGATTGAATTCATAAATAAATGTAAGACTACTCTAGACTTAATGGTTTATTTGGATAGAAAATTTTGGACACACGAATTTAGATTTGAGTGATTAAAATTCAAATACTTGTTTGAATAGTATATAAAAGGTCAAAGATTTGGATTTAATAAATCGGTCAAGAATTTTAAACTTTAAATTTCTTGAATTTGAAATAGCTTATAAATCTATAGAATTTTGAAAATCCATCACTTTAAAATTCAATCCAAATTCAAATATCCAAACACAACCTAGGTAAATTCAATTGGTTGTTTCTAGGAAACAATATTTTTCATTTTCATTCTTAACATTAACTTAGAATATTATTTCTTTTGATAATTAAATGGGAAAAATGTTCATGTACCCCCAGAACTTTGAAATAGTGGCCAAAACACTTGAACTTTTTTATTGGCTAATTTACTCCATAAATTTTACATATCTGCCAAATAAGTACCTCAATTAGTCTACTATTAAAAAACTAATGGAATGGTCACGTATGTCTCACGTGAGCTTCAAAAAAACTCAAATCCAAAGAAAAGCAAGGTCTCCGTGATGTAGAAACCAAGTAGTTCCAATTTATATTGAGAGTACCTACCCCATAGAGATGTTGAAACCTAACAAATTAGTTCAAATATTTTTAACAGTTGCTTTATGCTAGTGTAAACCAGAATGAAGTTGTCTATTTTATTTTTTTGAGATAGAAGCTATTAAAATATTGAAGGGCTTGCCAAAGCTTCAAGAAGCAAGAGTGCGTAAGCGAGGTATGGTGAGCAACGAGGGCACAGATAAATGAAGATAAGAACAACAAGGGCAATCGCTATTGGAAATGGAAACCAACTGTAGTGGCTACAAAGTAGTGATGAGTTCTGTTGTGTGGATGTTGCAGATGAATTCTTCTGAAGTTTTGGTTGAGATAGATCCAACATCATTACTTTCAAAAAAAAAAAAAAAAAAAGATCCAACATCATTAGAACTTGCAGCAATGGGAGTGAAACTTGTTCACCTAAATGTGACCTTTTTCTTAAAAATAAAAAGAACTGGGTATGGTTTTTTGATAAGAAAAACTAAAGACTTTTAAGAAACCAAGAACTTGATCTGGATTAGGCTTTTTGAACCAAGAAAAGCTTAAGATTGTAAAAAACGAAGAACTGGGTTTGGCTTTCAGAGACCTTGCTTTTCTTTGTGTTTGTGGTTTTTTTTTTTTTTTTTTTTTTTTTTAAATTTATTATTATTATTATTATTATTTTAACTCATGTGTGAAACATGTGACCATTCCATTATTTTTTTAACAGTAGACTAATTGAGGTACTTATTTGGTAGGTATATGAAGTTTATGGAGTAAATTGGTCAATAAAAAAGTTCAAGAAGTATTTTGGCCATTATTTTAAAATTTAGGAAATATGTGGACATTTTTCCCTAATTAGACTTCAAACACATTAAAAAATTACTTTATCTAATATTGAAACCCAAAATTAATCAAGGTATGTAGTTTTATATACTAAACTAGATTAAATCCTTCTAAGCTTGAAACAAACCCCAACATTACATTGGTTAACCACTAATTATTGGAATGAGTTCTATTTTCTTTCTTACTTTCATAGTACTTAATTTGTTGATCTTTAAGACAAGAAAGAGTGCATAATTGCATGAGATGTCAATTGAAAATGATAAAGTTTTTTAAGTGATTGATTGAAATGATAATTTCCTAAAATGATTTAAAAAAAAAATTATATAAGATAGTAATTCTACTCTAACTTAATCAAAATATTTGTATATGAAGTTCCCTCTTGGGGACTTGAATTGTGGACCGTACTCCCTCCCCCTTGGTCACTATACAAGAATTTTGTATCTGTACAATGATTATTGCACCAAGGGTGCAAAGTGGTAAAAATGACTCTTAGAAAATGCTAGTATAGCTAAAATAGACTTATATCAGCATTAACTTTTAGAAAATGCCGGTATAGCTAAAATTGACCTATATTCGCATTTTTCAGAGCTATACCCACATTTTTAAAATGTGACTATAAACCTGTTTTTTTGTAGTATAATTAGTGTATTTTCTATTACTTTGTTATTTGTTTGTCAAATAATTATTGTATAGGTTAGGCATTTAGTGTATGCCATAAATTTGTTAGCATTGGAGACTTGGAGTGATCAACGAAGTTTTTTATTTTTTATTTTTATTTTTTTAAAATTTAAATTTAAATGTTTAAGTGGTAAAAAGTTTAAATAAAGTAAAAATCATCTCATAACATGTGAATAAGCTAAATATTTTACAGATTCCATATAAATCCTTTATTTGAATTTAGTATATATATAAAAGTTTTTTTTTTTTTTAAGTTTTTAAATATGTGTGTGTATATATATTTAATGTAAAAAAAAAAATTAAACTTAAATATCTATATTTGTAAAATTTTTTATAAAATATAAAAGGGACTATTAAGAAAAATTTATACATAATTCAAAACATTTATTAATAAGTTCAGTTACATTCTTTTTTATTGCCAACTTCAGAACTGAAAGTTGAAGCTGTCGTGCTAGTTGATGGGCCATTTGATTTCCTTCTCACTTTGTATTCATTACAATATATTGGAATTAATGCAATTACAAATAAAACTTTAACACGGATTTTCCAAACGCTAATATAATCCTTAGACACATCATGATAGTTTGAGTTTTAACTCTAGAAAGAGGCACAAAGGAATGAAATAGTAAAAGTAAAAAGAAGAAAAATACAATAATAAATAAGAAACTTGAAGAGCGGCCATTATATTATAGTACTTATTCGGCGTTGATGCTCATTCAAGACCACACGACCTGGTATGTCACTTTCTTTAAAAAGATAAATCAAACTTCAACTATTGCCGCAAATAGCAATGTTACAGGAGCATCCATTTCCACAACATTGGAGGCGGCAAGTGCGGTTTATCTTTAGGACCTTTGCACATATAGGGAACAACTTTTGTATCAGAAACCGGATTAAGTGAATCAGAACAACTTTTGTATCAGAAATTGCCTTACATAATATTATACATAAAATAATTATTATTAATAAAATTATGTGAATAATGCAGTTGCATGTTCTGGCCATGATTGGTTGTGTGGGGTTTGACACGGTCAAACATGCAATTGAAATGTTTCAAGGAAGTTGGGGTAGTGAGATGGATAAAAGGGCTTATTTTAACGTTTAAATAAACGTTAGAGACTTTAACGTTCACATCCTAATTTGTAGGAATTGAAATAAATGTTGGCAACATTTATGGGTCTTTAAATATCCCACTTAAGCTCTCTAAATAAGATAACCACACAGAAATTCTGTAGAGTGAAAATCCCACTGCAACCCAAACACAATTGCACTCTTATGTCTCCATTTAATTACAAATTACTATTCATTATTTTAATTAATTAAAAGTTGTCAAATGCCTTGTAGCTGAATTGACATCTCTCCATGCACAAAGTGCTTGGAGTCTAGGGGGGAAAAGGATTCGAACCGTGGAGTTAGCAGCATATTATAATTATCTCTCAAAAAAAATTTTAATTAAGAGTTCCATTTCAAATTTTCTTCATCTTTATGGATCAAACTATTTAATGTGGTTGTACAGCCACTCACTGATGCACTGTAGAGTTATGTTATATCTTCTTCTTCATGCCTTAAGTCCATTCTCTCTCTCTCTATGTGATTAAAAAATAGAAGTGAATATAAATAGATGCATGTAGTTATGTAGTTCAGTTATACAGTATGACAATTATGTGTCTGTGTCCAATATACAAGCAATTGACTGTCGACGCAAGTATTAATGAAATTTTCTACTGGAGTTTCTTGATAGGAAAAGTAGTTGGTTATAAACCATGTGGTGTTGACAACCAAAGCAGGTTAAATGACTTTTAACTTTGATCATATTTTACATAAATTCTTTGCCAAGAATATGCACGGAAGATAATTGACGTGCATATATATGACCATATCCTACTTAGATAAATTCAAAAGATATTCACAGGCCAAAAGACCATATCCTACTTAGACAAACCAATTACAGGACCATATCCTATACCTAATATATTAGACCCAGACAACCAGTCAAGCACCATGCACGAAAAATGAAATTTACACATTATCAAAAAAAAAAAAAAAAAAAAATGACATCTACTTTTGTTATAGCATCAAGGCGAGGTTAGATAATGTAAATCAATACAAATTTTCGATATGGCCCATTTTATGTGTTCTAATTTACCGTGTATGTTCAAAAATTGAACGCTTGGGTTGCATAAAATGTCTTGAAAAATTTGGATGAATCATCTTTCGGGGAATCATGCCTACAATTACAAACCATTATTTGCCATTCAATCACTAACTATGATAGTAAAATTTTAGTATAAAAGTTCTCCAGAATTATTTATAAAACACCATTATGTGAGAAAGAAAGTGATGAACATGGTATATACTATTTTAATCACTAAACTATTTTCTCTCGATCTTAATTAGAAACACGTCCATTAACTTGATGAGAATTTGAAGGTCATCGGCCAGCATAGCATTCGTGTTTATTTAATCGTTAATTTTGCAGGCATTCATCATCCACATTAGCCATGCAACTAATTTGATTTTTTTATTAGTATTTATAATTAAATATTCATCACGTATAAATACCCTTTGCTATACATTTTCATGCGCTGCATCAATTGGCAACTATAGCAATAATAGAAAAATGAAAGCCTTCGAATTTTTGCTTAACTTCTTTTAATGTTTCAATATAAGTTGATGGTGTTACAAAAAACACCAACTCTTGAGCTCGTCCATATGGCTCATCCAATGAAAAACCAACTAGGGCAAACCAAGTGCATGTAGTGATCGTCCCAAGCATCCTTAATGACCTCATCAGTCCTTGGAAGCTTTTAGACGGACGAGGTCCCTTAAGAAGCTTGTCCGTCCTTAGAAACGTTTGGACGGACGAGCTCTACACTTAAAAGGAAATTAGGTTTCTTTGTGATGAACCATTTCCAACGTGAGTTATGGAAATGATAGTCAAAGAAACAAAACTCCCACGACGATTCAGGAGTTGACTCCAAATCCTACGGACTCCTTAATAATAGGGGAAGTTATAAGGAATAACCGCTTACATCGACCTATATAGACACTTCTACTCCTATGAAGAAGGGTAAGTTCATTCTAGACAATATTCTTAGAATCTTGAAATTTCAGATTTCCTGAGGAAAGAGACTAACTTCATCATCGGAGGATTCGTGGCGGGTCACCCCGGTCTCCTCTGACTTTTGTCAATTCTTTTTCAGGTCCGACACATCATCTTAATCCGCATCATCCAACCTACTGATTTTCCGAGAAATATCATAAGTCTTTAAAAATCCATGCTTTTTTGAACAAACAAATTTACCAAGAACAAACTAAATATATATATATATATATAAAATCGATGCTTGAAATAAAAGAAAGGGAAAATTACATTTTACCAAAATAAAAATAAGATTTTTTTATTATTAAAATCTTCTGATAATAGAGTACTGGTGGTATCCAGAAGCTAGGGATTATTGTGACCTAGTCCAGCTTTAATTTACTGCAAAATACTTTCATGGATATACGCGAAGTTGCGTTAATATTACATTGATATATGCGTTAATACTGAGATTTTGGTTTAATACGACATGGTCCAACAAAGATGAAGTCAAGCATTCCAGTTTGGGCTTTAGGTCAAGAGAGACGGACCGGCATCCAAATACCTACACTTACAAAAAGTAATTATTTAAGGGAAAAAAAAACTCAGGTTTGTTTGAGCTTAATTTCTGGAAAGAATTTTTTTTTTTTCAATAATTTGAATAAGTAGAGCCTCTCTCTCTCTCTCTCTATATATATATATTAAAAATTGGATCCCACAACTAGTGGATACACAAAACAATAACAAGTGGCTCAGTTTTTTATCTCTTTAAAATGATGTGGACAAATAGTATCATAGGGCAAATAGCAATTTGTCCATAGCAAATTACATCTAATATGTGGCAATACATTTAATTCTAAAATTAATTGTATATGTTATAAATATTTTGTATTTAATACTCTTAAAGGTGGTATTGCATGTATATATTAATTATTGATATATATATATATATATATAGTATGATGATTTTGTAAGATATTGGAAAAGTTCTTTGTCATGTGTAGCATTTTTTTTTTTTGAGAAAAAGGTAAGCGAAATTTTATTAAAGAAAAACAAACGAACTACAACGCAAAAACAAAAAACTAACTCAAGGAAGATCCATTTGGAAAACACCATCCACGTCATCGGGTAATTCCTCTACCCAAACCTCAAAATCTGCAGATAGAATTGCTTTTTAGCTAAGCTATGAGCTAATCTATTCCCCTCCCGTCTAACATGTTGAAACTCACGACTTCTTAAGACAGCTCCCAGACGCTTTGTCTCATCCACAATGTGACCAAATAACAGAGGACAAAGACCACTTCAACGCAAGGCCGAATAATCGCCAGGCAATCACCTTCAATAATGATACTAAATAAAATCATTTCCCCGGCGAAGACCACAGCCCTTCGCGCCGCCGAGCTTGACCATCTCTACCGACCGCACTGACCCAGATTCTGTCTAAGAGCCGCGATAACTTGACCATAATTATCCCGGCAAACCACTCTGATACCAGCCGATCCTCGAATCCTCACAAAACGCAGCATCAAAATTAACTTTGAAGCAGTCCACTAGCGGAGGAGACCAGCGCACCCTATGCCGAGGAATAGGCGCGCCACACTCCCGAGAATTCACGCTCCAATATTCATCCACCAATCGCCGGGCGTTGTCACCAAGTTCATGCAACTTCCACGTTGATTGGTTTTCCCTTAACCGGTTGCGACGCTGCCATATGCACCATGCCACAGGAGCAAACAACGCTACCTTCCTAGCTGGCCCAAAGACTAAAGACTTCCTCCAATAAGTCACAGAACGTCCGACATTTCTTACGCACCGGTGAGCGAAAAGTGACATCCACACCGACTTCGCCTGATCGCACAACCATAAACAATGAATTATCGACTCCGTGTGATCTCCACAGCCATCACATTCTCCTCCAACAGGGATGTGCCGAGCCTGTAAATTCTGTTTTGTGGGCAGAGCATCCTTCGCAGCACGCCAAATAAAGTGTCGAATCTTCGGAGGCACCTTCATCTTCCAAATTTTCTTCCAAACCAACTTGTTACTACCTAAAACAGATGAACTTGGCTCAAGATTTGATTCGGCTGAAACCAACAAGCGATAAGCACTCCTCACACTATAATCCCCATCATTCGTCAATGGCCAAACTAAAGTATCCTCTGCCTCAGCATCACACACCTGTATCCTTCGCACCAAATCTGCCTCCCATGGAATCAAACAATTCTCAAGACGACCCGGGTCCCAAACTCGAGTATCCGGATAGAACAGATCACACACCCGATGCATCGATAAATCCACTCTTGGGGAGATGATCTTGCTGTGATTAAGGTCAAGTAGCCACCTATGTCGCCACACATCAATTAGCTTCCCATCACCAACCCTCCAAATAGCCCCTTTATCAATGACTTCTCGTGCTTGTAGAATACTCCGCCATGCATAGGAACATTTTGGATGAACAACCGCCTCAAGAATATTACCCTGCGGAAAATACTTGGTACTAAAAACTTTAAAAAGAAGGGAGTCTCGATTATGGATAAAACGCCACACCTGTTTAGCTAGCGGTGCTTTATTGAATTTTTGGAAATCCCGAAAACCCATGCCACCAATTGATTTTGAAGAAACAAGAGAGCTCCATTTGACCCAGTGAATTTTCTTCCCACCACCATTACCCCACCAAAATTTACGGACCATTGCTTCTATATCCTTGCAAAGACTTACCGGAAGTTTGAACACACTCATTGAATAAACCGGGATAGATTGAACCACAGCCTTGATCATAATCTCTCGATCGGCTTGAGACAGCAACTTTTCCTTCCACCCTTGCATCCTACCCCAGATTCTTTCTTTGATTTGAGTGAAACACGCCGTCCTATTCCTTCCAACCAGCGAAGGTAAACCCAAATACTTCTCATCTTGTCTAATGGCGGGGACACCAAGGGCCACTTTTATAGCTTCTTGAGTTGCTTCATTTGTATTTTCGCTAAAACAAAGAGTGGTCTTCTCCTTATTTATCACCCGACTGACGTTGCCTCATAACACGCTAGAAGCTCTTGAATTTTATTGCACTCATCTAGTGTTGACCTACAAAAAATTAAGCAATCATCTGCAAAGAAGAGGTGTGTTAGTTTTGGTCCTGCTCTACACAGTGAGAACCCCGGATTTCACCATTCATTCATTGCCCCACGTAAGAGTGCATTCAAACCTTCAGCACAAAAGAGAAATAAATAAGGGGACAAAGGATCTCCTTGTCTTAATCCTCGAGATGGGACAATCATACCCTTCGGTTCCCCATTCACTAGGATAGAATAAGAGACAGTGGTGATACACTCCATAATCAAGCCTACCCATGCAGCCGAAAAACCCATCTTAAGAAGAATCTTTTCAAGAAACACCCACTCCACCCTATCATACGCCTTACTCATATCCAGTTTCATAGCCATAAAGCCTTTCTTCCCTGTACAAGTAGTCTTCATATGATGCAAAGATTCAAAGGCAATTAAAATATTATCTGTGATCAATCTTCTAGCAATAAAGGCACTCCGAGTCTCCGAAATAATAGAATTAAGAATGGGTTTAAGCCGATTGGCAATCGTCTTATTGATAATCTTATAAATAACATTGCACAAACTTATTGGTCGAAAGTGAGAGATTCTCTCTGGATTAGGCACTTTGGGGATCAATGTAATAAAAGTATGGTTAATTGATTTAAGAATGGACTTTGTATTTAAGCAGAATAAAACAGCCTGAGCCACGTCCATACCAATATTAGTCCAATAAGTCCGGTAAAAAAGAGGCGGCATTCCATCCGGACCTGGGGCTTTTAACGGAGCCATTTCTTTAATTGCCACTCCTACCTCCTCACTGGTAAAAGGCATTTCCAAGTCTTCTCTCATCGTCCCAGTGACCACGACTTGACCCCCTCCAAAACCTTGTCAAGTTCCTGTGGATTTGAGGAAGTAAACAGATGAGTATAAAAATTAGTAATAATAGTTGAAAAAACCTCCTCATCCTCTTGCCAAATTCCATTCTCATCACGCAACCCTTTAATAAAATTCTTCCTTTTCCTCCGAGTAGTAGTCCCATGAAAAAACTTTGTGTTCTGATCCCCATTCTTGAGCCATTGAACCCTGGACCTCTGTTGCCACATCTTCTCCTTTTTATCATAAAGTGAATTCAATTCCTTTTTAATCTTGATAACCTCCTCATGCTCCCCAGTCCTGGCCGAAACCTCTTGAGCTTGCCATAATTGATTCGTTGCTTGCTTTATCATTTGCTTCACATTGCCAAAATGGACCCGACTCCAGGTCTTTAACTGTTTCTTGCATCTTTTAATTTTAGTGGCAGCCACAAACATGGGATTACCATTAGGAGCACAATCCCAAGCCCTTTCTATCACCTCCTTACACTCGTGGTCTGAACTCCACATTGCTTCAAACCGAAAAGGCTTTCGACGCCACTTTTGGTACTCTATACACCCATCCAAAGAAAGAAGAATTGGCCGATGATCCGAGGTAAAGCAATTCAAATGCTTCACCCTTCCCGTAGGGAACCGAGTCATCTATTCATAATTTGCAATACCTCTATCTAATCTTTCCCAAATCCACTCCCCCCTTCGCCTACCGTGCCAAGTGAAATCTGGTCCCGAATATCCCAAATCAACAAATCCACAAAGGTCCAACACATCACGAAAATTTTGCATCAAATAGTGTGCTCGAGGGACCCACCTTTCTTCTCTTGTACCTCAAGCAACTCATTAAAATCACCTAGAACACACCAAGGAAGCTTTGGTTTAGAGCTAAGCATTCGAAGCATGTTCCACCCCTCATCCCGTCGACCAGATCGGGCTCCCCATAAAACCCAGTCAACCTCCAAGCATTCTCTGAACCCCCATGCACAATAGAATTAATGTGATACTTAGAAAAATGATCCACCCACACATCCACCCCCGCTTTCCACAACAAAGCTAAACCCCCTCCCCTATCATCATTTGAAACCGTAAAAAACCCATCAAAGAAAATCTGATTTTTTACCCATCTCATATACTCCGTAGATGACCATGTTTCTGACAAAAACACAATCATGGGATCTTGTGCTTGTACTATTTCGACAAGCTCTTGAACCGCACGCCGGTTCCCAAGCCCCCTGCAGTTCCATGCTAAGATTTTCATGGTCGTCGGTGGGGGTGAGCATCGGCCTCCACCGATTGAGTTTTGATCACTACTGCCTGTTTCTTTCTACTAACCTTTGCAATACCCAACTCCTCACCGGACACCTCCCTTGGACGTTTCAAAGAGCCCAAGTCCACCGACACAGTACCATTATCATGCTGAAAAGAAGCATAATCCATCGATTTCTCCAACCGGGCCCCTAGACCATTATCCTTCCAAACTTGGTGCAGCTCCCCACAGTCCATTCCACCATCCAACCGGCCAATCTCAGCATCTATTTCATCGAGTTGAGCTTGGAAATTTTGGCTGGTAAGGCCCCGTGGCTGCCCAATTTCCATGCACCTGATCGGCGCACTATCAACATTCCGTCTAACATCTTCCAAAATTGTTGGACCAGCCCCCTCGCATGGCGTTTCATCAAGCCTCTCGCTTCGACTCTCCTTCTCAGCACCATAATCATTGTCTTCAACCCCAATACCATGTGCAGCATTCAATGTTACCCCGTCCTCTTCCTCACTGTGCTCCAAATGAAATACAGGACCCTCATCCTCCCCGCCGCGGCTCTTCATACCCTTCAACCCGGATCACTGTTTTCTTGGCCAGATTCGATGTACTTGCTCGCAGCCACGAACCATACCGCGCCCACCGCCCTGCACCGAGCCCTTACGAGCCACCCATATCGAACAGTCCCTGTCCTGGTGAGTAAGACGACCGCACCAATAACAGAGGTTCGGCAATTGCTCGTACTTAAAACCCGCCCAGCCATCCTCTCCGTTACTCGGTCCGATTTTTCTGCCTCGGCATAACGGTTTTGTAATATCCAGTCGAACTCTAACTCTCACAAAGTGGCTACTTTCAAAGTCTTCCTCACCCCCATCCATGTGTATGACTTTCCTCGCTACCGAGACGATATTTTGTGCCACATGCAACTTCAGGCTACTGATAGGAAGATCGTGCACCTGAATCCAAAAACATGCGCTATCATATACCAGTCCCTTCATCTCAGATTGACGTCGAATTCTTTTCAAGGCAACTAGATTCTTGTCGAACGACCACGGCTCCCCCGCTAACACTCTGTCAACGTCGCTCTGTTCCGAGAAAATAAATAGACGCAGTGATCCCCCATGTCCCTTGCTTCGAAGCCCTTCTTAGTATGCCACAATATTTTAAACGTGCGAGCTATGGCCTCAATATTCAACACTCTTCCCGTAGAAAACCTTGCCGCTAGAAGAAACTTCCCCTCAAGTCCACCATCGTCCACTTGAAACGTCACGCCTTCCGACTCCGTCAACGAAAAAGACTCCCAAAGAGAAGACAGATTCTCCATGCTTCTTCCTGCGTCAATCAAGGATCCCACTAATTCAAACAGAAGCCTCACTCAAAGAGTAGGCACGTATTCTACCAACCTAGGGTTTTAGCGCCGCCTTAGGTTGGAGAAACTCTGCTTCCTTCTATATTGTGATTTCTATTCTATATGTGTAGCATTTTATTAGTTGCGCTTCTCATAAACAAATTATTCAAAAGTATAATGCTATAAATTTTTGCAGACCATAAAGTACTTGCTTTCAGTGCCTAAAGTGAAAGGAGTAGATAATGTCTTGAACCAGACAGGTTATACAGCCTTACAGCTCTTAGATCAATATCCAATCAAAGGCTTCACCATTCAAAACATTTTTATAAATGACGGTGTTGAGAAAGCAGAGGACCCAACAACCACAGTTGGTCACCATGAATCAGTAAAACTAAAACCGTCACTGCAGAAATGGAGGAGCAAATTGTTAGGGTGCCTGAGATACAAGGGTGATTGGTTAGAAGAGACGCGGACGGCGGATCATTAATGGTGGTTGCGACTGTGATCACAACGATCGCTTACCAACCTGCACTCAGCCCCCCAGGTGGAGTTTGGCAAACCAATGTAAATGATTCTGGTCAAGGTTCAGCATGCAGCCCATATAATACATGTGGAGCAGGAACTTTGGTGTTAGCCTATTCTTATGAAGATGAATACCTTTATTTCATAGTATGCAACACTATTGCTTTTACTGCATCTCTCAGCGTCATTTTTTTGCTTATTAGTGGATTCCCTCATAAGAATAAAGTTTTTATAGGCCTTTTGACATTTTCCATGTGTACCACTCTCACATTCTTGGCCTTTTCCTATGTACTAGCATTGGCCTTGCTGGTCCCATGCAATCTTTATCTTAAAATTGGGTTAGAGGTGCTCATACTGGTTGGTGTTTTCCTTTGTTCGATTGCTGTTGTGGTTCTATTTCACACACTTCGCTTTCTCCATTGGCTGGTAAGTAAGATCAGGAAGTTCATCCCTACACGTGCATAGGCATTAACTTGTTGGATGAACCTCATGATTTGATGGACTCGTCTCTAAGATACGAAACTGCAATCGCTAATATTTAGTAAGTAATTCAAATTTTAATTTTCTTTCATAGAAAAGTGACATTATAGGTTGTGTGGTCTTCCATTAGCCATTATACCAGATTGGTGTAATAAATTAACTGCTGTACAAGTTCAGAATGCCATTTCTCTTTTTTTCTTTTTCCTACCTATGTGTTTCTCGGGACTGAAATTCAAACTATGATCATTTGTATTTGATTGCATTTTATGAGTTTATGTGATGAAGTGTATATATATATTTAAAATTTCTCTGTTGTTATTGGATCATATTCTTTCCATTTTGTATGACGTTTGCAGTCAAATTCCCTCATAAATATTGAGATTATCAAAGTTAAATATGGTAACGATTTAGACCCTAAGCTCTAATTCAAATTTTAAGCTAATTTTTTTTTTTTTTTTTTATAAAACAAAAAAGCTAATCTACCAATTTATAGACCAATTGTGTACATGATTAGTCAATTACCAATAGTAGGCATGGACAAACAATAAAATCAGCACAATCATAGAAATTAAATACACAATACCAATTTCAGCATGGTTCAAACTCAGCCAAGAGATGATATTCACTGGGAAGCTCCAGTTTCCCCTTGGTATATATCTCTACGTCTGCAAATACAAAATAAAAAATATCTTATGTTTTTAAAAAATAGAGAAGGCTTCTATTCTATGAAATAGATTTACTAATCTATTCCTAGAAAATAGATTGCACATGGTATAAGAGTAATATGAGGAAACAATTATGCACTAATTATTTATATAAACTTATCTATTTTTAGGAAATATACCTTGAATACATTTTAATTTAATGAGCTACACATGACATAAAAATATTATGAAGCATAAAAATGATGCACTAATCATTTTATATAAATTTTGTACAACTTTTTAAAAATATAGGGAGTTCCTGAGAGAGAGAGAGAGAGAGAGAGAGAGAGAGAGAGAGAGAGAGAGAGAGAGAGAGAGTTATACCTAGTTTTCAAGTTATACCTAGTGTAACTTTAAAGAATTATACATTTTTTGAACCATTGGATTTAAGTAGATCAAATGGTTAACAAAAAATTCTCATTAATGCTAATATTCTAATTGATCTCATTCATTATTTCTTATTTAATACATTCTATACTTATTTCTAAACCCAAAAAAATGCACTCTCTCTCTCTCTCTCTTTATCTTTGCACGTTTCCTTCTCTATCTCCTCCATGACTCTTCCACCTCCACGGCTAGGTTGCCGGCAGCAACTGAAAAAAAAAAGCTGCAACTGCCAGACATTGTTGAATAACATAACTATTGCTTTTAGTTATTCTCTATCTCCACGTTTTATCAAGTTTTTTTTTTTTTTTTTTTTTTTTTTTGAGAAAATGTATAATATTAAAACACAAGAAAAGGATTACCTCAGCCTACAACAATCAACCCAAACTTGATTGAATCAGGTAATCTAAAAAAGTCGGAGAAGCACCTTTCCAAACACAACTGACATTATTACATTTTGCATACTAGGCAAGCTCATGAGCAGCCCTGTTGGAGTCCCTTTTCATGTGTCGGAAGGAGCAACTTAAGAAGCTTGATTTCGCAAGCTGAATCTCATGGATCAGATGACCAGCTTAACTGCCCCAAAGATCTTGGGAAATAGCTTGAATGATGGAGGAAGCATCGGATTCAAAGATGGCCAACTGAACTGCCATTTCCTGAGCCAAAAGGACCCCCTGTTCCATAGCAAAGAGTTTAGTCCAATCTGCCGGGTAGTGCATGGGCAGAGCTTTACTAAGGGCAGCGACCACATTTCCACCAGCATCCCAAATGATCACTCCCACTCCTGAAACCCCATGATCATCCAAGGACGACGCACCATCCACATTAATTTTGCAAAACCCCGACGGAGGTGCCTCCCAGCCACCATTAGAGGGATGGCATCATGGACAAGTGCACCGAGTTGGCTTCTTGGAAGTCCTCAACAATTCCTTTCGCCATTTCCCAGATTTGTAGTGAGCTACCAGATTTCGGTTATGCCATATTGACCAAGAGATTGCAAAAAAATATTCCAAAAGCACCCCACAGGGGCTTGAACATATTTGGTGAATTAAACCTGTGAAGTCCTTCGCATTCAACAGCAAATTTAAGGGGCAGTTCTGCCAAAGCAACCACACCGAGAGAGCAAAATCACATGAAACTAATGCATGTAAGAGGCTTTCTGGTTCTTGCCCACAAATAGGACAGTCAAAGCTAGTCTGTATACCCTTTTCCGCCATCTTTACATACACTGGGAGGCCATTCACACAAGCTCTCCAAGAGAATATTTTGATTTTTGTAGGGAGTTTCAACTTCCACATATATTTCCAAAGATGAGCATTTGAGTCTCCAAAAGAACTTTCCCCCACATCAGTACCATCCTGGAGTTTAGCAACTATGTGATAAGCACTTTTGACAGTGAACACACCCCTTTTATTCCCAATCCAAATCAGATTATCCTCTAGCAAATTCTGACTTAAAGGAATTTTCAGAATAGTGTCCACTTCAAAAGGCAAGAAGAGCGCCCTTACAACACTGGTTTTCCTTCACTTAAGTCTCTTGATCAATGAGAGAGGAGACCATGGGAAAGCCATCAAAGTCCCTGGGTGGGGTGATGACTTTATCAAGTTGATTTCAAAGCATATGGTTGAAGATGTAATAGATGGATTGTTGTCATAAAAATTAGTAATCCAAGGTATACCAATATTGAAAACATTTTGGAGGAAGCCTATTAACAATTTTGCACAAAACAGGTTAATGTCTCCAAGGATGGCTTTCAATGAAATACACATGTTAAAAAAAAATTAGGTTTATTTTAAATATTTTCTATGAAAGGTAGATAAGAATTCTTCGATAATTAGTATGTTACCTTAATCAATAGGATTGCACTGTTGTAATGAGTTTGCTAGGATTGCACTATTGTCTTATAAGCAATAGCATTTGTTATGATGGTTATAAAGTTGCAACTGAATTGCATGAATGAAAAGTGCAGTCTCTATAAAAATTTCACAAATACAAAATAATGGCAACATATTTGCTCAAACTAGAATTTTAAACTGATTTCTTCCAAAATATTTAATGTTAGTGTCCGGTGGCTGTTTTTTTTTTTTTTTTTTTTTTTTTTTTTGCTGCCGGCAACTTATTCGTGGAGGTGGAAGAGCGGTGGAGGAGAAAGAGAGAGCATTCTAGAGAGATAAATGTGGACATAGAGAACAACTAAAAGCAATAGTTGTGTCATTGAACAAAGTCTAGAAGTTGTGCCTTTTTTCTTTGTTGCTGCCAATGACTTGGTCGTGGAGGTGGAAGAGCCGTGGAGGAGATAGAGAGAAAAACGTGCAAAGAGAAAGAGAGAGAGATGTGTAGTGGAGAGAGAGAGAGAGAGAGAGAGAGAGAGAGAGAGTCAGACGTATAAATTTTTTGGGCAAAACTTAGATACAGTACCTTACATACTATTTCTTAGGTTTCCCACCTATATTTTAGCCACTTGTCACGACATTAAATTTTTTCTCTGTCTGTTAATATTATTAGGGTATATTTGATAACTATTTTTTTCCTTTTTTTTTTTCTAAAAACAAATTTCTATCTTTGAGATTTAAAAACTTGTTTGGCAACCCAAAATGCAACAAAACTGTTCTCAAAATGAAGGAAATTGAAAAAAACAAAAGGTCTGTTTTTTCTAATTTTCAAATGTCAATGAAAACATGCATTTAATTTAATGAACCTGTTTCATTTAATGAGTTAGCATTAGAGTTCAAATCTTAGTAACAACATATTTTAGTATTTTCTATTTTTTCTTCAAAAAACTATCTTTTTAATTTCAACTAACCAAACATGTTTTTGATTTCGAAAATACAAGAATTTTTTTTTCTTTAAATTCCCAAAACCAAGTTTTTGAAAATAGAAAACAAAAACAATTACCAAACATAACCTCAGCTTTTTCAAAAGAAAAATAAAAAAATTAACAGCTTTTACCAAACACTCTACTTTTTTTTTTAATAATAATCCAATTTCATATCTTACTTTATAAAACTACTATTTTTTCAAAAAACTGAGTTTTAAAAAGCTGTATCAAACTTACCCTTAGTTTTTCCCCTCTAACCTACAGTAAAACATCCATTCGTCTTCACATCTCTCAAACTTTAAGTTGGACAATAGAGAATGGCTAGATTTTTCTTCTGTTAAGAATCGCTTGAGAGATCTTGATCCATATCTTCACAAAAAAAAATGTTATTATTTCAAAATTTTATTAATATTATATCCTATATCTGTATCATCATCATCCTCAAAAGCCATTAAAAAAAAAAAAAAAACTAGTTCTTTTCTCTCTATCCCATGACCTCCCTAGAAATCCAAATCTCCAAAATCAAAACCAATAAGAAAAAAATGCAATCTAAACCCAACGAAACCAAAACTGGTTTCCATGGTTTTCATGCTTTGTTCTTTGTTTTTTGATTTTTTTGGTTTTAGTTGCCTATGGGTTTTGGTCTTGGCCGCCAGAGAGGACCTTGCACCGATGGCTTGGGGTTTAGAGTGAAGTCCTGGTTGTGGGACCACGCCGGCGGTGGTAGGTTTTTATGGGGGCAATTTTCATTCCTTACCTTCTTCTTCTTACCCCTAACCTTTCGTATTCTTTGTTTGAATTTATTGAAGCCAAATTGGTTCTTTTCAGTTCTAGATTGAGAAAGTTGGAGAGATAAAAGGCTGATATCTATTAACAACTAGGAAAGATAAAATAAAGAACAAAAAAGAAACAAAAAGATAGGTCTTTAATGCCGTTTGTTGAAGTTTTTAATTATGAGAGTTGGCTAAAATATAGGTGGGTAACCTAAGGAATCGTATATAAGGTAATGTATCTAAGTTTTGCCCAAATTTTTTTCGGTTTAGAAATAAATATGGAATGTATTAAATAAGGGATAATAAATGAAATCAATTAGAATATTAGCATTAATGAGAGTCTTTTTTTGACCATTGGATCTACTTAAATCTAATGTTTAAAAAAGGTGTAACTCCAAGCAATGTTACACCACCCAATAACCTGTTATAGAATTTATATTTTGAAAATTTCTGTTGAATTACATGTTTTATATGTTCTTAACATGCATGTCAATTTTCATGCCAATCGGATGTAATTTACTATTCGATCCATAAACTCATTTTTTATGAATTATTTTAAACTACAAAAACTCAAATTTAAATAATTGATTGATAACATAGCCATTGATCTTTGATCATCTTTAAATTTTGTAAGAATGTAAAATATACGAAAATAATGTAATCTAATGGTGGATTTGTCAAAATTTGCATCCAATTAAAAAATATTGAGTGGTGTAACATTGATTAAAATTACACCTAGTGTAACTCCACAAGAATTACACCATTTTTAGACCGTTGATTTCTAATTAATCTAATGATTAAAAATAACATTAAATGCTAATTGATTTACGCCATTTTTTTTTCTCTCCTTATCTATTATTTAAAACCTTTACATATATTTTGATTTTTTTGCGTAATGACTTTACAAATATATTTGCAATACTCTCTCTTTCTTTGTTTTCCTTTTTCTTTCTAAGGCTTTGTTCCTCTTCTCTATTCTCTTGCACCACTTCCAAATTAGAGCTATTATCTCGCCCACCCTACTTCTTCTTCTTCTTTTTATTTTATTTATTTATTTATTTTTTATCTCTCTGTAGTTTCATCTAGAACATTTTTTTCCACTAGATAATATTTGACGCCCATAACTCTTGAAACCCAAAGAAGAAAAAAATGGAAGAGAAAATTTGAAAACAATCTTTGAATCAGAAAAGTATTAGAAAATTAATTGTAGTTGTGTTGTTGTTCTTGAGTTTCATTTGGTACTTTTAATGGGCAAATAGATCTAACGGCTAAAGTGATCACTGGTTCAAAAAGTGTTGGTACCCCTCCAAAGCTATAATTTGTGTAGTTCTTAACTTTGTACGACTTAATTTTCTAATTCAAGAAGAAAAAAATTAAAATTACAATCAAATTCATATCCTTTTCCCAAAATCAATCCTCGTTCTTCGTAACTCAACATGCTTCCCTTTTCTACTTTCTCAACCTCTTGCTCTTTTTTATTTCCTAACTCAAACTGTATCACTTTCTTCGTCCTTTTTTTTACAAGTTAATATAAATATTAGTGTTATTCAAATAAAAAATATAAATATCGATTGGTTTCTAATGTCTATTTCATTTAGGCTTCAATTGAAATTTTAAAAAAAAAAATTTGAGAAACAATTTAAATAAGTTCGTAAAGAAAAGAAAGTACAGAATCCACAAGGCAAAATTGTTAACTGCCTTCTTGATGACTTTAAGAATGACTTGATGAAACTGCTATCCCTAGAAAGATCTCCATTAAAAGGAAAATCATCATCACCAAATTGATTTCAAATTAATGATGTTAGGTTCTAAATATTTAGGATTAAATGTTTAGATTTCTAAATTTATGAATGTTGGCAAACCGAGATCAAAACATGTCTAGATTAGGTGTTAGACATTGCTCATGTTAGTTCAAGTCAAAATTCAAAACATGCAAGCTAGAGAGAGAAGATTTCAATTTCTATGAATCTCGATTGATCGAAAATCAAACTCGACTAATCGAAAATCGCAGACAACAGATTTTAAATCAAGCTCAATTGATCAAAAATTGCAGACAGTAGATTTTAAATCAGGCCCAAAGCTCGCAAAAAGGTTTAGGGTTTAAGTGAAACACTACTAGATATGAAAGGTTTAGGGTTTAGGGTTCTTGGAAGTCTTGTGAGTTACTCATGTGAGATTTGAGAGGTTTCTATACCTTCTAACTCAACAAGCATCTGCCGGAACGAGATCTACAATCAACAATTTGTGGAAACAAGTTGCTACATAAAGATCTACTACTAATGGTGATTTGAAACCTTTGAGTGGGATCTCAAAGTCACAAACATGGGTATTTGTATTCAGCAAATTCAAGATAGAAGAGTCCGTAGAGTCAGAGTTGCATGTGGTCGTATTAGTAAGTTCTACAAGATGTAGTTTAGATTTAGGGTTTAAATCTATTGTAAACTTTCATTCTATCATAGTGGATTTGTTTACTTTCAAGATAGTTAGGTTAAATCCTCCCAAGTTTTTTACCTTGAAACGGTTGGTTTCATAAGTTTTCCTTGGTTATTATATTCTTGTCTTCTTTACTTTTCCACACTAGGTAATATAATTGCATGAGTTTAATCTAGATCTGAATAATTAATCTAAGTAGCTACTTGGCTAATTTAGTCAAAATGAATCATGTAAAAATAATTTTCTTTCATAGCTAATTTTAAAAATTTGATATCAATCTCTTTAGCATTGTATAAACTCGGAAATCTAAAATTATCAAGCCGATATTTCAAACCAATAAGAAAATCTAACACACAAGAACACCAAACCCTATATTTTCTCCCTCCTTTATTTTTCTTTTGCAAGAGATATAGTTTGCGTCGCTTTTTTTTTTTGCATTTGCGTTTGGCCGGTCCCATGGCATTGTTCACGGACTAGCCAAGTTGCACAAAACGTGTGAATAGTGTTTTGGTTGTTTAAAAAACATTTTACTACAATGTTTTCAACAATAAGTTTTCAGTTTTTAACAAATAAGCGGTATCTAAACAGATCCATAATCTTCAAATTTAAACGAGTTGGGAGGCCTTGGTGGCTTATCAAATTCTTTTGATGCGGTAAAACATTAGTGGTATAGAACAGCACAACCACCTAAGAGCCCGCCCTAGCTCTCTTATGCCTCTTTCTCATTTCAAGAGAGTCCATTGTATGCAATTCACTACATAGAACTTGGTTACTGATAGCACAGTTTTTGTGACCATGCCTTGTGGGGATTGTGATGATCATGTCTAGTTGTCTCTGTAATTTAATTCCAAAATAGCTAAATTCTGAATTAATATAGAACAATGCTAGGAACCAAAAAAAAAAAAAAAAAAAAAAACAAAGATTACATAAAAAGCAACTTATAAAGTCAATTTGTCTCCGTCATGTATAATTATCTCATATTTTCAATTTTACATTCATGATATAAATTATCCTTTTTGAACAAAAGAAAGAAGATAAAATTATCTTAATTCCAATGCAATACAAAAATAATCTGTGAATACTTCAAAAATACTAGTAATTGAAACTATTCCATGTACTGATTTATAGTAGTTTTTTTTTTTTAACCCATAATCTTTTTCCTTATAAAAGCAAACCAAGCTTTTCTGGAGAAACGAAAACACTTATGGATCACAAATTTATTGGGCCATTATCTAGTTAATTTGATGTAACTTAATAAAACTCAACAAACAAATTGAACCAAATCTTTGTGGGCTTCTCTTGGTTTAATCTGGTGTTGATCGCCCTAAATCGGGGGCTTGTTTATTCTGTCTTAGGTGAGCTTGGTAGGGTGCTTGATGCCCATTAATGGTTGTGTTATTGGGCCCGGTCTGTTTGACTGGACCTACATTATTAGGCTTACTCCAATTAGACCCTTTTGGTGTGCCCATCTATGGGCTTGGGCAATTTTCCTCATTTGAATGTAATTTAATTTAAGGCGAAACCATATTTTCATTATTATATTTTTACAATATTCTCACTTTGGTTTCTATTTTTTTCACTGTCTTTAGTTCTTATTTAGAAAAATGTCATCTATTTCAGTCCTCTCCGTCAGTGCCCTAATGGTAAAGTCCTAGATGACAGACGAAACTATTAAAATAATAATAAAAAATTTTATTTTGACATTAAAAAATACTACATCAACATATAAATTTAAAAAATTAACTAAATAAAAAAATTCAAAAACATAATTAAAAAAAAAAATCACATGAATTAAAATCTAAATATATCTTGAACAAGAACAATAAGAACACAAACTTAAATTTAAGAACAAGAAAAACATTTTCCTTTATTTGACATTCTCTCTTTTTTTTTTTTTTTTTTTTTTTTTTTTTTTTTTTTTTTTAGAAAACAAACACAAAATTAATCATACACAAACCCAAAAAATTATGGACCCATTTGGTAGCCCATTTTGAGCACACTTTTGAGCATTTTAAACAACATTACACACTTTTTCATCCACACATATATCAAAAACACTCAAACAAAATTATTCAGGCTGCGTTTGGTTTGATGTAAATCGAATTTCGAGTGTAAAATGAATGCAAGGGAAAATGAATTCCTGTAAGGAAAATGAAATCTGGGTGTTTGGTTCTGCAATGGAAAATAATCTGAAAAATGATTTTCGGAGTTTGGTAACATTCTGAAAATGTTATTTTCCTACAAATGCTTCACATTTTCTCAGCCATTTTCTCAACTTCCAAACAAATTTTATAACAGAAAATTTCAAAATACACACTTAACACAACCAAAAATCAAAATAAAACCATTTATTCACAATATATACATAATATACTCGGTGAGAAGAGGAAGAGAGAGTGAGAGATAGATTGGGAAAGTGCGATCTTGATACCAACGAAGGACAACGGCGACCAGATCGGGAAAGAGAGAGATCGATACCGACAAAGGACGGCGGCAGCTAGATCGGGTGGGTGTGGGTTTGCCGAAATGGGGATTGGGTTATGTGGGTAGATGGGTAGCTTGGATGTGGATCGGAGCTCATGAAGGAGGGTAGCTTGGATGATGGCGGTGGTGGATCGGAGACATGCAACGGTGGAGCATGGCGGTTAGGTTGAGTGGGTGCAATCTCGTCGGTGTTGGGGTGCGACAAGCTGGTCTGGGGTGCGTCGAGCGAGTCGATGCTGGGGTGTGACAAGCCGGTGCTTTGATGTGCGATCTCCTCTGGCTGTTTCTCTCTCTCTTCTATTTTCCTGGGGTGTAATTCATTTGAAGGTAAAATATAACCTAAAATGGTTTTACACTAGAGAGGCCTTATTTTACCGTCAACGCAAAAATCAATTTCAATTGACCCAATTTTCAGTACCTACCAAACACGGAGGGTGGTGTAAAAGGATTTCTTGAAATCGTTTTCAACCGAAACAAACGCAGCCTCAAACTCCTCTACCAAATACCCCTTTCTCTCTCTCTCTCTCTCTCTCTCTCTCTCTCTTAATCGCTCGATTGTTTCTTTTCTTTTCTTTTCTTTTCTTCTCTCTCTGTACAGTAGTTATCCAAATCAGTAAAATTGAAATCAAACATATAATATATATACAGAAAACCCGATGAACAACAAAAACCCGGAAAAACCTAATCTGATCCGAGTAACAACCCAAAAAAATTCAACCACCACACTTACTCAAGCCTAATTTGATCTAAGCAACAACCCAGAAAAACCTAGCCGTGTCCACATCCTTGACCTTACTCCTACTCCTTCCTCCCCTTTCATAGAACTCGACTTCTTCGATACCATCGATGGCGTCGACAACGACTTTCTCCTTATCATTGCCATAGCTAATGGCTCTCTCAAGATCTACGATCTATCTCTTCCCCCAACCTCCAACCCAATCCACTCCCTCCACGAACGCTCTTGCTAGGTCCAGTCCGTCATCTACAACTCCGTCCGCCGCTACTCCTTCATCTCCTCATTGTGGGATGAATCCACCATTAACGCCCATTTCCGTTCACCAGAAAGAGAGGAAAAGAGAGAGGGTGAGTTAGAGAGAAAGAGTCCGAAATTGCATTTTGAAGAGAGAGCTTGAGAGAGTGAAGAATTTGATAAGGAATTTGGGGTTTGAATGTGAAAAAGTTCAAGCAAATGAAGTTGGGATTATGCTGTCTCATTTGATCGTTGATTTCATGTTTCGGATGTCAGGGAAAGAACAATGGGTTACTAAATTTTTTTTTGATAAGCACTGACTGGGTTTATTTACTTAAACCATATCAAAAAAAATATTTTTGATAATAAGGGGTTTTAAGTCGATATTGTGTTTGGATGCCAACAAAACAATGACAGGGTTTGTGTTTTTGTTTGTTCTTATATTTTTTGTTTTTATTTCTTTTTTTCCTTTTTTTCATTTAGTTAAAATTCATAAATTAATTTTTTGTTTTTAAAAGATGATGTGGCATTTTTAAAATGCTAAATAATATATTATATTATTATTTTACTACTGATGTCAGCATTTAGTTTGTCAGCGATGCACTCTGTCTGCCACCTAGGACTCTGCCATTAGAGCATTGACGAAAAGGACTAAAATAGATAACGTTTTTCTAAATGGAAACTAAAAGCAGTGAAAAAAAAGATAGGGACCAAAATGGGAATCGCATGAAAATGTAGAGACGAAAATGTGATTTCACTTTAATTTAAAATACGATCTGCACTTCACATTTAAAAATAAAAAATAAAAAAATTAGCCATATAATAATATCTAACTTTAACGTTTAGGTTTAAAGCACGATAAAATATGGGTAACCATCCACATTGACGCATATTAATTTTATTAAAAAGAAAAGTATTTTAAAATTTGCAAAGGTTAGTATCTTCATATCGGGAAAAATTATTAGGTATTTTGGATTACAATAAACTTATACTCCCTTTTCTTATATTCATAATAAATTTTACCAGTGAAAACCACCACAAATGTGAGGGAAGGTCAAAATAATTAGGTATTTTGGGAGCACTAAATCATCGTATCCTAGAATCAAGGGTAGCTCTATAGCCAACCCAGGGGGTTCAAATGAACCCCCTGGCTTGGCCAAAAAAACAAATTATATATAAAGTTTTTTTTTTTTTTTTTTTTTTCACTCCTAAAATAAAATTTTGAACATTCCGCCTCTAAATTTTGTTTAAATCCAATTGAAATAAACTTGAAATATGATCATTTTAGTGCTATTTTCATAATATTTTTACAATAAAGGTTAAGTGACAAGTTGTAATTGGCTTTTTATCCGAACCCATAATTGATGTCACTTTTTTACATACTTTTAACAACTTGACACCTAGATTTTATTGCATAAATGTTGTGTCAATAGCACTATTATTAAAATTGCTCATTTGTTAATAAATAAATATTCTTTCCGGACTCTAGCTTACTTTACCTTTGATGGTAAAATAAAACTGTTTTTTCTTGCACTTTTCTTCTTCATCAGAAAAAAATTACACCATACCAACTATTCTGTATTTAAATATATGATTCTTTTCTCATTCTCTCTTTTTCATTTCTATATTTTCTTTCTGTCTAATCAAGTAGTTTGATAAGTGTTCTACAATTTTTTGAGTCCAAAAAGTCTTTTAGTACTTTCTCCAATTCCAAGAGAATGACCACTTGTGTGGTTAAAAATCCACACTTCAAAAACAAAATCTTATATCGGTTACTATTTTTTTTTTCTTAGTTTCACGTTTACTCTCATACCTACTCATCTTACTATTCTTCTTTATCATATATTTTTATTTAATTGGTATTGCATACGATTATAATGAATTATTATTAATTTGACAAATTTTATGATTATTATTTAATTATATTTAGTTATGCATTTAATTGTTGTTGTCTTACGTACCGATCTTTAAACTATTAATAATTTTTTTAGACTATTGTATAGTATAGTTGCATTGTATACTACTTAGAATATTATGTTAGATTATTGCGTGTTATATGAAAACTTTATATATAAAAAAATAATAATCATTTTATTTTTTACTCATCCACAACAAAATCCTAGCTTAAGACATTAATGACCCCCCTAGAAAAAAATCCTGGAGCTGCCTTTGCCTAGAATACCCGATAATTACTTGGGTATGAGTTTTTAAAACTGTAAAAGTGTTTTTGACACATGGAGGGAGAGGAGTGTAGAGAGTATGAGAGAAAAGTAGAAGATATGATAGGAGAATGGTAATTGATTCCCCTTGTTTGGATGTTCTAAAAATTAAGTAAGGGGATGGTAATAGATTTACATACCCTTTGTTTCAATGGCATACAAATTAAAATAGGAAGTAGTGGAAGTGTTGAGACATTATATAAATTGAAAAGTATACTCCTTTTATTAAATTTAAAGAAATGGATATAAATTAACATTATAAAGCCAAAATTAACAATTTATTTTTCTTTTTAATATAAATGGAACCCTCCTTCCTGCCAATTTATAAGAATTAATAAAATTAAAGGGTTTGGTCCAGAGCATTGTAACTCAAATAACACCTTATGGTATTTTCAATATAAACGTTTAAGGTCCAAATATCTACTCCTACAACTATTGAATTAAAAAAAAAAAAAAAAGGTTTTGGACTTGTATATTATCCCTCTGAATCTCTTCAAAGCTATTCTGACTCCCTTGAAGAAGAAAAAAAAAAATGGTTAAAACATGGTTAATTAAACACCCTTCCGTCTACTACCCTCTCCTCCTCCAAAATAAACGCATATTATTAAGATTTGAATCTTAGATGATGGGAAAGGATGTAGGGAAGTTTCAGACTAATATTATATTGGTGTCGTTCTCAACTCATTGTTTTGTCTATTGGAAATTGAAATACTTTTAAATGACCTTGAAGTATGATTGTTTGAGTAAACACTTGACAAAAAGTTCAAATACGTAAAATCTTATTGGAATGATATATATTACACAATTTAGAGTGTAATTAAAATTTGACTTGTCTTTTATTTGAGTTTTTCACATATTTTATAGATGATTTTTAGTTGCTTACAAGAAAATGGAGAAGATGTAATTACTTTTGTTAAAGTAAAAGAAAATATTTCATACATTAATCTCTCTCCTTTACGTAGAGTCTTTGTAAAATACAATTAAATACATATCATCATGATTTGAATTTTTATTCCAACAATAAGCACAAAGTAAAGAAATACAAAAAAGAAAAGAAAAGACCTGGGATTGAAGAGTATCCAATGCATTTTGATACCAATCAGGTATTGATTTGTATTTGAAGACCACGCATCCTGTTTGTTACCTTCCCTTGAAAGAAACTTCAATATTCAACTGCTAATAGTCATGTTTGCCCAACTCGTATCAGTGTATCACCTTAGTAACTTTCGTGTTTTCTTTACCACCCAAGCCACAAAGCGAACTGTGTGAATCAAAAGAACCACAGCCATCATAGTAAGAAAACCAAAAGCTGGCATAACCATAACAGCTCCAGTTGATGTATAAAGATTATTGCTTGAAACCATAGCAGCTCCAGATGGTGCATAATTCTTATTGGTTGGGTCCACTAGATCTATGGCAAATAAATAGGAAAGGGCTAGGAATGTGATAGTGGTACACATGGCAAATGTCAAGAGACCCATACAGATCTTATTCTTGAGAGGGAATCCACTGATCAGCAAAAAGATGACACAAAGAGATGCAATGAAAGAGGAAGAGTTGCATAGCTTGAAAAGATGGTAGCTGGAAAAATGGTTAGAGCCTGCGACCGAGGTTCCAGCTACACGTATACTATCAGGTCTGCATTTTGAACCTTGACTAGCATCATTCACATTTGTTTGCCAAACACCACCCGGTGGGCTAATTGCTGGTTGGAAAGTAATAGTTGTCATTACCATAGCAAGCACCATTAATGCATCACACGTTTCTTCTATCCAATCACCTTTGTATTTCAAGCACTCTAGCCAATTGCGCCTCTTCTTACTTGCTGTGCTAGTTTTGCTGATTCATGGTTATCAACTACAGTTATTGGCGGCGGTGGGAGACTATCCCATGTATTTCCTCTTTCAAGAACGGCATTCATTAAAATGTTTCGAACAATGAGGCTTTTGAAATCTGCTGGACTATGCTCTAAGAATTTTGCAGCTGAAAAACCCATCCAGTTCTAAGGCATTTGCACCTTCTTTTACTTTAGACAATGAAAGCAAGTATTTTACTGTCTGCAAAAACTTATAGCATTAGAAATTGAACAATTTTTTTTCATAAGAAGCACAAGATGAAATGCTACATAAACCAATACTTTCTCCAATTTGGTATTAATTCATAACCACTTATACTTGGTTAGTGAAAAAGTAGATGTCATGAGTTATATATGTATCAGACTTTAAAAATTAGAGTTTTGAAAAACTAGGTTTTAATTTGTTACTACGCTTTTTCTTCCCTCCTCCAACCAAGAAAACTATAGAAGATAACTCCATTTGAGCCTTAAGGGTTACATTTATTCCTCTATACAAACAGAATTTTTCAAGTGAAAATTCACCTTATTATTACTATTTTTTTTATTGTATTTGAATTCCATTTTGTATTCTTCTCACTTGTTAGGATCTTGAGTTTTTAATACTAAATGTTGAGACACCACTTTAAATCTAAAAGCTTCAAGTTAATAGGTTTGAATCCATTAATTAATCTTATTTCGATCACTCAACCTTGGCATTACTATCTAATGTGAAACTTTACTACTAGACCAATTACATATATGTATATGCCAATTATTATAACTAACGACATTAATATTCTAATGTCACCGGAAATCCAGAAAGAAAAAACAATGCATAGAAACAATCTACTTGACTTCCGGTTTGAGCTACTTGACAAAATATATGTATATTATTCTACATAAATAATGCAAGAAATAAATTAAAACATACCTCAATTTGCTTTAGCATCACAGCATATATAATGCAATATGGTGTTACCGCCTTCGTGGTCCTGGGAATTGAGAAATTCCCCATCATTGCTCACAGATTCTACCAATAGTTTTAGAACTTCCAACTGGTTGTATTTAACACATAAATGCAAAACAGTCTTTTCTCCATCAAGCATAACTCTAGTTGAATTAGGCTGTGCAACAATCAACTCCCTTACAACCTCAACTCGACCTCTCATGGCCGCATAGTGTAAAGGAATTCTCCCATCTTGATCACGAATTAAGCATGCGTTGTCATTTACATGTAATAGTGCTCGAGGAATTTGTGTGTGGCCCTCAGCAGAAGCTAAATGAAGGGGGCAGCGTTTTAAGGAGTCCAACTCACTAGCAAGTTGGGGTTTTAGATCTAAGAGAGCTCTACTAAAATCAAGATGGCCAACCAAAGCTGATATGTGTAACGGAGTTTCGCCCAAATTAGTCAACGAAATTTTATTAAGGAGGCGTGGGTCTTTATGGATCAAACTATTCACTGTGGTTGTACAGCCACTCATTGATGCACTGTAGAGTTCTGTTATATCATCTTCTTCATGCCTTAGGTCCATTCTCTCTCTCTCTCTCTGGGTGGGGGGCGTATATGCGTGTTCTATCATCTATGTGATTAAAAGATAGATGTGAATATAAATAGATGCATGTAGTTATGTAGTTGAGTTATACAGTACGGCAATTCTGTGTCTGTGTCAAATGTACAATCAATTGACGTCGCAGGCATTAATGAAACTTTCTATTGGCGTTTCCTGAAAGGAAAAGTAGTTGGTTACAAACCGCGTGGTGTTGACAACCAAAGCAGGTTAGACGACTTTTAGCTTTGTTCATATTTTACATTATAAATTCGTTGCCCAGAAGTTGACAAATTCACATGTATGACAATTCTGCGTCAAACATACACAAGCAATTGACGACGTAGGCATTAATGAAATTTCCTGCTAGAGTTTCCTTATAGGGAAAGTAGTGGGTTTTATACCGCGAGGTGTTGAAAAAAAATGCAGGTTAAACGACTTTTTAAATTTGATCATATTTTACATGGATTCATTTCCCAGAATATGCATGGGAGAGGCTTAATTGATGGAGATTGCTTACCTGCTTCCGACGACGTGCATAGGATCATGCATATCCTACTTAAGAAAACTCAAAAGATCTTCACAGGCCGAAAGACCATATCCTATAGTTAGACGAACCATAGGATCATATATATCCTTAACCTAATAAATTAGAAGCATTCAAGCACCATGCACTAAATTTTACATCTACTTTATATGAGCATTTGATTAATAATTAACATTCATGGGATTATCATTTTAGTAAGGCTAAAATGTAAACTACACCCATTAAATATGGCATATTTGAATTTTACACCCTAAAATTAAAGTTTATTCTAATTAACAGTCTCTCTGTTAAAAAAAAATCCAAGTTGGCTATTAAGTGTCACTTCAACTGGCCATAAGGACTAGTTCATCCAATTAAAATAAGCCATTTGGACCATTTAATTAAAAAAAAAAAAAAAAAAACCTTTTAAAAAATATCTAAAATCTAATAAAATAAAATAATTTAATATAAATAGCTCTTTGTTCTTCCCCAAATTTATTGCTCTTTTTGATTTTTCTTCTCAATAACAACCACAATTTGAATATGTTTGGGTTTGCTGGAATGGGTTATAACGGATGAGTTTGCTAGGTTTGCCCATGTTGCTCAAGTTGATGGGTTTGAGAAATTTTGGGTTAATTTGTTGAATTTTAGGGTTTGCAAATTTTCTAAGATTTTATAGGATTTTCGATGGATCTCGATTAATTTTTTGAAACTTGGAAGGGATTTTCTATGGAGCTTGTTGATATTGTTTAGATCTTGGGCATTTCTTGGATTTTGATTTGTGTTCGTTGGTTCAAAATTTTATGTGTTTGATTTATTTGGTTTTGGTTTTGTTTATTGTGTTCATCGCATTTGTATTTAATTTCTTTGGGTTATTCATTGAAGTTTGATTTTTCTAGGTATATTCATATGTTCAAGCGTTTAGTTGAAAGGTAAAATTGTTAACATATATTATGTTATGGACTTTAGGCCTAGCTAGTTTACTTGTATAGCACACTTGTACTTGTATTACACTTTACTTGTACTGCACACATATGCTTACTTGTATCGCACACATATGCCTCCTATATAAAGGAACTCATGTATATTCTTTGATTATGAAATACAATACAATCATTCAGTATTTCTAACATGGTATCGTGAGCCAACGCTTTGACCTTTTTTTAGCAAGATCTTGTTTTTATTGGTGTTACTCCATTCTTAACATCGCTTCGTCAAAAAAAGTCACATGACCTCTTGTTATTGAACCTTCGACATCTTCTAGTCGTTGTCTTTGGGTTCCGGACCTGCGGCCGTTGTCGTTGAGGAGTCCTACACGGCATAGACTATTGCACGTGTCGCCACCGCCTTTTATATTGCTCCGATTACATTTTTGGAGGTATCACTAAGACCGTCATGCGCCAATCTACACGTCGGTGAAAACCTCGCATTCATTGGAGCTCGCACGCGCCCTCAAGCACAACCCAAAGATTCTGCGCCAACGCACCACGCACCCCACTCACCGTCCTCGGCTCCAACTAACGTCACCCGTGGCGTCATCGGTGCCACGTTAGCCCTAGTTGCATCAACATTGATCATCTGCGCGTCAACGCCACGTTATCTTGCTGATGTCATCTGCTGACCGTTGACTTCTGACCGTTGACTTTGACCGATAGTTGACTTTGACCTAGACCATTGACTTTAATTTGCCGTTGACTTTTCTCCCAGGGTTGACTTTTGCAGTCCAGGTTTTCCTTATCCAGTTTTTTGCATAGATTTCATTTTTGCAGTCTGTTTTTGCAAATTGTGTCTCTAAATGGATAAAAAAGATATTTTTCTTCCTCGCCCCATCAATACTATATTGGAGGGAAATAAAAATTACTTATCTTGGTCTTAAGCTATGTGTAGTTTTCTTAAGGGTTGCATGCTCGGCATTCTTGCATCTTGGTGCAATCACCATTCTGTCAAGGGAGCAAGTGAAGAAGATGTTGCCTTCCTTGGTCGCATGATTGAATGGGATAGTCACAACCACATGATCCTCACATAGATTCGGAACACTTCCATTCCCTCCATCTCCAATCTGTTAGGTAGCTTTGATGACGCAAAATTAGCATGGGATATGTTGGCCAAAAGGTACTCCACTACTCACGGATCCATGAAATATCAGTTAGTGGTTGAATTGCATCAACTCAGGCAAAAACTAGGGTAATCCATTAATGACTACTATGATCAACTTCACTTCATTTGGGACCAAATTGACCTTTCTGATTCAACTTGGGCATGCTCAAATGATGCTTAGCAATATGCTTCTATTAGAGATGAATTTCGCCTCTACGAATTCCCGATGTCACTTCACAAGGACTTTGAGCCCATTCGAGATCAACTTCTAAATCGCAGTCCTACTCCCTCTCTTGATATCTTTGTGAATGAGTTGGTTAGAGAAGAAGCTCGTCTTACAACCCTTCAAGCTCAAAATAAGCTCAATGTTTTGGCTATTACTCATTCTGCTCCACCCATAGAGCAACCTCGGCAATCGGGTGATTCCTCCGGCTCTAGCAATCGTCACAAGCAGACCAACAAAAAATTTTGCAACTATTGCAAGCGCCCTGGCCACATCATTGAAACTTGTTACCATCACAACAAATCTACTGTTGTTGTTGCTAACACCGAGCCTACTCCGCCAATGGCTTCCATTTCAGTTGAGTCCCAGTCTTTTAGATCCACTATCAACCTCTCCCCCACTGAACTACAGGAGATCGAACTCAGGTACATTCGTATGGGCTGGTAATGCATCTCTTTCCACCGCTTTCTCAGTTCTACCCGGTAAGTCTCAAACTTAGCTTTTTGATTCTGCTTGTTGCAATCACATGACACCTCACTCATCCTTATTCTCCAAACTTGACCCTGCACCACATCCTTTAAATATTCATATAGCTAATGGTTCCACCATGCATGGGAATAGTCTAGATTTTGTTTCGACCTCTAACCTCTCTGTTCTTAGAGTTTTCCATGTACCCGATCTATCCTATAATTTGTGTTCTGTGGGACAATTAGCTGAACTAGGTTATTGCCTTATTTTTTACTATTCTGGGTGCATTGTGCAGGATCCGAAGACGGGGCAAGAGCTTGGGACCGGTCCTAGAGTTGGACGTATGTTTCCCATGGACAATTTTCATCTTCCACCTGTTGCTCCTATTTTTTATTCTTGTTGTAGGCTGCTGCAGTTTCTTCCTTACCATCTCTCTCACTTTGGCATTCTCGTCTTGGTCATGCACCATCTTCTCGGGTACAACATTTAGCTTCTAAGGGTCTTTTGGGTTTTGTGTCTAAAGACAATTTTGATAGTACTTCATGTCGATTAGGAAAACAACCAGTTTTGCCTTTTAATAACAGTGAATCCATTTCTAATAGTATTTTTGAGTTAATTCATTTCGATGTTTGGGGACCTTCTCTGTTGCTAGTATTGGTGGATCTCGATATTTTGTTGTTTTTTATTAATGATTATTCTCGTTATAGTTGGATCTTTCCTATGAAATCTCGTTCTGAAATTTTACCAATATACAGCAACTTTGCAAAAATGGTTGAAACACAATTCTTCAAACGTATCAAAACTTTTCGATCCGATAATGCTCTTGAATATACTCAATATACGTTTCAAGCTCTGTTACATTTCTATGGCATTGTACATCATCTAACTTGTCCAAGTACCTCTCAGAAAAATGGTCGAGCCGAAAGAAAATTTCATCATATTCTTGACACTGTTCATGCTCTTCTTCTTTCTACCAAAGTTCTTGCCCCATTTTGGGGTGAAGTCGCTCTTCATGCTATTCATGTGATTAATCGCATTCTAAGCCCTGTCATCCATAATCGGACTTTGTATGAGCGTCTGTTTGGGTCACCCCTTGACTATCATCACCTTCGCTCCTTTGGATCTGCCTGTTTCGTTCTTTTTCAACCTCATGAGCACAACAAACTTGAGTCTCAATCTAAATTTTTTTGTTTCCTTGGTTATGGCAAAACTCAAAAAGGGTATAGGTGTTATGATCCTGTCTCTCATCGTCTTCGTGTTTCTCGTAATGTTGTCTTTTGGGAACATTGATTGTTTGTTAAACTTTCTCACTTTCGTTCTTCCCTGACTACCTTCTCTGTTTTAGAAATATTTCCAGATGAGTCTCCTGTTCCTTCTACAAATACTTTTGATCCTCCTTTGGACTTCTCTCCGGATATTTTTGATGCTTCTCCTAGACAAGTCGAAGATGAACAGGTTGATGACAAGCTACCCCACCTTGAGCACGGGTCCCTTGCTCCCGCTTCGCCTGAAGATCCTCCATAAGACATTCCATCTCGCCACTCAACCCGGGTAAGATCCATACCTGCACATTTACTTGACTATCATTGTTACACTGCCCTTATGGCAGATTGCAATGAAAGAGGAACTTGATGCATTAACCAAAAACCATACTTAGGATCTGGTCACTCTCCCTCTTGGACGATCCTGTGGTTGGTCGTAAGTGGATCTATAAGATCAAGACTCACTCTGATGGGTCCATTGAGAGCTACAAGGTTCGTCTTGTTGCAAAAGGCTTTACACAGGAGTATGAGATTAATTATGAAGAGACCTTTACTCCAGTGGCTTATATCTCATCTGTTTGTGGCCTCTTAGCTATTGTTGTTACTAGTAAATGGGATCTTTTTCGGATGGATGTTAAAAATGCCTTCCTTAATGGGGATCCGAGTGAAGAAGTCTATATGCAACCTTCTCCTGGTCTCTTTGTTGAATCAAACAAGGTTTGTCGCCTTCGACGTGCACTTTATAGCCTTAAACAAGCTCCACGAGCTTGGTTTGCCAAGTTCAGTTCCACTATCTTTCGCTTGGGTTACACTTTGCTAGTCCATATGATTACGCCTTATTTCTTCGTAGTAATGATAAAGGCACCATGTTACTTCTTCTATATGTGGATGATACGATTATAATTGGTGATGATCTCGGTGGCATTCAAGAACTCAAGGATTTTCTTAGTCAAGAGGGGAAACCATTGTCTAATCCTTCTCTTCTGAGATGATTGGTCGGGCAGCCTAGTTTATCTCACGATTACTCGTGCAAACATCTCCTATGTTGTTCATCAAGTGAGGCAAGTATATATCCGCTCCACGATCAACTTACTATGTTGCTATTCTACGCATTCTTCGATACCTAAATGACACTCTCTTCCATGATCTTTTCTACTCAGCTCAGTTTCCTCTTATACTCTGTGCATTCTCTAATATTGATTGGGCGGGAGATCCCACCGATCCAGGTCCACTACAGGTTATTGCTTTCTCTTTGGTTCTTCTTTGATTTCTTGGCGAAGTAAGAAACAAACTTTCGTGGCCCACTCAAAGATCAAGTAGAATATTGTGCTTTTGTTGATACCACATCCGAGCTCCTTTGGCTACGATGACTTCTTAAGCATTTGGGTGTGTCCACATCCTCTGCTACTCCTTTATTGTGACAACCAAAATGTCATTCATATTGCTCATAATGATGTCTTCCATAAACAGACTAAACACATCGAGATTGATTGTCATTTTATCCATTATCCATGGTGCTCTCAAGTTTTTTTCCGTTTCCTCCAAAGATCAACTTGTAGATATCTTCACCAAGTCACTTCCTAAGGGACGTACTCGTGATTTGATTGACAACCTCAAGCTGGTCTCACATCCACCTTGAGTTTGAGGGGGGCTGTTAACGTATATTATGTTATGAGACTTTAGGCCCAGCTAGTTTACTTGTATAGCACACTTGTACTTGTACTACACTTTACTTGTACCGCACACATATGTCTCCTATATAAAGACACTCATATATATTCTTTGATTATGAAATATATTACAATCATTTAGTATTTCTAACAAAAATAAAGTAATAATAGTAATTATTATTATTATTATTATTATTATCATCGATTTATTTTAAATTTTGAAAGTTTTTTATTTCAATTAACTACATGGAATATTTAAAATAGGTAGCGTGATTTACTTGGACCAAGTAATGGACATGACAGAATACAATACACTTAAATTCAACTAATGCCTCTACTAATGCATATGTTATATAATTTCAAGGCGTAATCTTTAAATTATGAAATTTTAAAGTGTAAAATTCAAGAACTGCACTTGTGTACGTTGGCCTAGCTAGTTTACTCGCGTCTTTACATAACGCACGCATCATGCTCTCATAGGGCAAAAGTATTGGGTATATTCCAAGCACACTACAGCATACACTTATTCAGTTATTCTTCCTTATTCGTGCATGGACATTTTATTATTTAATTCTTCTCCAAGTAACATTCAACGTACAGTTTTAACTTCTACATTTCTTTGGACTGACTTCTTAAAAATTCTTCTCCAACAACAAACAAGAAGACCTGACTTGCTAGCCGCCTCTGTTTTCCTTTTCCTACGCAATTACGTTCTCTAATAGGCTGAATTATCAAATTCTTCTAGTATAACCAAAGTTTTGGTCCATAAAATGACACGCCGTTGGATGCAATTTACTGCATATAACTTGGTTGAAGATATTCCGACTTTTGTGACCATGCCTTCTGAGGTTTGTGTTGAGTATGTCTAATTCAATTATCCTCTAACTGATATCAAAATAACTAAAATTTGAATGAATATATAACAATGCTAGGATTAAAAAAAAAAATTGACTAACCAAAGCAATTTATAAAGTCAATGTACTCTCGTGGTCTCTCTTTTTTTTTTTTTTTTTTTTTAAAAAAAAAAAAAAAAAAAAGCAATTTAGTTATCCTTATTCTAATGAAATATATTAAAAAAAAAAAAAAAAAAAAAGGTGAAAATGCTATGTTGGTTCTTACATTTTAAGGTTATAGTCAATTTGATTTCTACATTTTGGTAGCAGTTAATTTGATTCCTATTATTTTTAAGTTGCAATCAATTTAGTTTCTATCATTAATTTACTAATAAAAAATGCTTACATGGCAAATGGTATGCATGGTTGGCATATTTGAAGCTGACATGGATACTAAAATAATAATAGAAATGCCACATCAGCATTTGAACATGAATACATATTTGGGACCGCAAATCTCCATAAATCCAAATCAATTTTTTGAGTGATTTTCATTTCGGTAAAAACTATAAACTTTATTTATATTAAAAAAAAAGAAAAAAAAAGAAAAAGAAAGAAAGAATTTTTTTTTTTTTTTTTGTTAAGTTTCTAAACTATTGTATATTGATGTTGTGATCAGTGATCACCGTCATGTGACATTCTTGGAATTATTATTATTATTATTATTATTATTATTATTATTATTATTATTATTATATGTGTTTGGTGTGCAATGAAACACGTGACATTCTTCACATGTTTTTAAAAATGAAATAAGAAATATAAAACCCTTTTTATTTGATTGGCTTAATGGATACGAAAAACTAACATGTGTTTCATTATGGATAAGTTTGAGGGAATAGCTATGCCAAAGAAAGAAGGGGGTAAAAATGACCAAATACTACTATTTGGCAAAATATATAGGAATCTACCACTATTTTGAAAATATATATGGATATATATATCATTGTTTTGGAACTCGAGTTTGTCATGTAACTCAAGTTCTAGAAAATCGAGTTTTTTGAAAAATAGCTTTTAAGTTTCTTTGTGTTATTTTTTATGGAACTTAATTTCCTGAAATTCAAGTTACATAAAAAATTAGTGGCTATTATTCATGGAACTTGAGTTTGCCGTGTATCTTGAGTTTCACGAACTTGAGTTTTAAAAAAATGATAGACCTCTACATATTTTGCCAAATAATGGTACTTGGTCATTTTGTCTGGAAGAAGTGAGGTGTCCATGCACGCCCAATACGTTTATCAATCTCTACTATTACTAATCAGCAATGAGTAAGGGTAATTCGGTGTTTAATTGATTATTTAATGGACAAACTATTATGTTTCGAATTTATTTAAAAAATGCAATCAAGTGATAACTTTTATCTCCCTCAAAAAAAAAAAAAAAAGAGTGATAATTTTTATATAGTGCCAATTTGACCTAAACTTAAATCATTGCAAAATGAGCATAGTACGAAATGACAGTGACAAAATTGATAACAGGTGAAAGTAATAATTTTATATTTTTTTATTTAAAAAAATATAATACTAAATAATTTGGATAGGGAAAATCAAATTTATTTTATTGTGGAGCTTATTCAAGAAACTCAGTAGACTTGGTCATGAACTAAACAATTGTTACAAAAAAACCGGCCCACCTTAGGATTTTCTTGGCAAATGTTGTTCTATGTGAACCAGCCCACCTTAGGAATTTTGATTAAAACCCGGTCCAAATTGTTTGTCTCAAGTTTAGTTTTGACAGGTTTAACACGTGAACCCAGCCGGCCAGCCTTATTACCAAGTGAAAGAATAATAACACATGCATGTTTTGCTGGAATTTGTAATTTGAATTTTTTTAGCTTGAAAATTCCGCTCAGAAGTACTGAAGGAATTTTGATTTTTCAATTTCTATCATTGCCAAATTTAGATTAAAAAAATTATAATCCATATCAAATAAAATTTGGGATTAATTACCATTCTGGCCCATTGATGGTTAGTAGGGTTCTTGATGGCCCATTGATGGTTGTAGTATTGGGCACGGATTGCCCATCTTGGGCTTGTGCAATTTTCCTCATTCGAATGTAATTTAATTTTAATACAGTCTGCACTTCATATTAAAAAAAAATTAGCCATATAATAATATCTAACTTTAACGTTTAGGTTTAAAGCATGATAAAATTTGGGCTATCATCCACATTGATGCATATTATTTTTATTAAAAAGAAAATTATTTTAAAATTTACAAAAGTTAGTACCTTAATATCAAAGAAAATTATTAGTTATTTTGAAATATAATAAAGTGGTTCTCTCTCTTTTTATATTGTGAATTTTATTGGTGGAAACCATCACAAATGTGAGAGAATGTCAAAATAATTAGGTACTTTGGGAATTGGGAGCACAAAATCATTCGTACTCCTAGAGTACTTGATAATTACTTGGTATGAGTTTTGCAAAACCTAAAAGTGTCTTTGATGCATAGAGGGAGAAGAGAATAGAGAGTATGAGAGAAAAGTAAAAGAGATAATAGGAGAATGGCAATTGATTCCCCTTATTTGGATGTTCTAAAATTTAAGTAAGGGGAGGGTAATAGATTTACATACTCTTTGTTTCAATGACATACATATTAAAATAGGAAGTATTGGAAATGTTGAGACATTATATAAATAAAAAAGTATATCTCTTTTATTAAATTTAAAGAAATGGATAAAAAAAAAAAAAAAGGTGCCGCCGGAAGTGTACTAAGGAAATAAAATTCCGTTGCATGCGAGACGGAGTTATTCTTTAAAGCCTGATATGGTATCATTTTTCCAATAAAAATCAGAGAGTTGCGTCCTAACTAGATTGCCCCAGGCGGTGAATGCAAACAGGACATTCCAGGGAACATATGCGAATTGGGTGTTGACCTTGGTGTTTTGTTTACACCAGTTATGAAGATTGAGGTTGAAGAAATCTGGGATGAGCATTTTAGGGGGGAAAGACATCCAAATACTCCTTGCGAACGTACAATCGCGTAGCACATGTATCGGAGTTTCTAGTTTGACACAACGTGGACAGATTTGATTAGTCTGAGGCGAATGGTTGAAAATGATGGATTTGGTAGGAAGTCTATGATGAGCACACTTCCAAAGGAACAACTTAATTTTAGGTGGTAGTTTGAGCGTCCAAATCCATGACCAGGTTTCTCGTGCCCCTCCTTGACCTTCATTTCTACTATCTAGAATGAAATGATTTGCAGATTTGACCGAGCAAATGCTAGACTGATGGTTCCAAACCCGGATATCGGTGGGCATATGTGAACGATGCAAGGGCAGCAGTTGTGCAAAAATATACTGAGTTATTATTGAGGGAAGAACCATGCTAAGCGGTGTGAAACCCCATTGTTGATTCGCATCTATCAACCTTGCCACACTATAGGTATATTCATGCGGTAGCAAAGGACCATAAATTAGGCTACCGATTGGACCAGGGGGCAGCGAGTTCCTCACCACCCAACGAAGGCTACTATGTAATAGATTCCGCCCTCGGATGAGTGCTTTCCAAGAATGTGAGATCGTGGGCGATGAAGTATGGAGGAAATTTGTTGTATGGCAGTGTTTTTGTGAAATGAATTTGGCTAACAAGGTATTTTCATTCCTCCATAATCTCCATGCTTGATTCATAAGGAAGGCATCATTGCTGGCTTTAGAGTTTCTGATACCTAGACCCCTCGCTATTTGGATTTAGTAATGGTCTCCCAATTCATGAGATGAATATGCTTTTGAGTAGTCGTGTCACCCCATAGAATGCCCCGTATCGGTTTATCGATGTTGTCAAGAATACTTCGAGGAAGAATCGTCGTTTGCATGGAATAGTAAGTAAGTGGAGTCGGAGAGAGGACAGACTTGATTAGTGTAACTCGACCCGCTTGAGATATAATTTTAGACCGCCAAGCTCTAATACGGGTTTGAATCTTGTCAAGCGGAGGTTGGAACGCACTGGTAGTTTTCCTCTTGAGGATTAGTGGCATGCCTAAGTACATGCCTAGATCAGTAACAATCGGCATATTGGTGAGGGAAGCAATATGGCGCTGCACATCAAGTGGAGTTACGAGAGAAAGAGTTTCGATTTGTTAATGTTACAAATTTGACCCCAAAGTTGACAGAAGTGAGCGAAAATATTAAAGATGGTCCTAATGTCATGATGTGTCGCTTGTGAGAATAGAAAAATATCATCCACAAAAAGAATATGGTTAAACTCAATAGGACGTCCGCCCACTCGGATAGGGGAGAGCTGTTTGGTATGAAGAGCATGATCTAAAGCTAAGGATAAGTGATTGAAGCAGAGTATGAAAATATATCGCGATAAAGGATCACATTGTCGAATACCTCTAGATGGTTGGAAAGCTAGACTCACCACACCATTCCATAAAATAGAAACAAAATATGAGGATATGCAAGTTAAAATTAGATCTATTATATGCTCAGGAAAATGATAAAATCTGTGTGTATATTTGATGAATGACCAATCCAATTTATCATAGACTTTGTCCAAATCAATTTTTGCTGCCAATGGATTTGTCTTCCCTTTCCTTTGGTTGATGAAATGGAGGAGTTCCTGGGTAAGGACATAGTTATCAATTGCTTGTCACCTGGTACAAAATTGGATTGAGCGGGATGAATCATAGCCGAGGAAGGAAAGGTTTAAGTCTATTCACTAGGATTTTAGTAAGAAGCTTATACAGGGTGTTACATAAGCTAATGGGTCGTGGTTGTGAAACAGTTTCCGGATTAGGAACTTTAGGAATTAAGGCAAGTTTCACTTGGATTAGGTCTTCTAGGATACGAGATGTGATAAACATAGTTTGAATGAATTTGGAAATATCCGAACAAAACACATTCCAATTATTTTGATAAAATTGCGCATGAAAACCATCGAACACAGCGATTTTAGCGGATGCATGCTCCAAAGGGTGGAATGGATTTTAGACCTATCTGGAAAACATAGGAGAGTGTCATGTAGTTCCGAGGATTAAAAGCCGAGGAGGAGTAGAGTGTTTGGGGGGAGGTAAATTGGAGTTTTCGACCGGATTGAAACAATTGTTTGAAGTGATTAGTAATGTAGTTGTAAAGGTCCAGTCCTCGTAACCAATCCTCTGACTCATTTTTTGAAGTAGAAATATGTTGCTGTGCTCGTCTAATTTTAGATTGAATGTGGAAGAATTGTGTGTTGGCATCACCATATGATAACCATAGGATGCGAGATTTCATTTGCCAAAGAAGATGCTCTTGGTAAAGGATAGTATTATAGTATTTATTAATTAAATGATGTTCTAATTGTAGTAAAAAATGAGAGGGTCGGTGGCATAAAGCACGTTGAGTCCCTAATAGGCGAGCCCGAATTTGTTTTTTGTTTTGGCCGACTTGGCCAAAAATATGTGTTGTAGTCATTAAGACATCCCTGAAGGTGGTATATTTTCTTGTAAAAGTCTTTAATGAAATCATGTGAGTTGAGCACGTGTTGTTCATGTGTTGTCCAACAATTAACTCTAAGTTGACGAAAAAGGGTTGAGTTTGCCACATAGGTGGGAACAGAACTATTTGTTTGAAGAATGGGATTCCCATTCGTTCGTGGATACAATAATTGGATGGTGGTCTGAATGAAATTTAGGGAGCGTCGGACAGTGAGCATTTGGGAATAGCAGTTGCCACGCTGCGTTGTGAAAGGCCCTATCCAGTTTCTCCCTAACCAGACTTGTTGAGTTGAGTTTCCATTGAGTACATAAGTTCCTCCCTTGTCAAGAAGTTGAAAGTTGGAAAGGGGAGCACTTCGTTTCCAAAGGCCATGCTTTCTCGTGCATAGGTGGCCTAAGTTAGTGGCGGGGCAGAGACCCTTCTTATGGAATGACAATGAGGTCGTACATGACAAGGTCAAGCCGATGAGACTAACGGCGAAGGAGGTGGTGTAGGTGGCACCTCCATCTGATGCATCGTTTCCCATGCTAGATAAGGTGGGTTAAGGATGTCCGTACGGGTGGGAATGATTCGTGCATGCTATTGTATCGGAGTATTTGGGTAAAGTGCAACTTGGAGGATAGGTATGGGATGGGTTCAGTTGGAAGGGTGTATGAGGGACATGTGTAGAGTCGGGTAGTCCGATATCTCCAATGGAAAGAAGAGAGGTGCATTGGAGTTAAGTGTGCTTGAGCTGGAATTTAGGTGCGGGTGGGTAGGAGAAGGTGGTGGTGAGTTGGAGTCAAAGGAGTGGGAGGGTGTGGTCCATCACGTTTCGAATCTAAGGCAGCCAATAAAGATACTTTAGCCTTTGCTACTTGGAATTCAGGTTCCCATTTACATACGGATAGATAGTGCTTGCCCATGAACCATGGACCTTGTTCTAACACATTCATAAAGTCAGTAACTTAGGTAAATTTAACAAGAAAAAAATCATAACCTAAATCAATCATATTGATATTACCTTTAGGTCGCCAAATACCTGTAAGGCATGTGACCAAAGCTTTGTAGCCAAAGGACTTACCAACCAGTTTCACTATGATACTAGTTTTCCAAGTGGCATAAATCTTCTCTCCGACATGGGATGGCAATGGGATAGTGTCTTGTAATCCGTCGGAACCACCATTCCGCCCTCGATGTTCTCCATCTCTAGATCATCCCCAGCATCATGGAATGGAAAGGCTTCCTCCTTTGACATGTCTTGTTGTAGTGCGTCTTTAAAGGAAATAGGTTTGACCTTATCTTTGAACCCTGACTCTAGATGTGGGTGTGAATGAGGATGGTCAGGTAGGGCGGCTTGTCCAATGGAGGACCAAGGATGTTCCTGGTCTCGTCGAGGGGATAGAGGGCAATTCACATCCTTTTTATGTGTGAAGTTCAGTAGAAATTGTGTCTCAGGCGAGGATCGGGCAAGGGTCGTCATCTCAATTCCACCATTTTCTCTAGTATAGAACTCACCGGGAATAATCTTTGTGGATAAATAATGCCAGTCACAAAAAATGAATATTTTCATTTTTAGATCTATGATTAACATAAATTAAAATTGAAATGCAATTTATTTATTTTTATTTACTTAATTATGTAATTTATTTTATTTATTTATTTCTTTACCTAATAAGGTAAATAATTTAATTCTTAAAATTTTATATATTTGGTTATATACCTTTGGGAAAAATATCCATACACCCCTTGAAATTTAATGTAGTGGTCATTATACTTCCTCAACTTTTATTTCAACTAATTTACTCTTTAAACTTCACATATTTACCAAATTAATACTTCGGTTAGTTTGCTATTAATTTACTAACAGAAAATGCACTTGAATCTCATATGTGAAACTTTAAAACATCAAATCAATTATCCGGATTAAAGTTAGTTTAGTGGTGTGGGAACTACATTGAATCATTCAAATCTGCAACTTCTGCACTAGTCTTGGCAAGACCACAATGCTCTAGGTTTGGTCACCTCCAATTGCTTCGGTGTTTAAAGTAATTGTCGATGGGGTAGTCTTCTCGCAACAAAGGCAGTCGGGAGTAGGTGTGTGATATGCAATTGTGAAGGATTGGTTATGGGGGCTTTATTAATGAAGCTAAATCAGCAGCTAAATTCCTTGGAGGCTCAAGCCAAAGCTTATGAATTGGGGATTTTGTTTGCTAAAGATATGAGCTTTCATGAGATTGCTCTTGAGAGAGATTCTCTTATTGTTTCAAATGCTATTGCTAGCATTTCTCCTCCTCTATCTTCGATAGCATTGATAGTGTATGGAATTATTTCTCTTTCAAATGTTTTTCATAGTTTTTCTATTTCACATGTTGGTAGGAATGGTAATCGGGTAGCTCACTTGTTAGCAAAACATGCTTAAAGTGTTGAGCAATTTGTTACTTGGATTGAAGAGAGCCCTTATTTCTTAAAACATGCTATCTCAGGTGATGTAATTTCTTTTTGTTCATGTTAATGAATTTTCAGTTTCCTATTAAAAATAAATAAATAAATCTGAAGTTTGAACTCGGTGGAAAAAAAGAGAGACCTTCCTCTAGCATCAGAGTTCTTTGTTCTACCATAGATCTCATTGTCCATGACCCCACCGGCATTCAACTATATATCAGGATCCACCATTTGATATCTACCATTATTACCGTAGTTCCAATTTAACAACCCAACAAAGAAAACTAACCAAAACCCACCAATCCAACACCAAAGCCCAACAACCAAAGAATCAAATTTCATTGAATTTGTCAAACACCCAGAAATTTTTTGTAAAAGAATAAACAAATAAATGTAAAGTTACTAACCATATGGGTCTATGGCAAGGCAAAGGACAAAGGAATGGGTTTGTGATGGTGGAAGAAGATAACAAACCCACCCTTAATAAGAAAACTGTATAAAAATTAAAAAAAATAAAAAATAAAAGAGAAAGAAAATTGATTCCATATTCATGATTAGCAGTGGGGTTGAGCACAAGTTAGTGGTTTTGGGCTTCATTTTCTTGAGCTTGTGTCTCTCTCAACGTTTCTCTTTCTTCTTTCTATCAGGTTCTAAACTTCAAAGTTTAGAGAATTGATTTTGGTATTTTACTATTTTTAAGTTTAACATGTGTTTTTCGTTAGTAAATTAACAGCACACCAACTAATGTATTAATTTGATACAAGTGTAAAGTTTAAGGAGTAAAATAGCTGAAATAAAAGTTGAGGGGTGTAATGGCCACTACATGGTTCAGCATCAACCTCGAGATTCTTTCCCCGACTACAAGAATTGCTTCTAATTTGGTTTGGCATTCTAAGGAGCAACTTCCCCGTAGGCTTGATTCGGTTCCATCTTGCTAAATAAAAGTTGAGGGGGTGCATGTAATGGCCACTATATTAAAATTCAAGGGGTGTATGAGTATTTTTCCCTATCTTTGTGGGTAGTCCAATTTTTATTTATATTTTATGGGTCTAGCTCCCATCCCATTCAATACTCTCATGTTTTCTCCATTTTTTAGATGAAAGATATGTGCAAGTGAAGCAATCCAAAGGCTAAAAAAAACCACAAAAGCAACTTGTCTTTCATTCTCTCTCCATTACTCTCTCCCTCTTTTCTCTCTCTAGAACTCCAGAATTGAGTATTTCTTAGTAAATTGTCTTGCCCCTTCCTTCATCTTCTCTGCAAAGACTGTAAAATTCCATAAAGCAATCACAAATCTCCATTACTGTAGCAATTACTAAACCCTCCATGTAACAACCCAAGGAAAAGCGCTAGTCACATCTGCACTATACCTCAAAAGGACTAGTCACAATTAATGCTCTTTGTAATTGTTAATAAAACCCAGTTCAACCTAGTATTTACCCGATGTGGGACTTATCACACACCCACACACATCACACAATCAATTAAATTGGGGCATCACAATCTCCTCCACTTAAATCTCTAACGTCCTCCCTAGGGCCCACTTTGTGGGGTAGTGTCTCTAAGCCCACACGGGGTTACCGGGCTAGCTCTGATATCATATGTAACAACCCAAGGAAAAGTGCTAACCATATCTGCGCTATACCTCAAAAGGACTAGTCACAATTGAGACTCCTTGTAGTTGTTAATAAAGCCTAGATCAACCCAGTAAATATCTGATGTGGGACTCATCACACACCCACACACATCACACAATCAATCAAATTGGAGCATCACACTCCACCACTCAATCATAAATGGTTATGGGTCTATCTCAAAAAATAATTAATTGGTTCCACAAGAACACTAAAACCAGAAAACCCTAGTCTATAGTTGTTTTGGGTTTCAAGAAATTACAAAAATTTGGCTTAAACTCATCTTAAAAAAAAAAAAAAAAAACCTTACAAATGAAGGGGTTCCATTGTAAGTAATAATGCTCAAAAGCCCAAAAAACTGAATATAAGACTCAAACAAAAGGGAATTTGTCTTTGTGTAGAAGAAGAAGGAAGGAAGGAACAAGACACAACTTACGATGGTAAATGTCGGTACGAACCATTCGCAACGATTCCTGAAGTTGTTACCACCGTAGACTTCGATTTCTCCGCATCGGCATCGCTTCACCTTCCTCCGCGCTTGCAACGCTTCACCTCCCCTTTGCGCCAACAACCGTTCGCCTCCCCTTCATGCCGGCGACGCTTCGCCTCCCCTTTGTGCGGCGAGGCTTCGCCTCTTTCTCCACCTACCGATCTGTACGTCTCATTTCTCATCCCAACCTTATCGGACATTTCTCTTTTTTTTTTTTTTTTTTTTTTTTTAATTGATAATTATTGATGTACTACCTGTTGTTGTGTTCTTGGAATTATTGTTTGCTTGTAAATCATGGGTGACATCTTACCTTAGATTATTTTCTGGTTAAATTTGATTAGATTGTTAAAGCTATTTTATTTGACATCTTAAAGCTATTTTATTTGTATATGTAGGATTACACTAAAAGTGCCATGTACTTGTAGATTATCCCTTGATATAAAATAATTATGTGGTAAGTCTACCATGCCTATGACTTAAAACGATTTGCAATGGTACTAGTTCACTTTGGTTTCCATGTTTTGTGACAATTTGGGTCATAAATATGGTGTTATGGAAGTATAAATGCCTTCTTCTTCTTCTTCTTCTTCCCCTTTTTTTATTATTTTTTTTTTTTTTTTATTTTAAAGAATTTGATTTGAATTTTTATTCTTATTGAATGACATAGTAGATTTCAAATTCTAATTGGATTCATGCTTTTCAAATAGCTAGCAAGCTATAACTGAATGTAGGGAATGAGTTCAATGAATTAATATATCTTAATGTATGAGGATGATGATGATAGCATGTATATTCTAATGTATGTGCAGTTAACTAGCAATGCTAAGCCATCATGGGCTCCCTCGCAATCGGGTCGAGAGGTAGTCAAGTTTGACCAGAGCATTCATGTATAATGTGGATTTAATAAAGAGAATGACAAACTCACGAACTATTACTAATCAGTTGTATTTGTTAGATTTGCATTTGGATTTGAGGATCAAATTCAAGAGATTCACTTGGTTTTGTTTGTGTTTAAGCTTAAATACTGAGCTAATTTTGGTTGGGATTTTTTTTTTTTTTTTTTTTTTTTTTTTTTTTTTTTTTGGGCGTGGGTTATCCATTTCTTAGTAAACTAAAAGTTTTTGTTTTTTTTTTCTTTTTCTTTTTCCCCTTTCTTTTGTATGTGGGTTAAAGCTAACTAAAAGTTATCTTTCTTTTATCTCCAGCTCTCTTTCTCTTTTGTGGCTGAAGAAATTGTGAGGAACAAGGTGAAGAACACAAGTTAACTTTGGATTTTTTCTGATAGTTGTTAATTTAGTTTGAGTAAAGTAAGTAAATTCTAGTTAAAAACTTATAAAACTCTATACTTGTGATGTTGGAAATTAGATTTGTGGTGGTATGTTGTATTGGAGCAAGCAGGTGGCTTGCATGGTGTTATAAGGTGGTTTAAACTAATATTGAAAGTGTTTTTCATTTCTTACAAATGTGAATAAGTATTGTTGATTAGATGTGATGAATTGTATTTTATTTGATTTTAATACTTGTAAGCATTATAGTTGTGATGTTTGTGATTGGTTTTGTGATGGGCTGTTGTGTTGGAGCAAGCGGGTGGCTTAGATAGTATTATAAGATGGTTTAAACTAATATTGAGAGTGTTTTTCATTCTTGCAAATGTGAATGAGTAATGTTGATTAGATGTGATGAATAGTATTTGTTTTGATTTAAATACTTGTAAAACTCTATACTCGTAATGTTGGAAATTAGATTTGGGGTGGTATTTTGTATTGGAGCAAGCGGGTGGTTTCCATGGTGTTATAAGGTGGTTTAAACTAATATTGAGAGTGTTTTTCAATTCTTACAAATGTGAATGAGTATTGTTGATTAGATGTGATGAATAGTATTTTATTTGATTTCAATACTTGTAAGCATTATAGTTATGATGTTTGTGATTGGTTTTATAGTGGGTTATTATGTTGGAAAAAGTGAGTGGCTTACATAGTATTACAAGGTGATTTAAACTAATATTGGGAGCATTTTTTATTTCTTGCAAATGTTAATGAGTATTGTTAATTGGATGTGATGAATAGTATTTTATTTGATTTAAACATTTGTAAAACTCTATACTTGTGATGTTGAAAATTGGATTTGTGGTGGTATGTTGTATTGGAGCAAGCGGGTGGCTTGCATAGTGTTATAGAGTTGTTTAAATTCATATTGGGAGTGTTTAGTTTCTTGCAAATATGAATGGACTTTGTTAATTAGATGTGATGAATAATATTTTATTTAATTTAAACACATGTAAAACTCTATACTTATTGTAACATATCCCGTGAGTAAAAAAAAAAAATATATGTAAGTCAGAATTTTGTGGACCACATGTGCCCCCACCTAATCCCACTACCCATCATTCTCATCCACTCAATTTCACCCACATCCCTTCTCTCTTTGGCCGGCTCTCTCCTTTCTTTCTTTCTTTCTTTCATTTTCTCTCTTTTCTTTTCATTTTGCTGAAACACACACACACTCACCCGCCTGCCTCCACTCCAAAATACACTATCTCACCATCATTTTTCCGGCAAGATCACCGGAAAAATACTTAGGAACTCCAAAGCATCTTCATTATTTTATTTGAGGTAAAAGTTCAAATATTTTTTTTTTTATGAGTATTATGTTCTTGTTTGAGGTTATTTTACTCAAGTTTTAATAATGTTATTCATGTGATTTAAGAGCTTTGGAAATGATATTCATGTGTTTATATGTATGGATTTTGGTCTTGGTGGATGTATTTGATGAGTGAGTTCATGATTTTTACAATGATGATTATCTAAAGCTTGTTGTGGTGAAAATTTAGAGGTTTTGAGTTATAATATGTGATAGATGATGAATATAATTTTTTATTGATCATTTGGAGCTAGTTAAAGATTTAAATTGTTTGTCTTGGAGAAAATTATGATTTTGGTGTCATGGGTCACTTGATGATGTTATAAAAATCTTGTGGGAAGCACTTGTAAAGTGTGGAGGTTTTGATGTTAGATATGACACCTTGAAAGATTTATGAGTATAAATGGGAGTCTATGCCTTGCAAATTAAAGTGGTTTGAGAAATTTTGGAATTAGAATACATTGCATGTGAGGTTGAATACTAGGTTTGCCTAATTGAGTTCTTACTTGGCAATTCCTAATTTGTAGTTAGATACAATTTCAAGCTTTGTGCTCATTGTGATAGATTTGCTTGACATTGTTTAGGTTCTAGCTAATTTCCCCTTGGAGCTTGGAGAATTAGGATTTTGCGGTTGCGAGGTAAGTAGCTTTTTAATGGGTATTTTTGAAAAATAACCATATCTTATAAATATTGTTTTTGAGTCAAACACATTTTGGAAAATGATATATATGAATATATGCTTTCTTAAAAGTATTGTGTTGTGACCCTTACTATATATGAAAAATGCATCATATTTGATATTACATTTGGGGAAATGCATGAATTGTTATATGGAAAAATGAGCATCTTTTAATTAATCTTTGATAAGAAAATCATTGATTTTATGGTGTATTGAAAAGTTAAAGATGCTTATCTTGTCTTGTATTATTTGAGAAATTGTTAAAAAATCTTTTGACAGGAATGAAGTTTGAAAACCTTACAAACTTTGTAGAAGTTAGATGATTTAAGGTTTTCTGAAACTATTTGGATATGAACTATGCGTTTCAAAGTAAGGTAACCTGTGAGTTTATGTGATTTTAGCCCTATGCCATGTGTGATTTCCCGGTGATCACCCGATTTGATTTCTGTAGTCTTTGTGACAATGGAATCAAATTTAGGTCGATGCCTTTTCACTTTGAATGATGCGTTCTTCCTGCTGTCCATGGGGGAAGAGGTTCCTTGATTGTGTGTGGGTGAGGCTGCTGTCCATGGGGCCAGAGAGACCACATACAAGAGAGGTCCTATTTGACGCGCTCTCTTATCGCCCATAGGGGAGAGAAAAACCTTGAGGGTATGAGTGAGGCTGCTGTCCATGGGGCCAAGAGTCTGCATACTAGAGAGGATAATATCATGCCAGTTGTGAATGGGTGGATCCCCTAACCGGTCTATGTGGTAGTGTGGTAGATTTGTGATAATTTATCTTATGTTAGATATTATGGTTTTAGAAATTATATTGTTGATACTCATAGATTATGGTATATAGTTTCAAGGTATTTACTTTGAGAAACTTTGTGCTTCATTATGTAATCATTCTTGTCATATTATTATTATTGAAGATGAAACTTACATTTCCCCTACCCCCATTATTGTTCTACTTACTGGGCTTTGTCTCATTCTATTATTTTTATAACTTTTCAGAGTAAGCAACAATCTTTTGAGACAGACTTTTTGGTGGCTAATAGTAGTTAGACTAACTAACGATGGAGGCTGAATTTTTGTGTAATGGATATATTAGATGGTGTACATTTTAGACTAGGCTTGACTCATTCTTTTGTATATTATAGTGGTTATGATTGTATTTCCACCGATGGGATAAGTTGTTGTTATGTAATTGTTGTTTTTAGACCTCTATTCTTTTGTGGCCTATGGTCCTTATAATTAATGTTTAGAGCTCTGACTTACTCTGAAAGTATATTCTATGGGATGATTATGATAATTCTTGTTGTTGGCACTTGATAATAATTATGTGGATTGAATTGTCAAAAAGGAAAAAATTTACAGGTACTTGAGACGTCTCTCTCATGCTTTGGACCCTTTGGGGTTTGGGGCGTGACACTTATGATGTTGGAAATTGGATTTGTGGTGGTATGTTGTATTGGAGCAAGCGGGTGGCTTGCATGGTGTTATAAAATGATTTAAATTCATATTGAGAGTGTTTTTAGTTTCTTGCGAATGTGAATGAACCTTGTTAATTAGATGTGATTAATAGTACTTAATTGATTTCAATACTTATAAACACTCTATATTTGTGATATTTGTGATTGGTTTTGCGGTGGGTTGTTGTGTTGGAGTAAGTGGGTGGCTTGTATGGTGTTATAAGATGATTTAAATTCATATTAGGAGTGTTTTTAGTTTCTTGCGAATGTGAATGGACCTTGTTGATTAGATGTGACTAATAGTACTTAATTGATTTTAATACTTGTAAACGCTCTATACTTGTGATATTTGTGATTGGTTTTGTAGTGGGTTATTGTGTTGGAGCAAGCGAGTGACTTGCATAATGTTATAAGGTGGTTTAAATTTATATTGGGAGTATATATTTGTGTGCAATGTATATTTGTTTAAGTATTAATATAGACTTGTGCATTCATGAATAGGATAGAACTTTATCTAAGTAGCTTATAGACTTAGATGTTAGGGACCAAGGGAAGCGAGCTAGGGACCAAAAGGCACGAGCTAAGCAAGAAGAGGTTTAAAGGAATATTCTTAACTTTTTGAGGAGCAAGGTTATGATGACGCTCTTACTTATGGGGGTGGTTCAACTTCAAGTTAAAACACTTTTTGGTTAGTACTTTATTTTAGCAATTGACCCACAATACATGGTATGACTACTCTTAATGCATTGTTAGAAATGTTTCTTATAACATAGTTAATTTTTTTACTTTACGATTTTAATTTAGTATTGTTTTTATATTTGTGCAGATTTCTTATTAGTGGTTTTTAGGAAATTTACTTTTGGCATTACTTAAAGACATATGAGGACATTTTTTGTTAGTTCTAATTATATTATGCTACACTTTTTGTATTGTTATAAAACATCTTGAGTTATTGTATATGTTGCAAACAATTATTGTATGGAAGGAGTTTGAATTGGATACTTGTTTTATTTTTTACTTGTGGAATGCATAGATCTTTTTTTATAAATGTGTTGTTGAAATAAATGTATTATTCAAATGTGAGGTTTTAACAATGTAATAACAGATTACAGGTTAATATCAAAACCATGAAAAAAATAAAAATAGAAAATAAGTTTTAACGATGAATTTTTTCGTCACAAATATAGCAACAAAAAATTGTTTTAGTGATGAAAATTTTCATCGCTATATATGTCTGGATTTTCTTAAAAATAGTTTTAGTGACGAACTTTTTCTTTACTATATGTACCCGAAAATAGTTTTAGTGACGAAATTATTTGTTACTAAATATGATTTAATAAAATAAAGTGTTTTTAGTGATGAAATATTTTCGTCATTGAATGGTGTTTTTAGCAAGGAAAACATTTAGCGATTTAAACGTTTTCATCACTAAAAGTTTTTTTTTTAAAATCAAATCAGACTTTTAGTGACAAAATTTTCGTCACCAGGACTTTTAGTGATGGGGTTTCAGTGATGAAATGAGTTTCGTCACTAAAAGTCTGATTTCGTCACTAAAGGTCCGTAGTGACGAAAAACTAGACTTTTAGTGACAAATTTTTCGTCACTGAAAATACATTTTGTTGTAGTGGTGTGGTGTTGGCTAAGGACTCTCCAATGGTTAAATCAGTATCTCTCTCAAGAACTCATGTATGAGAAGTGGTTGAATTGTTGTGCATACCCTTGTTTGGTGAGGTTTGGTCCTTTATATAGAGAACTTGGAGTTGGTCTACTTGTTAGGTTCTGCTAATATTGTGGGAGATGTGAGGACTTAGTGAGGAGAGTGGAGTAAATTTCGGGCAATTCACCCCACGTCTCAGAATAGTTGATCATGGTCTAACTATCTCTTTGGCTTGTAAAAACATTAAGAATTTACTAGGTGTTTATCCACCATTTATGAGCTCTTGTATTAGACAACATGTCTACTTCTTGGACAAACCCGTTTCTTTTGGTGCTTCTTCTTTGTTTCTCTCTGGATGATTCTAATCTTGGATGACCTTTATGTTTTTGGATGACTCTTATGAACGATGATTCTCTTTTTGGTTGCCCATCAAAAATCATACCATATATCAATCATAATTTTAATTCCCTAATTAATTAATTAAATAAAATTGCTGAAAACTAAATACCGCTATAGTTAAATTTTAAGTTTTTAACTATAATTAGAATATAAATTAGTTAAGCATAGCTAATTTAAAGTCCAACAAGTCCATGCAACTCAGGAGTTAATTTTTCACTGAAAAATCAGCCCTGGAAATTTAAATATTTTTTAGAATTTTTATTAATATTAAACCGACCCAAAACGTTTCATAAATTCCAAAGAGAGAGATGTTTCTGGGGAAAAAAAATCCAAGAGAGATAAATTTACCGCTACGGCACAAATTGAAATCAGACAATAAAATAGTCAAAATACAAACAAAAATCAAACTAGGATACATACACACGAATTTACGTGATTCAATAATTAACCTCAGATGCTCACCAACATTGGTAAAATGGAATTCTACATAATTCAGTCTTTGATCTAGACCCACTAAGATGGTACTTAAGAAGATTATATATTATTAAAGTTGTTGTTTGATTGTGTCCGATGATTGAATGATAAGCAAAAGCATGTAAGAAAATATTAAGCACTTGTGTAACAAAGAACCCAATGGAAGGTTTATATACTCAAAAATATTTGATTAATTTTTTGCTAACCATAAACTAACATAAAGTTAATATATTTGTTCTATAAGTACATATGGTTACAATTAATTTGGGTTACTTGGGCCATAATATATCTACCATATATTAAGGGTCGGTGTTGGAGTTCTGTGAGTTTTGGTTTGGATCGCTTGATCTAAGTTTGTTGTGGGGGTGGTTGGTGGCGTATGGACACAAAGAAGAGATGTGATGAAGATGTTGTTGTGGGTTTGACATGTGTGAGTTTGACATGTTTGTGAGTTTTTTCGATGCGGTGGTTGGTGGTTATGGGTTTGTGGGTTTTGCTGATGGTTGGTGTTTAGTGGTTGGTGGATTCCATTCAATTAAGCTTTTTTTCCCCCTATTTGTTTACTAGAAAGTTTTTTTTCTTCAATGTTTTCTTCTTCTTTGAATCAGAGAAAGAGAAGAAAGAGACTCAAGAAAGGGATTAGAGAGAAAAGAGAGGTCTGAAAGGTAGTTGTAACAATGTTACAAGACGTTTGGGTTTAGGGATTGAGATGGTCAGTTTTTAAATATTCTAGACTTGATTGACATTAGCCCAAACTTCATGGTATGTTGCAAAATTTAACTTAAGAAATAAATTAAAATTTTGATATGTGATTGACTATTTTAGGTGTTTTGGACGGAGAATCCAATATATGAAACATGTACAACCAAAGCAAAAAATTTCAATTTCAATCCAAGGGAAGCTTGAACTCTAATAGAACAAAATTTCAAAGTCTTCTAATTTCTACTGATCGTCAAGTACATACGTTTTCAATTTCAAGTTTCATCCCGCAACTCTGACTTGTCTTTGCTTCCTTTAATTTGCTAGGAAGGTTTGTACAAAAATTTCTTTCCTGCCATATTTCGTAATTTTTTTATCAATTACAACACAGTTCATTACATAATGCTACAATAATAATAAGAAAATCAAATCTAAGCTAGCCAAATCCATTAGTCATTTCATTAATTACCACTCTTTTTACAATGATAGGAAAAGAAATTTACGAATTAAATTACACATTTCATTACCACTCTTTTACTTTGTTACAGATAATCTTTGCAAAATGCAACCAAAATACAAATGATATTAGTTTGAATTTTCAATCAAACAAGAAGCAGAAAGGAACGAAAATAAACGAAAACAAAGAAGGAAACAAAAGACATTCTTAACTTGGATTGTAGCTAATATATTATGATACCCTCTCTGCCTCCTGCCGTTTCACAGTTGCTAGTAGCAATTCTAGTTTCCCATCTTAGATAATACGAGTCAACCAAATCCTGCTTGTCCAACTTGTTAGCGCATTCCACATGTAGAAATGAATTTTCGTATACACCTTGTTCTTGCTAGCCACATGAAAAGACGAATTATGTAAATTAGAAGAATCGCACCAGCCACAACAACCAGAACACCTAGTCCTATAATTATACCAAGGCTATTCCCAAAACTATTCCCAAAAGGAGATCCAGATACATAGGCAGCGACCAGGAATATCAAAGTGATACCCATGGCAAATGTCAAGATGCCCATACAAACCTTATTCTTGAGAGGAAATCCGCTAATAAGCAAAAATATGACACTGACAGATGCAGCGAAAGAGATGCTATTGCTCATAAAAAAAATGTTGGACTGGAAATTATTTGGAACCTCATCATGCTCAACTCCAACTCCAGATTGGAAAGTGATAGATGTTATTACAGTAGCCACCACCATTAGTGAACCACGTGTCTCATCAATCATATCAACTTGAAATTGTAAGTCGCTTAACAATTTGCCCAACCTTTTCTTGCTTGACCGTGCTGGTGTTGCAGATTTAGGGTGAGACGACATAGGAGTTGGTGAGAGAATATTTTGGTTCTTTGCTCTTTCAACACTAGCATCCATTAACATTTTTGAATGTTAAAGCTTTTAAAGTCTTTTGAACAGTGCTCTAAGACTTCTAAGGCTGTTAGGCCAATTCGATTCTGTATATCTGATCCTTCTTTCACTTTTGGTAATGAAAGTAAGTATTCTACCATCTGCAAAAATTTGTAGTACTATAGTTTCAGAATATTTGTTTACGAAAAGTATAAGCTAAAATGTTACGAAATAGGCAAAGAATTTTCCCATATTCTATAAATTCACAACGATAAGGTGTGGTCAGTCAAAAAATAGGGATAGAGTTTTCTTCTAAATTAGTTTGGAGGAATATTCCTTTAACTCAAATATCTGGAGTTTTAAATAATTTTTATCTATTTTCTCTTGATTTTTTTCCTACCAGTAACAGGCTACATAAAAAGGAAAAAAGAAAAAAGTATAGTACATAGGAAGGAAGGAAACATATATCTACTGGAGCTCTAAGTTGAGTTTCTTAACAGGAAATAATGAAAACCAACCTCAGTTTGCTTTAGCATCACAGCTAAATGCAAGATGGTATTGCCCCCTTCATGATCTTGGGAATTGATAAGAGAGTCCTCATTGCTCAATGAATCCACCAATAGTTTTAGAGCATCCAATTGATTGTACTTAACACACAGATGCAAAACAGTCTCTACCTTGTTGACCATAACTTGAGTTGAGTCAGGTCGTGCCGATATCAATTCCCTCATGACCTCAATTTGTCCTCTCATGGCTGCATAGTGGAGAGGGATTCTTCCGTCTTGATCCTGAAACATGCAAGTATCATTGTTTTCATTTAACAATGATTGAATAATCTTTATGTGGCCCTCGGCAGAAGCCAAGTGAAGGGGGCAACGTTTTTGGGAGTCTAAATTAGCAGCCCATTCAGGTTTTAGATTCAAAAGGGCTCTAGTGAAATCAAAGTGGCCAAGCAAGGCTGATATGTGTAATGGGGTTTCACTAAAAGAGGACAACGAAACTTTATTAAGGATATGCGAGTCATTGTGGATCAGTAAATTCAACGTGGTCATACACCCTCTTGCTGAAGCGCTGTAGAGTTCTATTGTATCATCTCCTCCAGACCTTATTTCCATTATTGTATCACATTTTTCTGACCCCATATCCATTTCTTTCTCTCTTCTCTAGTGTTTTTGATGAACAAACTCTTTCTCTAGTGTTAAGTGTGATTGGAGAAGAAAGCAAACGAGGAGATATATATAGAGAGAGCGGAGATATATATACAGAGATATATATATATATATATATATTTATATTTATATTTATAGGAAAAGTAGTTGGTTATAAACCACGTGGGGTTGACAACCACAGCAGGTTAAACGACTTTTAACTTTGATCATATTTTACATAAATTCTTTGCCAAGAATATGCACGGAAGATAATTGACGTGCATATAAAGGACCATATCCTACTTAGATAAAGTCGAAAGATCTTCACAGGCCAAAAGACCATATCCTACTTAGACAAACCAATTACAGGACGATATCCTATACCTAATATATTAGAACCAGAAAACCAGTCAAACAGCATGCACCAAAAATGAAACATACACATTATGAAAAAAAAAAAAAAAAAAAATGACATCTACTTTTGTTTTTTTTTTTTTTTTGTTGCGAAAGACATCTACTTTTGTTATAGCATCAAGACGAGGTTAGATAATGTAAATCAATACAAATTTTTGATATGGCCCACTTCTTGTGTTCTAATTTACCGTGTATGTTCAAAAATTAGGAGTCAAAAAAAATTGTTGCATAAAATGTCTTGAGTTGAGAGATTTGGATGAATCATCTTTCGAGGAATCATGCCAACAATTACAAACCATTATTTGCTATTCAATCCAAGGTTATCAATTCCGATTGATCGCCGGCCGTACCCGCCAGCAATCCCGTACACTTGACCCCTCTGTTTCGTCTTGGAAAAAATACCGGCTTTACCGGCCTCGTCAGGCGTCTTGGCCAATTTTGGGCAATACCAGCCGGTACAGAAAAAAGTTTTTTTTTTTTTAAGTTTTTAAGTTTTGTAATTTTTGAATTTTTTTAGACAGAATGGTAACTTATTTGTATTAACTTATTAGTATTATTTATTTTCTTAGTATGCAATGGTAACTTTTAAGCTTTCTATTTTTTTTTTTCCCTTTTAATTGATACTAAAGTCTAAAACCATGAATAATTAGTTCTGAATTGAGGAAATGTTTTATGGTAAACTTTTATTTATTTATATATATATATATATATATATATATATATATATACACATACATACATATATATATATATATATATATTTATATATATAAATATAAAAATAGCGGTAAACCGAACGGTACACGGTATTGACCGGTATCCGAAATATATTGTACCGGTGGCCAAATCGGTACGGCCTCGATGCACGGTATTGACATCCTTGATTCAATCACTAACTATGATAGTAAAACTTTAGGATAACAGTTCTCAGAATTATTTATAAAACACCATTATGTGAGAAAGAAAGTGATGAACATGATATTCTATTTTAATCACTAAACTATTTTCTCTCGATCTTAATTAGAAATACGTCCATTAACTTGATGAGAATTTGAAGGTCATCGGCCAGCATAGCATTCGTGTTTATTTAATCGTTAATTTTGCAGGCATTCATCATCCACATTTGCCATGCAACTAATTTGATTTTTTTATTAGTATTTTTAATTAAATATTCATCACGTATAAATACGCTTTGCTAAACATTTTCATGCGCTGCATCAATTGGCAACTATAGCAATAATAGAAAAATCAAAGCCTTCGAATTTTTGCTTAAGTTCTCTTAATGTTTCAATATAAGTTTTTAAAAATCCATGCTTTGTTCACTGGTCAAATTTACCAAGAACAATTTTTTTTTTTTTTTGATAAAATCGATGCTTAAAATAAAAGTAAGGGCAAATTACATTTTACCAAAATAAAAATAAGATTTTTTTTATATTAAAATCTTCTGATAATAGAGTACTGGTGGTATCGATCCAGAAGCTAGGGATTATTGTGATCAAGTCTAGCTTTAATTTACTGCAAAATACTTTCATGGATATATGCGAAGTTGCGTTAATACTACATGGATATATGCGTTATTACTGAGATTTTGGTTTAATACGACGTGGTCCAACAAAGATGAAGTCAAGCATTCCTGTTTGGGCTTGAACCGGCATCCAAATACATATTGTACCTATGACCAAATGTAAGTACAAGATTAAATTAATCTACATGCAAGACTAATTTCTTGTTTTATGGAAAAATAGAAGTGGATATAAATAGATGCATGTAGTTATGTAGTTGAGTTATACAGTATGACAATTCTGTCTCTGTGTCAAATGTACAAGCAATTGACGACGCAGGCATTAATGAAACTATTTTTTTGCAGTTTCTTGATAAGAAAAGTAGTTGGTTATTAACCACGTGGTGTTGACAACGAAAGCAGGTTAAACGACTTTTATGTTGGGAAAAATCCTAATTTCCTCCATGTTTAGGTGTGAATTAAAATATATAACTACCATGTAATAGTAATATTATAGAAACAAAAAATTTCAGCAAACACCACATAAATTTCAGCACGTATCACATAAACACAATCACACAAGAATACTAAATCTTACGTGAAATTAAAACCCTCTGGTATAGAAGTAAAAACCACAGAGCAGCTCTTAATAATATCCACTATAAAATAGATATTACAACTATCAAATTTATGCTAAACTTGAGTCCACAATAAATTGGATATATAACAAATAAATCTCAAGGAGTAAATGCAATCTCATCACAAAGCCAGTAGCAAAATTTTCCTCTGAATACTCCAACTCTCCATAGTTGTAGCATTCAAAAACTCCATGAGAACTCCACTAATTTATCTTCTTTGTGTGTAACTTAAGTAAAGAAAAATGTCTCCTTTTTCTTTTTCACTCTCTCACACTCTCACTACGTTTCTTTCTATCTCTTCATTCGGACTACACCTCTCAAGCTGAAACTCTCTCTTTCTCTGTGACTTGCTCTCTCTAAAACTTACACAAAATGGCCAAAATAGCTCTATATTTGCTTCAACTTCCCACAAGGCTGAATGGCCTTTGCTTCTTTCTTTTCTTCTTCTTCAGCGTGTCCAACATGCTTTGATCACTTATTAAGAGAAGTCGGACTTCTCACAAGTCTTGGTTATTTCTCAATAAATGATTTTTTTTTTTTTTTGAGAAATAATTATAACATTCTGCTAACCCCGTAGTTCGAACTCTTTCCCCCCTAAACTCCCAAGCACTTTGTGCATGGGGAGATGCCAATTTAGTTACAAGACCTTTGACTCTCAATAAATGAGAAAGCTAGCTTTGAAGACTTTTGGAACAACTCATAAATGAGCTTTGACAAATATGTGTGATGAAATCCAAGGTTGTCATATGCACCCAACATTTTAATATTCTCAAATGACTATAAACTTTGATCATATTTTACATAAATTCATTGCCCCTTTCTATCAAACAATCTAGCATTTTGCCATATTTTCCAAACTAATTAGAGAAATGTCCCTTTTTTTAAACTCGATTTTTTCAAAATCGAGTTTTTTAAAATTAAAAAAAAATTCTAGAGCCCTATAATGGCGTTTTAAGGAGCCTATATTGATGTTTTAAGGACTTATAGTGGCGTTTTTGAACTCAAGCTCCATGAACTCAAGTTTCATGCAAGTTTTTTTTTATTTTTTTATCTATAACTTGAGTTCATGGAGCTCGAGTTCCAAAACGCCACTATAAACTCCTTAAAACGTCATTATAGGCTCCTCAAAACATCACTATAGGGCTTAACTCGATTTTGAGAAAACCGAGTTTCAAAAGAGGGACATTTCCTTAATTAGATTGGGAAAGCGGGCATATAGAGAACCATATTAGATAAAGTCAAAAGATCTTCACAGGCCGACACACCATATCCTAGTTAGACAAAACCAATTACAGGACCATATCTTATACCTAATGATGATGTAAAAAATTAGTAGTCGATCTCCTTGTCGTAGTGGATGGACGAAGCTAGAATGAGTCCGTCTCTAGTGTGGAAACTTGCAAAAAAGACTTGGGTGGAAGAGAAATACACCGGTGTGGTGTTTGCTAAAAACACTCTAATGCTTAAGTTAGAAAGAGAGAATTATCTTAGAGAGAATTGACTTGGGAGTAATTTTTGGTAGGGTATTTGTGTGTACCTTTGATTTGTGTTGTCTCTTTCTTTTATAGTTGCTTATTGCTTTAATGGATAATGAATTTCTACATTTATGCTCAACGGCTAATGCGTTGCGGAATTCATGGTCTGCCATGCACAGCTCATTTCATTACTGTCACTCCATCCATTACTCTTTACCATCAATGAGTGCAATAAATGTGTAATATTTTCTTTGGTCATCATTAAAGGGTGATGATGACCTTAATTTATTTTTTTGAGTCATCACCTAATATATTCGAACCAGACAACCAGTCAAGCACCATGCACCAAAAATGACATATACACATTATCAAAAAAAAAAAAAAAAAAAAAGACATCTACTTTTGCTATAGTATCGAAACGTGGTTAGATAACGTAAATCAATACAAATTTTCGATATGGCCCACTTTTTGTGTTCTAATTTACTGTGTATGTTCAAAAATTAGGGAGTCAAAAATTGAACACTCGGGTTGCATAAAATGTCTAGAGAAATTTGGATGAATCATCTGTTGGGTAATCAATTACAGGACCATATCCTATACCTAATATATTAGAACCAGTTAAGCGCGTACCTTGCACTAAAAATGACATATACACATTCTCAAAAAGAAAAAAGAAAAAAAGAAAAGACTCCTGCTTTCGTTATAGCATTCGTATTTATTTAATCATTAATTTTGCAGGCATTCATCATCCACATTAGCCATGCAATAATATGATTTTTTTTATTAATATTTTTAATTAAATATTCATCACGTATAAATACCTTTTGCTAAACATTTTCATGCGCTGCATCAATTAGCAACTATAGCAATAATAGAAAAACGAAAGCCTTCGAATTTTTGCTAACTTCTTTTAATGTTTCAATATATAAGTTTTAAAAAATCCATTCCTCTTTCACCCGTTAAATTTACCGAGAACCAAAAAAAAAAAAAAAAAAAAAAAAAAAAAAAGGGAAGAAGATAAAATCGATGCTAGAAATAAAAACAAGGGCAAATTACATTTTACCAAAATAAAAAGAAGACAGTCTTTTTAAAAAATCTTCTGATAATAGAGTACTGGTGGTATCCAGAAACTGGGGATTATTGTGATCTAGTCTAAGTTTTAATTTACTGCAAAATACTTTCATGGATATATGCGAAGTTGCATTAATACTACATGGATATATGCGTTAATACTGAGATTTTGGTTTGATACGACGTGGTCCAACAAAGATGAAGTCAAGCATTCCAGTTTAGGCTTGAGGTTAAGAGAGACGGACCGGCATCCATATGCATTTTGTACCTATGACCAGATGTAAGTGATTAAATTAATCTACATGCAAGACTAATTTCTTTTTTATTTCAGTGACGAAAAGGAATCATGATAAAATGATATATTAGTGTTGAAAAATAGAGGAGGTTTGACAACTTTTAAATTTGATCATATATTATTAATGTTTGATCTTAATGACAAATGAGAATCCATCAAGTCTTTCTCATATTCTAGGCAATGTAAAACATGATCAAATTTGAAAGTCGTCCAATCTCCACTAATTGTCAACACCACACGGTTTATAACCGACAACTTTTGCTACAAGGAAATTCCGTTGAAATTTCATTAATGCCTGCTTCGTCAATTGCTTGTATGATAAAAGAAATGTAGGGCAATGGATTATAATATTGGTCTGTGAACTACATTCATCTATTTATATGCTTCTATTTTGGAATTTCAGATAACAACATAAACAAAACAATCGACCTTCCCTCACAGAGAGAATGGAAATAAGGCATGAAGAAGATGATATAGTAGAACTCTACAATGCATCCATGAGCGGGTGTACAACCACATTATATAGGTTGATGCGTAAAGAGCCAAACATCCTTAATAAAATTTCCCTCACTTCTTTGAGTGAAACTCCATTACATGTATCAACTTTAGCTGGCCACCTAGATTTCAGTAGAGCTCTTCTACTTCTAAAAACCCAACTTGCTGTCAAGTTGGACTCCCAGAGACGTTGTCCCCTTCACATGGCTTCTGCTTAGGGCTACATAGAGATCGTCCAAACACTGTTACATGCAAATAACAATGCATGCTTCATTCATGATCAATATGGTAGGATTCCTCTCCACTATGCAGTTATGAGAGGACGAATTGAGGTTGTGAGTAAGTTGATCGTTGCGCGGCCTGACTCAACTCTAGTTGTGTTCGATGAAGGAGAGACCATTTTGCACTTATTTGTCAAATATAACCAATTAGAGGTTCTAAAATTGTTGGTGGAATCTATGGGTGACGAAGGGGATTTTTTTAAGTCCAAAGACCATAAAGGTGGCAACACCATATTTTATCTAGCTGTGATGCTAAAGCAAGTTGAGGTATGTTTTAGTTTATTAATTTCTTATATTACATTTGAGTATATTACTCCTTATGAATTATTTCTTTTTTGATTACTGACTATGTTAAAATATTCATATGCTTGGTTAATATTTGGTCAAGTTTCAAGTGAGGTAGTAAAGACAAATTGACAATAATGGGTGGCACAAGTAACATTATCAGATGCAACCCTAATATTTTAGGTCTTTGAGTTAAGTTTGGTGTCAAACATGATGTATAAGGCAAGGTGTTAACTCTTTCAAACTTAAGATGTAACCAATGACAAGAATACGAAATGAAAAGCCAAATACATAAACTTATAAAAAGTAATTATTTAAGAAAAAAAAAAAAAAAAACTCAGGTTTGTTTGAGCTTAATTTCTGGAAAGAATTTTTTTTTTCAATAATTTGAATAAGTAGAACCTCTCTCTCTCTCTCTCTCTCTCTCTCTCTCTCTCTCTCTCTATATATATATATATATATATATATATTAAAAAAATTGGATCCCACAACTAGTGGATACACAAAAGGATAACAAGTGGCTTAGTTTTTTATCTCTTTAGAATGATGTGAACAAATAGTGTCATATGGCAAATAGCAATTTGTCCATAGCAAATTACATCTAATATGTGGCAATACATTTAATTCTAAAATTAATTGTATGTTATAAATATTTTGTATTTAATACTCTTAAAGGTTTAAATTAATTGTATGCTATAAATATGAGAGATGTTACGTCTACAATATTTTTACAACATTTGTACAGCAAATCACAAGTAGTTAGTTGTTATTGGTTCAAATTTGAAACTAACACTAAGATTACATTTTTGTTCTAACAATAACAACCCGTAATAACCTACTACTTAAGATTTATTGTAAAACTATTGTAAAAATGTTGTAAACATATCATTTCTCTATAAATATTTTGTATTTAATACTCTTAAAGGTGGTAGTGCATGTATATATACTAGCATTTAACCCGCACAATGCACGGAAATATTTTACATATTTAAAATACTATCAACTTGACATATCAATACAATAAAATACTCATTCATGTAATGTAGTAAATCCATTCTATTTTATAGAACAACTAAAATTTTGTATCTCAATTATAGTTATACTATCTAAAGAACAATAATTCTTACAACATTTATTTATTTATTTACAATATCACCAAGGATAGTATAACGGAAAAAACTATGTTTAAAAGTACATAAATTTAAAATTTTTAAATTAAAAAGAATCTTCTAAAACAACATAAACAATGTTCAGACTTGTGAAAAAGGGGTATTTAATCCAAACCTAATCCAGTGTATATTGTTTGTTCTTAGATAGGCAATATTGGCATGTAAATCTACAAAATCACCTCCACAAAAACAGAAAATTAGAGTATTTAGAATGAATGATGATGTACTAATCATAATTATTCAGTTTAGATGGAGAAGAATTTTAAATGCAGTTAACCTCCTACTTTAAGTCTATAAAAATTACAAAATCATAAGACTCACCAAGAAGTGGAGAATAACGGTAAACCCATTGGAAACCACTACAATAATTACCATATACTATAATAACATCAGAATTTCCTTTTTTTCAAATTTTAAAGGGATTGCTTGAGTTGATCATTTTGATTTATTGAGAAATTAATCAATCCCTTCGGGCAATAGAAATTTGTCATAAGTAGCAGATTTGGTCTAGAATACTGCAAGATATATTGGTAAACAGCCTATTGGGTAGATTCTAGGGACAACCACTCAGGTAGCATCATAACTAATGACCCTATGGAACAATAATATAGAATTAGGAATCAATAATCATAGAGAGCCATTTTGCAAGGAAAAAAAATTATTTTGCTTACTTAAAAAAAAAAAAACTTACTGTAACAACATCCTTTATTGCTTGGACAATTTCTAGAACCATGTGTCTAACCTCCTCAATTGTTTTTCCTTGAAACAATGCATAGTTATAATCATTCCCTCCAATTTCTCCAACCATTAGCATGGTTTTTTTTAAGCTTTTCAACACAATTTATCAAACATTAAAAGAACCCCCCCTCTTTCAAGAAAAAAAAAAAAAAAAAACATAGATAATAAATTAAACTTTGTATTATATGCTTAATTCAAATGACCCACCCCTGCAAAATTCTTCCTAAGTCCACCAAAAACCAATGCGGCTTGATCCAAGTAGGGGGAGAAAAGGAACTCTTGTGTTAAAGCTATGAAATTATAGAGAGTAACAAAAAACTTTCATTATAATATAACTTTGTCAATAATATTGGTTAATAAGGTGGGTCCGAGGATCTGAATTATCACACATGAAATCAATTTAAACAAAGAAATTAAATTAACTTGCATTGTGTACATAACTAATAAAAAATTCGTCTCTTCCCTCAAGAAAAAAAAAATAAAATAAAAAACTAATAAAAAATTCAAACAAAACAACAAATCATGCATAGTCCTAAAACACAAAACAAAGGATAAGGATTTTCCTAGACTCAAACATGCATGTGGTATAAACTTATAGTAAGCAATTAGAAAAGAAGAAGCAGCACAATTTAAACCCCCACCCCACTCATATTTTATATGATAATGATATAAATCATATAATAGGTACATTCAAAACAGGATTGGCGGGGTAAAAATTCATCAGTTATAGATGTCTCATTCAAACATGGTTTCTTCATGTGGGTTTGGCAGCAACAAAAGAAGGAAACCATTTAGGCAATAAACATAAAGATAAAAGAAGTAAAAAAAAAAAAAAAAGTAGGAAAACTATGAACATTAATCTCATGAGCTATTCCTTTCTATAGATACCAAGGTACTATAACCTAATATACACTATACAAATCACATGCATGAACTAATTAAAATATCGCTTGTCAATCCCTAGCAAATATAGGAAAAACCATGGGACTGCAGTATCATTCTTAATGAACAAAACATGCAACCCACATGATTTTTTTAAAAACTGTGATGAGAATTTGTAAAGAATAAAACATGTTAGCCATGTGAGTTCTTCAACACCACATTATCTTAAAAGCGAAGTTTAAATTTGAGTCAATTGATGTTTTATGAAAACAAATACCCTAAACAAAATTAAATCTAACACAAATACCCAAAATAAAATAAATCTCTTAAAGCAATTATTTGATTCTAACCAAAAGACTTTAGTTCAAACGGATTCCAACCCAAATTCTAGACTTTAAAGCCGAATTTGTTATTTTTATTTAAAAGCTTTACCTGCCGATGGGTGGGAATACTTTGTTTCCTCTTTCTTGTTGTCCATCTCTTCGTCTTTGTGCATGAATTACAGTTACCAACTTTCTCTTAATGTTGATTCTAAATGTTTCGGTTTCTTTATATGTAAACAGCAAAAGGTTGTCAGTCATAAGGTTTAAGCAAAAACAATCAAACCAAAATAATCAAAATACCTTAATCTCAACCAAATACGTATAGCAAAAACAATCCCAAGCCTAAATAATATTTAACACCAATTTCTTTCTCATAAAGTAAAAAATGTTTTACAAAATCGAAACTTATCGATAGCAAGTCGGCGAGAGACCGGCTGATTGTGGAAGGCCAAAATGGAGGTAATAACAATCCTCAAATGTTTCTCTCTCTGTCTTATGATCTCTATCAATCGCTGTTTTTGGAATCTAAATATCTACCAAAACATTCAAAAACCTAAAATCAAAATTAAAAGTAGGATTGGATTCTAACCCAAAATATAAATCCAACAAAAGGAAATTTGGGCAATCCTTCTTGACCTTTCGGTTTCAATCGAATCTCCACTATGCCGCAAACTTTTTTTTTGTCTCCACTATGCTACTAACTCTGCTTGGTTCCTCTATCTTCATATCCCTTAATCAAAGCCAAATCTGACCCAAAATACCAATCTAAATCATAATTAACACCTAATTGATTCTCCAATAAAAATCCAAAACCCTAAATTTTTAAATTTAAAACAGAACTTACCATGAGCGATTTCGATGGTCGGGTAGCGAGTGGAGGCTTACGGTGATGGCAAAAAATCTGACAGGAAGTGAGAGACATCTTTTCATTCTTGATTGCAAACTGCAGTTTTTGATCTCTCGATCTCTCTCTCCTTCTCCGTTCTCTGCCTCTCTATTTCTTTGTCTCTCTTTTCTCTCGGTCTCTCTTTCTCCTTTCTCCATGTAGCAATTTTTTTTTTTTTTTTTTTTTTTTTTTTTTGGTCTTAAGCGGTTAGTTTTCTTTTATACCAAGAGCACTCCAAACAGTGTTTAACGTAATGAAATATTATAATTTTTCGCTCTTAAACAGTGTTATAGCATTACCAAACAATATAATGTATCAGTTTTTAGAATGAAACGTATTTGAATTTTAGATAGGCAATTATCCTATTTGTCAGTATCTCCTTAATTGTAGGAATCAACTTTCTCTCGGCTTCTACTATTATATATACTAGTCGCTAAGTCGTGCAATGCAGAAAATATATTTCACTTTGCTTAAAATAAAATTTAAAATGAAAAAACATCATAACTTATCAAAATAAACATAAAATTACCATCAAAATGATATAAAGAAAAATTTCATGTCCAAACAACTCATCAAGGTGGAATTTGGTTATTACTAAGATCTTATATGTAATTTACCAAAAAGATATCATGTTAGTTTTGATCTTCATTCTCTTTTTGCATATTATTTATTACTTTTAACTTCTATGTAAAATTTTGCTTTAACTCAATTGTTATCTTGAGATAAATCTATAGTTATCTCATCTTTACTACTGGTACTCATCCCATGTCTATCGCCATTGTAACCATAAAACATAAAATCATACCTATTGAAGAAGAAATTCAAAGTAGTTCATTTGGCATTACACCAACAACATTCAAGGCAAAATCCTTTCCGTGAAAGGGAAAAAAAAATCAATCAACCATGAAAACAAAGATTCATAAACTGAAGAAGCTCAAGATAATTTTAGAACTTGTCAAGATATATAACCACATACCAAAAATTTTAAGAACCAAAAGGGGATTATCATAAGAAATAAATGTGCCTTAGTTTGTATATGAATTTAATTTGTGGAAAATATATAGCCACATACCAAAATTTAAGAACCAAAGGGGGATTATCATAAGAAATAATTGTGCTTGAGAATTTGTAGAGATTTATTGGAAATTCAATGGTGATTTATGAATGGCACACTTGATTATCAAAATCAAATTCCTAACTTCAAATTAAAGGTTTGCATGTTCTCTAACTCAAATTCCTATATCACAACTGCTAATAATTATATAAAACTGATACAAACCATGCATAAATGATCAATAGGCTTTGTTGTTGGTCTTTAATTAGCACTAAGATTTGAATCACATCGTAATCATAACTGCTTTCTAGGGCTTCACATATACTTCTTTAGGATCCTCTACAACATTTGTAGCAATGCAAAAGTTAAATAAATAAAAAAGGTAGTAGAGATTGCAAACAGAGAAGAGAGAGTACCAAGTTTTTGTTGGGTTTTTGTTTCCAACTGTAATTCTCAATAAAAGCGTGAGAGGAGTAGGTTTTGTGGCATCTGAGGAGTAGGTTTTGCGGCTGTACAATTTCAGTCGGATGAAACTTTATATTTTTAAATCAGATTTATTTTTATTTTTATTTTTATTTTTTTAACTTTAGGATTAAGGAAAAAAAGAGAGAGACTCCTGTTAGGATTCTCTCACTATTTAGTTTAAAAAATTAATTTTTTTTATAAATTAAAATGATAATGTAGAAAATTGTGAGAGATTCAGAGGCTTCCATTTTATATATATATATATATATATATATATATATTAATTATTGATACATATATAGTATGATGATTTTGTAAGATATTGGAAAAAGTTCTTTATCATGTGTAGCATTTTATTAGTTGCGCTTCTCATAAATAAATTATTCAAAAGTATGATGCTATAAATTTTTGCAGACCATAAAGTACTTGCATTCAGTACCTAAAGTGAAAGGAGTAGATGATGTCTTGAACCAGACAGGTTATACAGCCTTACAACTCTTAGATCAATATCCAATCAAAGGCTTCACCATTCAGAACATTTTTATAAATGACGGTGTTGAGAAAGCAGAGGACCCAACAACCACAGTTGGTCGCCATGAATCGGTAAAACTAAAACTGTCACTGCAGAAATGGTGGAGCAAATTGTTAGAGTGCCTGAGATACAAGGGTGATTGGTTAGAAGAGACACGCGGATCATTAATGGTGGTTGCGACTGTGATCACAACGATCGCTTAACAACCTGCACTCAGCCCCCCAGGTGGAGTTTGGCAAACCAATGCAAATGATTCTGGTCAAGGTTCAGCATGCAGCCCATATAATACATGTGAAGCAGGAACTTTGTTGTTAGCCTATGCTTATGAAGATGAATACCTTTATTTCATAGTAGTATGCAACACTATTGCTTTTACTGCATCTCAGAGTGTCATTTTTTTGCTTATTAGTGGATTCCCTCATAAGAATAAAGTTTTTATGGGCCGTTTGACATTTTCCATGTGTACCACTCTCACATTCCTGGCCATTTCCTATGCACCAGCATATGCCTTGCTGGTCCCATGCAATCTTTATCTTAAAAGAGAAAACCTTCGGTCAGGAGCTGGCGTAAAGAGCCTTCTTTACGCCACCAATGAATAAATGCCACCTCATCTATCTATTGAAAACCTAATACACTCCAGCACACATAATTATAACTCAATTAAACTCAAAATCCTCAAACATGTATCAGGCAGACCTGAAGAACTAAACAGCTCCAACGTCTAACTCCTCCTCTCCTTTCCTCACAATCTTATATTTGCTTTGTGGGCTATAAACCAAGCAACATAAAGCAAATAAAACACCCACAACAGAAAACAGAAAAGCCACAGAGTAGGAAAGAAAGACTCAAAATTTTCCCCTTCTATTCTAGATAACACACTCATATAATACATTCATGTCAAAACAAGAACAAGTAGTCAATATATGACCAAGAATCGCTCAAAATCAAGAACCATAGTGCCAAACCAGCATCGTAGGTAGAGAAACAAGCCCTGAAGTAAACAAAATGAACAATCACAAATTGATAACAAATATACACCCATAACAAATCAATAACAAATCAATACCCAGATGAGAAAAAGACAAATCCATAATGTTAACAACAAGTATAGAGCCAAAGGAATCAAAATAATGAAGACCCATTAAGTAAGAAACAGAGAAGAATCAAGAAAAGGGGGTAAACCTTGAACGACGAGGTGGAGCTCCGGTGCGGCGGCGCTAGCTCCTTACTGACGTGTGCGGCAGTTTCAGCGGCGAGGTGGAGGTCCGGTAGTATATGGAAAGGAGGTGGAATGGGTTTAGGCATTGGAGCTGTTTAGTTCTTCAGGCAGGTCTGATACGTGTTGGAGATTGAGTTATGTTTGTGTGTGTTGAAGTGTATTGGATTTTCAGTAGAAATATACTGTAGCGTTTATTCATTGGTGGCGTAAAGAAGGCTCTTTACGCCAGCTCCTGACCAAAGTTTCCCTAATCTTAAAATTGGGTTAAAGGTGCTCAAACTAGTTGGTGTTTTCCTTTGTTCGATTGCTGTTGTGGTTCTATTTCACGCACTTCGCTTTCTCCATTGGCTGGTAAGCAGGATCAGGAAGTTCATCCCTACACGTGCATAGGCGTTAACTTGTTGGATGAACCTCATGATTTGATGGACTCGTCTCTAAGATACGAAACTGCAATCGCTAATATATAGTAAGTAATTGAAATTTTAATTTTCTTCCATAGAAAAGTGACATTATAGGTTGTGTGGTCTTCCATTAGCCATTATACCAGATTGGTGTAATAAATTAACTGCTGTACAAGTTCAGAATGTCATTTCTTTCTCTTTTTTCTTTTACATACCTCTGTGTTTCTCGGGATTGAAATTCAAACTATGATCAGTTGTATTTGATTGCATTTTATGAGTTTATGTGATGAAGTATATATATATATATTTAAATTTCTCTGTTGTTATTAGATCATATTCATTCCATTTTGTATGACGTTCGCAGTCAAATTCCCTCATACATATTGAGATTATCAAATTTATATATGGTAACGATTTAGACCCTAAGCTCTAATTCAAATTTTAAGCTAATTTTTTTTATTAAAAAAAAAAAAAAAAGAAGCTAATCTACCAATTTATAGACCAATTGTGTACATGATTAGCCAATTACCAATAGTAGGCATGGACAAACAATAAAATCAGCACAATCACAGAAATTAAATACACAATACCAATTTTAGCATGGTTCAAACTCAGCCAAGAGACGTTATTCACTAGAAAGCTCCAGTTTCCCCTTGGTATATATCTCTACGAGTCCAAATACAAAATAAAAAATATCTTAGGGTAAATTACAAAGTTCATACTTATCCTTTATAACATTTTTCAATTTGATCCATAACCTTTTAATTGTGTCAATTTAGTCTCTAACCTTTTTAATACTGTGTTAATTTGGTCATTGTCGTTATCCCTTGAATGAGAAAAGCTGATGTGTCAAAGAGAATAATAAAAAATGATTTTCCATGCCATATCAACCGCTAACTATACTGCCATGTCAGTTAAAAAAAAAAAAAAAAAACTCAAATTGAAATGTTAAATGACATACGGCAATTTACTAATCCTACGGTTTAAAATAAGCCCACTTAATTTGTGTAATTTCCTCATTTTCTTTTCCTCACCTCACCTCTCTCTGCAACATTGCCACCATCACCTAAGCATGAGAGACCCATCGATGAAAGCTTTGATTCAACCCAAGATTCCAAAGAAAATAAATCCAACACCGTCTCTCTTCTCTAGACCTATTACCCAGTAAGATTAGAATTTTAAATAAAATAACATTGAAAACAACTTTCCAGATCTGTTAATATTAATCATTGTTAAATATAACAATATAAAAATCTGAAGACAATACTAATATTAATTCATTCGAATCATATAGACATTTACAAATATTGATCACAAACAATAGGGAATATCACTACATTGCGGAAGCAATATGCCCAATCTCCATAAGCAAACAATCCCAATCGGCAACCTTGTTGCTCTACTTTGCATCTTGTCTTACTAGGTAATAAAGTTCGGCTACCTAATCTGCTTTTTGGCACCCCCTATCTCTAGCCGCAAACCCATCCACACCATCTTATAATTTCTACATCTTCTTGTGATCAACCTAATGTGTATTCCGAAATTTCCTAACATTGGTGAAGTGGACTATGAGGGTGGACCGACGGAGGACAAAAACTTCTGAACTACTAATTTTATTTTATTTAGAATATGATGTGGTGGTATAGTTACCGGTTGATGTAGCATGAAAAATAAATTTTTATTATTTCATTTGACACATCAATTTTTTTCATGCAAAAGATATCGATAGGGTCCAAATTTGCACAACATTAAAAAGGTTAGGGACTATGAAAGCTCGAATTTGTGTAAAAACACAAAAGCTGTTTAGACCTCCCAAATTAAAATTACAGCTCGGTTGATTTTACTCTAACTTAATTTAAGTACGAAATAGAGTAAATGTGAGTGGATAAACAGTATAACTACTCTAAGCCATGTTCATTATTAAATTACAACAATAAAATAAAAGTTAAAAGAGTAGGGAAGAAAAATGCAAACACAAAATAACACGCCAATGTGTTATCGAAGAGGAAACCAAAGAACTCAGTGAAAAACCTCTCCGCCGCCCTCCAAGCGGTAAATCGATCCACTAGAGAATAAGTTGGAGTACACGAATAACAAAAGACCCTCCAAGCTTCTACCACCAACTAACTTAATGAAGCCTTATCTTTTCTAGCTCCCTGAATCACGCAATTCAGCTCGATTGCATCCACAAAACAAATGGCTTCTTCCCATGCTTTCCAACAACACCAAAACCTCACTTTACACTTAGGATGGGTGTGGTAAGTGTTTGGGCTATCAACCTCTCAAGGATTTGGAAAATGGAGAGGTAGGATTTAAGGAAAACCACAAAGGATTATGTAAAGAATTGTGGGTATGAAAATCTCTCACTCTCAAGGGTAATGGTTAGGGTTTTTTCTCTGAAAAGTACTCCATAACATATATGGGTAATGTGAGTATATATAGTGTAGGTAGAGACCTGGTGTATTAGATATGATAAATTGGCAAAATAAAATATTTCGCAGGTATCTCACGGGAAGGCCTTACCTACGAGACACTCGTGAAAACCAACTGTCACCATCTGTCATGACTCTTCACATTCCGGTCATGTCTTTGAGCACATACTCCACTTCACGGCAAGGTTTCTCACGAGTTACCCACGAAAACTTCTTTGGTTTTCAATTTATCTTAAGTCTTCACACTCTCTCTCACACACAACCTTTACGGTGAAATCCCACATAAAATATAGGGTACAAAAGACTGAACAAAATTACAATCAAATTTGTACAGAATTAAAGCCAAAAGCGATAGGCCAAAAACAAATTGACCCCTTGTGATAAATTAATTGGTTAATTAGTCAAGTTTGTTAATTAATCAAATTAACATGCAAGATACATGGTAGCACAAACAAATCACTAATTAAACTAAGTATACAGTAGAAAATAAATTGACACAGTGATTTGTTTACGAATGGGGAAAACCTACACGGCAAAAACCCCATTGGGTGATTTTAAGGACACCACTCTCGAGAATCTACTATTATCATAACAAGTGGTTACAAGTAAAGGAATCTCAGTATCTTATACCAACCTATAGTTGAACTTTTACCCCAATACACAATTGGATTTATTCTGTAGTGACAATCTCTTCTTGTAATGCATGACTCCCAATATGTGACTAACGAATTGGGCGGATCTCAAGTCTGCGACTTCAATCACCAACTAGAGAAGGTTGTTGGCTACAAAATTCTTAAGTTCATCACACGATGAAGATTGAGAAGCTCCTTGGTTACAAAACCCTACAGTGTATAAACACAGTAGCTTCTTCACAAGAAAGATGAACTAGGGCAAATTCTATCTCCGGTCACAATCTGCTTGAACAAACTTTGCTCAACACTTGTGTAACTTATGTCACCTTTGACGACCCTTAAAATAATTCTTTTATATGTCTATGGGTTTAAGAAAAGAAAGCCCAAATATACAATCACAGATTGGGTGAAAAATAGTCCTGAAAAATTGAATTTCATAAACCTTGACAAATACACATACGTCAAGTCAATCAAGCTGTCGAGCCACGGGCTGGAACAGCTCTTCATGGCTCGATAGATGCTAGTTGTCAAGCTTTAATGTACAACACTTTTCACACTTGAATCTTGGATAGATTTGCATTGTTTTAAAACTTGAACTTGAAACTTTGTTTCTTGAAGTATTAAACACATCCTAGATCTACCCAAATACAAGTAAAGTGCATTTTGTCAAAGGAATTGCATAAAATAGTGACATATGTTCCTAACATGTGAAACACATATGTCCTAACAATCTCCCCCTTTGGTAATTCGTGATAAAACCACAACTAACAAATGAGATATGAGAGAAGTCATAAATCACTCAACTTATGTTCACTTGTTGAATACAATAAAATCTATCCTACGCAAACTCTTGAAAAACTTTGCAAGAAGAGAGTCTATAGCAAGAAAGACTTTGACAATCTGTATTTCTGAAACACTTTAAACAAAACTCATCACGGCATTTTAGTGTGAAACAAAAATAATAGATTGCATACATAATATAAGAAACATGTGTATAAAAAAAGAAAAGAAATAACACATGGAAAGATTGGTGAAAAGAAAAACATACATCACTATATAAGGAATATAAGAACAATGTATGTCAATAATGGTCACAAGACCCATGTACAAGAATAATGTATCTCAAAATAGAAAGAAAAGAAAAAAATACATCAAGTCCTCACTACATCCCTTAATGTGCACTCTTCCCCTAACAAAAATCTCCTATACTAACTCTACCCTTAACTAAGATGACTCTCATAACCAAAACTACTTCCCCTTTTTGTCATGAGTGACAAAGGGTAAGAGTGTCAAGTAGACATCTCGTCAGTGCTAGAAGAGCTAGCATCTCCATCATTATCATCATCGTCATCGTCCTCGGATGTCTCGGATGCCTTGGGAGGAGGAGAGGGAGACTTTACAAAGCCACCAAGGCGCGAGCTTGCTGTCTAGCAATACGGCTAACACGACTATTCACTTGATACAACTCAGTAGAGAGTGTATCAAGGCGAGCATCCATGCGCTGAAACTATGCCATGATTGCATCTAGAGTCACACCTCCTGCTGAAGTAGAGGGAGCAGAGGTGGATGGAGTTGAAGGAGTAGGAGAAGCTGCCATACCGGATCACCTTAAATGAAACTATGCTTCGCTCCGTTTAACGGTAGTAGCATCAATGGCACATATAACATGAAAGTGGTTGGAAACGGGAAAGGGAACAGAAAAAATGACATAAGATCCTCGTGATAGTGGAGGGGAAAATGAGCTTATCATGGGACACCGTATCCCTACACATATCTATGTTAGAAAGAATGAAATGAGAGGAAAAAATTATAGTGAGATGCTCTATCAAAGAAAGCAAAAATCAAGCACGGGGCTCGGTAATAGAGTTATAATGAGAAAAGGGATGAAGAACAACAGTCATAACCATGTTTAAAAACCAAGGGCCTTTAGCAAAGGCTGAACAGTAAGTGAATTGAAGCTTACCCCAATCAGAAGGGCATTCACGAGAAGCGGAAAAAAGCTCGTCTTTGGACACAATCCTTAAACGCTCATAACCAAGGTAGTCAAGATGCTCAACCATCCGGACATAGAGCATGTCGGATACAATATCGGGTGTGACAACTATGTGCATACCTTGAACGCAAGTAACAAAAAGAGGTAATGAATAATCAAATCCATGCATGTTGGAGTAAAACTCCTGGATCGCCTGAGATGGACGGTGACCGAGATGTCACACGGTGACTCACATCCCCAACCGTGAACGATAGTGGGAAGGTTAGTATCGGAGAAGTTTGACAAGATGACTTGGAGTTCTGAATGAACGTCTCATCTAGAAAAGTTCTCCGAGAAGTCCTTCCAGGCATCCTCATCACAGAACCGAACAGAAGAGGGGGTGGGATCAAAAGAAGAAGAAGATGACTTGGAAGGAAGAGGGTTCCAGGATGAAGTAGATTTACGTTTTGGTGCCATGACGCACTAACATAAACTAGAGAGCGAAGGGGGGAAAAAGAAACCCTTAGAAAAGCCCCAAAACAGTTCAAATATATCATAATATATTGAAAAGAGAGTACATATGCATGAGAATGCATAAACATATAACATGCAAAGAAAATTGCATCATGGGCTCAGCCCAATCCAATCCTACTAGCACACAATCGGATAACATATATAACACACATCTAAATACATGAAAATATAGTTAGAATGCACATGAGATGTAATGTATGAAGTTTTTAAGATCAAATTTTCAAAACCCATCCCAAAAATTTTGCAAAAGCCTCTTTGATTTTGAAAAACTCCAAAATATTCAAAAATCCCAAAAAATTAGGTTAAAAGATCATGAAATGCATGAATATAAGGGATTTAGATAGTTACCAAGTGAAGAATAATTTGATCTAGGGCGAAAACACCTTGAGGAAAAGCGTTGGAGTGAGTGAGAGAGGTTTGGGAGGTGAAAGGACACGGATAGATTGAGAGAGATCGAGGATAACGAAGACCGAATCACGCTAACCTTATATATAGGACTTGAAGAAATCTCGATAGATAGCAGGTATCAAGAGGTATCGAGCTTTAAAAAGCTTCGATAGATGCAGCTATCGAGCAGGTGTCTAGAGGTGTCCACGATAAAATAAGCTCGATGGATCGAGGTGCTATCAAGGAGCTATTAAGGGGATAGAAACTTTCTTGATCGATCCACCTAGCTATCGAAAGGTGTCAAGATTGCGATAAAAAGCAATTAAAGAGCTCGATAGATAAGCCAGGTATCGAGAGGTGTCGAGGAACTGTCAAGGTTGCTTTAAAATAGTTTTTCAAGAAGAGAAAAATACAGTTATGAATGCAATCAAACATGCAACTCAACCAAGGATCCAAACAACATTTTGGTCTCTCAAAAATATCTCTTAACAAAAAAAAATGTTAAGCATTTTGATCCCAAAACACACACACACACACACACACACACACACACACACACACACACACACTAAACAAGTCTAACCAATTTTATATTTCAAAAACAAGTCAAGACAGTTTAGTGAGCATACATTAACATATGTAAACCTTGTGATGGCCAAATCACATTGTACCTACACATGTATCAAAAGTAGCAAAGAATATTGCGTGTTGTGTGTGAAAAATATCGCAAGATTGCATAAGTGTTTACAAGTTATGACAATTTGAGATATGAGAAAATCAATTTAACTCACACACAATCATAATTGTTTTATGGAGACTATCTCCTTCGAGGTACATCCCATAACTCCCACATTTCCTTGAAGACACACTTGCAATCATATTTAAAGCATTTTGATCTTTTTGTTTTTATTTTTCTTTGCATATTTTTCTTTTAAGAAAATCATGCATAAGCATATAAGAGATAGAAAAGAAATACCCAATGATGTTAAGCTTTTGACATTGCACTTTTACTATGCCGAAACATACAGATGTCATTGACATTGCACTTTTGCTATGCCGAAGCATACAAATGTCATTGACATTGCACTTTTTCTGTACCGAAGCATACGGATGTCCTTTCATGATTGGCGTGCAACAGTAGTGAGATGGTTATTTATGTATTTCTCTTAAGATTTTCTAGTCCTTCTTGTCAAAAAGAGTGATATGAGTGTTAAGTACAAGAGATTACTTAATCTTACTCATCACAAATACGAGTCACAAAACTCACTTGCTTCGTTGTGTATAAAGATGCTCATCTAAGTTACAAAATATACAAAGTTCATAAAATTTTGTTTCAATGGTCATCCAAGTTACACAAGTACCAATGTACAAATACACACTATTTCTGTATTTTTCAATTTTTTTTTTTTAATTTTTATAAAAAAAAAAAAACTAAAACAGAAAAGAAAACAAACAAAAACAAATTAAACAAAGCAATGCATAAAACTAGAATGACTCAAAATAATAAATCAAAACACACAAGTAATGCAAACAAAAACAAGAAAAGGAGAGAGAAAAAGTGATAAAATCACTTGGAACCCTTTTCCTTCCACACCTTGGAAGAACCTTTTCGTTTAGTGAACCCTTGATCCGGTGGTGAGGGGGATGAATTGAAACCGTTCAAGTTTGAAAGGAACATAAGGGCTTTGAGAAGATCTCCAAGGGGGAGCAAAAGAGGATGGAAAGCGATTCTGGTTTCCCGATAGAATCATGTCATTGCTCTATTGAGTGGCTAACCACTTATAACAATTAGGTCGAGTATGATTGGCTGCTCTACGGTGATGACAAAGATGTGCTTCTTACATTTAGGCTTTTGAGAATTAGCCTTCTTAGCCCTAAGGTTTTTAACTTCTTTCTTATCCTGCTTAGGGAGTGCTCCGAAGATAGATTTATCCTTGTCTATGTTCTCACTAGCTAAGTCATTTTTAACAACATTGTTATCGGTTTCAATATAATTAGCGGGAGGAACAAAAACAATAGTACTAATAGAAGCATTACTAGGAGAAGAGAAATCATACCCTAAACCTGTTCGATTAGAGGCGATTTTCAAGACTGAGCATCTCATCAAGTTTTGCACTTGAAGTCCTCTCCAATTGAGCTCTTACTTAAAACAACTCCGCTTCAAGTTTATTGGACTTCTCGGCCAAGAAATTATTCTCAAACCTCAGTGCTCCAATAGTCTAATTGGCTTCATTAAACTTTATGGAAAGCTCTTCTTGTTCCAGCTCTACATCACTAAGCTTCTAGGTGGTCAACCTATACATCTTCTCATGCTTCTCTAAGACCTTGTATAACTTTGCATAGACTGTGTGGATGTCATCTTGTTCGTCTATCTTCTTAAACTTGGACTACACCAATTCCTCTTCTTCATCCATATCTTCAACAATCCCCACAATAGGATTGACAAAGTGGCGATAAAGGTATTTAGGATTCCGTCATCCTCATTGTTGGAAACATCCTCAAGCTTGGTGTCGCTCGGAGTAGCAATAAGTGTCTTACTCTTCCCAATGGTCTTGAGATATATGGGGCACTCTTGTTTCATGTGACCAAAGCCTTGACACCCGAAGCAATTTGGTCTTGAGAGAATAGTGTATTGACCGCTATCCCTAGCATCCTTCTTCCCTTTGTCTTGGCTTTTGAACCGAGAGGAATTAGACTGTTTGCGGTCCTTGTCAATGCCCTTCCTATTAGCATTCTTCATGAACTTTTTGAATTTCCTTGTAATGTAGAAATTCATCTTAAAATCTTCATCATCTGAAGATTCATCAGTATCACTGCTCTTGGCCTTCAATGCCATGCTCTTGCCCTTGCCTGACTTGCCAATTCTTATTAAACCTAACTCATAGGTGTGCAGATTACCAACTAGCTTTGTCAAAGGAATCTTGAAGATGTCCTTTGATTCCTCGATCACGGTGATCTTAGCATGGAATCTTTCAGGTAGAGATTTGAGCACCTTTCTTTCAATCTTGGGTTCAAGAATGGTTTTCCCAAGATTAAAAGCTGAGTTTACTATGTCCTTGAGCTTGGCATATAACTTATCAAATGACTCATCCTCCTCCATCTTAATCTTTCCGAAGCTAGTAGTGAGCCTTTGAAACTTCGAGTCCTTAATGACTTTTTGTTCCTCATAGGTTGTCCGGAGAATGGTCCATGCTTCCTTTATAGTTTCATGAGAGGATATCTTCTTCAACTCCACATTTGTGACAAAGATGAATAAGGCATTCAATGCTCTGTTGTTGAAATTTGCCGCCTTGATCTTAGCATCATCCCAATCGGCCGGTGCTTCTTTCGGCTTGGTCCAGCCTATCTCCCTGACTTGCCACACTTTCATCCGGGAGATCGCAAGAAAGCTCTCTTGCATACTTTCCAATATGCATAGTTAGTGTCATCAAATAAATGAGATATAATAAGATTAACCCTAATCGAGTCCGCTGCTCTCGATACAACTTGATAGGCCAAAAATGAATTGACCCATTGTGATAAATTAATTGATTAATTAGCCAAGTTTATCAGTTAATCAAATTAACATGCAAACACGTGGTAGCACAAATAAATCACCAACAAACCGAGCATGCAGCGGAAAATAAATTGACACGGTAATTTGTTTATGAATGGGGAAAACCTACACAAAAAAACCCCACCGAGTGATTTTAAGGTCACCACTCTCGAGAATCCATTATTATCACAACAAACGGTTACAAGTAAAAGAATCCCAGTACCTTATACCAACCTACAATTTAACCTTTATCCCAATACCCAATTGGACTTGTTCTGTAGTGACAATCTCTCATTGTAATGTACGGCTCCCAGTACATGACTAACCAATTGTGCGGACCCTAGTACGTGACTTCAATCACCAACTAAAGAAGGTTGTTGGCTGCAAAGTTCTTCAGTTCATCACACAATGAAGATCGAGAAGCTCTTTAGTTACAAAACCCTATGGTGCACAAACATGGTAGATTCTTATAAGAAAAATGATCTAGGGCAAATTCTATCTCTAGTCACAATTTGCTTGAACAAACTTTGCTCAACACTTTTGCAACTTATATCACCTTTGACAGACCTTAAAATAATCCTTTTATATGTCTAGGGTTGTGAGAAAAGAAAACCCAACATACAATCACGGATTGGATGAAAAACGATCTGAAAAATCGAACTTCATAAACCTCGGCAGATACATGCACTACAAGAAATCTGGGTTTAGGCGGCGTTTTTTTTAGCGACGCTTTTAAATTTGCCACTATAAGTAGTAAATGTGACGTTTTTAAAAAACGCCGCTAAAGAGTGATCCTTTCGCGACGTTTTTCTTAAAACGTCGTTGTAACCCAAAACAATAGCAGCATTTCTTAAAACGCCACAAAAAGTACTGTTTTAGCGGCGTATTTTTTGTTTATAGCGACGTTTTCTAAAAAACATCGCTATAGTTTTTAAAGAACTCCCACCATATTTTCAAAAAAATTTTGGGGAAACAAATAGCGGCGTTTTGTATAAACATATAGCGACATTTTCAAAAACGTCGCTATATGTTTCTCCAAAATTTTCATCCTCTTACCATTGAAAATTTCACTGAGTGGGAAAGTTCCCACCGTTTCTTCTTTTTGTTTTGGATAAACATATAGCGACGTTTTGGATAAAGATATAGCGACGTTTTCAAAACGTCGCTATATGTTTCCCTTTCAAAATTTAACTAAGTGGGAAAGTTCCCCCCATTTTGTCCTTTTTTTTTTTTGGTCTCCTTTCTTACACGTTTTTTCAGTCCTTTTTCTTTCTTATCGGTCTTTTTCTTTCTCAAACAAACTTCCCTTCCCACTTCCATATTCTCCCCCCTCCCACCCTTATCACTTCTTCACACTTAGCTATTGCCATCCATTGCCGCCGCCGCCGTTGCCACCGCCAACCCATTCATGTATGAGTTCTTCCCTCTCTAGCCACCACCTACCGCCACTACCATTCTTTTTTCCCTCTTTTTTGGTTTTCAAGTTTCTTTAAAGTGTAAGTCTTTGTGTTTTGGCTTATGGGTTTGCTTTGATTTGATTTTTCTTTAATGAGTCATGGAGTCTTTGTATTTTGGCTTATGAATTTGCTTTGATTTAGTTTTTCTTTAATAGGTCATGGAACTTTTGTGCTAATTTTTTTGTTTGCTTGTTTTGGTTGGAGTTTGTACAGAAAGCTCTTATTCAAATTTGGATTTTTGAGCAAAAGTCCTAAGCATCAAAGGCTAAATCATTGTAAGTTTATGTACAAGTTTGTAAATCTTGGTTTTTTTTTTTTTTTTTTTTTCCTACAATTTTTCTGTAGTATGTAGATTTTGAATTTTTTTTTGTTATTAGTTTTGTGGTTTAGCTAGCTTAAAATTAATTTTTTTAAAAAGCTCACTACCCACTAATGTGTAAATAATCTCAACTAAATGCTCTTTATATGTATATATATATATATATATATATATATATATATATATATTTATATATTTATTGTTACAAAATTTTCAAGCACCTTGATTCATTAACATTGGACATTTGATATTGTGGAATAATGATGATAGGTCTATTTGATCTATTACAAGTTTATTGCAAGCATATGTTAGTTATTGTTGAATTTTTAGTAGTTTTATATAGCATTTTTAATATTAAAAAAAAATAATCAGTAGGTTTTGCGACGTTTTAAAAACGTCACTAAAAATCAAAAGGAAAATGCTTTTGTGACGTTTTTGAAACGTCGCTATTGGTGTGATTATTTGCGGCGTTTTATAAACGCCGCTAAATGTATTTTCTTATATTATGTGCGAAAATGTTATATTATTTAGTGACGTTTTATAAAACGTCACTAAAAGTTTCTGAGAGCCAATAAAAGTACCATATGGTGACGTTTTTCAAAACGTCGCAATGGACCTATAGCGATTGCTCTATTGCGGCGTTTTTGAACGTCACAAAAAAAACGTCGCTGTAGGCCTATAGCGATGTTTTTGGGTTTTTAGTGACGTTTTGCAAACGTCGCCTAAACCCAGATTTCTTGTAGTGATGTCTATTAAGCATTTGTCGAGCCACAGCCTGGAATGACTCTTCAAGGCTCAATAGATGTTAGTTGTCAAGTTTTAATAAATAACACTTTTCACACTTGAATCTTGGACAGACTTGTATGGTTTTAACAATTGAACTTAAAACCTTATTTCTTTAAGTATTAAATACATCTTAGATCTACTCAAATACAAGTAAAGTGCATTTTGTCCAAGGAGTAGCCAATTACATAAAATAGTGACATATGTTCCTAACATGTGAAACAAATATGTCCTAACAAACATAAAATAGTTGTAAATCACAACTTTACAGACTAAATTTAAGGACCAAATTGAGATATAGTGTAAAGGATAAGGACCAACTTTGTAAGTTACCTAATATTTTATGTTTCTAAAAAATAGAGAAGGCTTCTATTCTATGAAATAGATTTACTAATCTATTCCTAGAAAATAGATTACACATGGTATAATAATAATATGAGGAAACAATTATGCACTAATTATTTATATAAACTTATCTATTTTTAGGAAATATACCTTGAATACATTTTAATTTAATGAGCTATGCATGACATAAAAATATTATGAAGCATAAAAATGATGCACTAATCATTTTATATAAAGGTTGCACAACTTTTTAAAAATATAGGGAGTTTCTTAGTTAAATATATATATAGAGAGAGAGAGAGTTACATCTGATGTAATTCTAAAGAGTTATACATTTTTTAAACCATTAGATTTAAGTAGATCTAACAGTAAAAAAAAAAAAAAAAAAAAAAAAAAAAAAAAAAAAAAAACCTCATTAATACTAATATTCTAACTGGTCTCATTTATTATCCCTTATTTAAAACATTCTATACTTATTTCTAAGAGAAAACTTTCGGTCAGGAGCTGGTGTAAAGAGCCTTCTTTACGCCACCAATGAATAAACGCCACATCATATTTCTATTGAAAACTCAATACACTCCAAAACACACGATTATAACTCAACCTCAAACGTATCGGACACGAAGAACAAACAGCTCCAACGCCTAAAACCCAACCCATTCTACCTCCTCTCTTTATACCATCGGACCTCCACCCCATTGTTGAAGCCGCCGCACATGTCGATTAGGAGCTGGCGCCGCCGCGTCGGAGCTCCACCTCGTCGTTCAAGGTTTACCCCTTTTTCTTGATTCTTCTCTGTTTCTTACTTAATGGGTCTTCATTATTTTGATTCTTTTGGCTCTATACTTGTTGTTAAAATTATGGGTTTGTCTTTTTCTCATCCGGGTATTGATTTGTTATTGATTTTTCTTTTCTAAATGTTGATTTCTTATGTGGGTGTATACTTGTTATCAATTTTTTATTGTTCTTTTTGTTTACTTCAGGGCTTGTTTCTCTACCTATGATGCTGGTTTGGCAATATGGTTCTTGATTTTGGGCGATTCTTGGTCATATATTGACTACTTGTTCTTGTTTTGACATGAATGTATTATATGAGTGTGTTATCTAGAATAGAAGGGGAAAATTTTGGGTCTTTCTTTCCTATTCTGTGGCTTTTTCATTTTTTTGTTGTGGGTGTTTTATTTGCTTTATATTGCTTGGTATAAAGCCCACAAAGCAAATATAAGATTGTGAGGAGATGAGAGGAGGAGATGAAATGGGCGTAGACGTTGGAGCTGTTTAGTTCTTCAGGTCCGATACGCGTCTGAGGATTTTGAGTTTAATTGAGTTATAATTAATTGTGCTGGAGTGTATTGGGTTGTCAATAGAAATACGATGTGGCATTTATTCATTGGTGGCGTAAATAAGGCTCTTTACGTCAGCTCCTGATTGAAGGTTCTCTCTATTTCTAAACCAAAAAAAAAAAAAATGTAGTCTCTCTTTCTCTTTGCATGTTTCTCTCTCTATCTCCTCCATGGCTCTTCCACCTCCACACCCAGGTTGCCGACAGCAACAAAGAAAAAAACCACAACCGCCGGACTTTGTTAAATAACACAACTATTGCTTTTAGTTATTCTCTCTCTCCACGTTTTATCAAGTTGATTTTAGAGCATATGGTTGAAGAATTTGGTAGCTCTATAATTAATTGTTGAGTCTAGATGTTTGGTTGGAAAATCATGAGTAAAATGTGTCCTGTAAGCACGTTTTGAGTGTGCCTTAAAGTCAAGATAGCTGAACAAGTTTCTGTAGATCATATTCGGCTTTCGGTCTTTTCGACAACTTTTAATGGCTATTCACTTGAATGAATAGAGAAGTTTCGATCGATCGATTAAGCATTTTGAAGCTTAAGTCAATGAGCAATTGCAATGCGCTTAAGAAAAATGAAAGAGTGATAATAAAATGTATTGCATTTCTTTCTCTCCGGTTGAGGGGGATTATATAGTGTTTTTCACTTTTCGGTGGTGGTTGGTGAGGTTTTCCCATAAACAACTAGGAAGTAAAGATGACATCATGTATACTCCATCCATGATTTCTAAGGGGACCTTGCATGAGGACACATTCCCAATTGGCACGATCGGTTGGAATGGGCTAACATTGTTACGGTCACTCAAATTAGACCCTTCCAGTCGACTCTTGGTGTGTTCATCTTGAGCTTAAGCAATTTGCGGCATTCGAATGTAATTTAAAATATAGATCAAACTTCACATCTTTCTAATATTATCCATGTAATTATATCTAATTTAAATGTTTAGGTTTTAAACGCTATTAAATATGGGCAACCATCTACAATTAATGCATATTTTACAAAGGAAAGTGTTTCAAAATTTAGAAAGTTAATACCTTGGATATGAGTTTATCGGAGGGTTAAATCTACTAAAAGAACCCAAATAGTGTATGTTCAAGAATAGAGGGAGAGGAGAGTAGAAAGTATGAGGGGGAATTAGAAGAGAGAGGGGGGGAATGGTAATTCCTTCCCCTTATTTAGTTGTTTTAAAAATTAGGGAAAGAACTAAGAAGAATAGATATTCCTGACCTTTATTTTGATATTTTAAAAATAAAATTAAGACGAGAGAAAATAATAAGATGTTATATAAATTGAAAATTATACTCCTTTTTTTTGGTTAAATTTAAAGGAATTGATATAAGTTAACATCATAAAGGCAACATTAATAATTTTTTAAAGTATAAGTGGAAGCCTTCCTCTCCTCTTGTTGTTGCTATCAAAAGATTCAAAACTTCTCAAGTCTCAAGACATAGGCTGCACTTGAATCCTCACTGGCTTTTGTTTTCAACATCCGATTTATTTATTTTTTTCAAATTAACAGGCAACTCCGTAGTCTCAACTCTCAAACAGGGTGATCTCTTCATCGTACATTTTTTACATAAAGGTAAAATCTCTTGCTTATGAACTTACAGCAGCTGGTCGTCCTCTCTATGCTCAAGATTTCAAAATTTGTGTTTTCAAAGGCCTCAAGTTTGACTTACGTGATTTAGTGACCACATTGGCTACCCACTCAAGTGCTATTTTCATTTCCAGAATTGCACAACCTTTTCCCCACTCATGAGTTTATCCATTTTGGATGCCTTCTTCTACGATATTTTCTTGGCACCTTTTGAATATACCACACCTCAGGCCAACATTGTTCAACTTGGCCCTCCTTCCTCTAATAGGGGTCATAGTTGACATATATATACCAATAAAAAATTTAAAATAAAATTGCTATGGCAACTGTTAGGACATATGTGTTTCACATGTTAAGAACATATGTCATGATTTTATGTAATTGGCTTATCCTTTGACAAAACACACTTTACTTGTATTTTAGTAGATTTAGGATGTGTTTAAATACTTCAAGAAACCATGTTTCAAGGTCAAGTGTTGAAGCCTTCAAGTCTGTCCAAGAAAACAAGTTCATAGTGCAAAATCATTAAAACTCGATAGCTGGCTCGACAACCGCATCTATCGAGCTTAAGGAAGCTGTTCTACATTCGGTGTGCTCGACACTTGATCGATGACTACTCGACACCTACTATCTGCCGAGATTTAAGATTTTCAGAATTTCAATATGATTTTCTTGGGATCCTTGAATGTGTCTTTGGGCTTTCATTTTCTCCTAATCCTAAACATATAAAAAAATCAGTTTAAGGGTCATCAAATAGTTCACAAGTTGCACAAACTTTGAGCAAACTCTATTCAAGAAAATTGTGACCGGAGATGAAGTTCTTGCCCTAGTTCATCTTTTTCTCTTGAAGAAGTTGTTGTATATGTGCACCGTAGGGTTTTATAACCAAGCATCTTCTTGATCTTCATCGTGTGGATGAACTGAAGAACTTTGCAACTAACAACCTTCTTAGTTGGTGATTGAAGTCGCGTACTAGTATCCGGTGCAATTGGTTAGTCACGTACTTGAGAGTCATGCATCGTAAAGGGGAACTATCACTACAGAACAAGTCCAATTGGGTATTGGGGTAAGGGTTCAACTATAGGTTAGTAAGGTACTTGGATTCCTTTAATTGTAACCGCTTGTTATGATAATAGTGAAGTTTCACGAGTGGTGACCTGAAAATCACTTGGTGGGGTTTTGGCTATTAGGTTTTTCTCATTCATAAACAAATTGCTGTGTTATTTATTTTCTGCTGCATATTTAGTTTATTGGTGATTTGTTTGTGCTACCACGCGTTTGTATGATAAATTGATTAATTAATAACTTGACTAATTAATTAATTAATTTCTATCACAAGGGGTCATTCAGTTTGTGGCCTATCAAGTGGTATCAAAGCGGGCACACTCTGATTAGGGTTTAATCTTTCTTGTGTTGATCCATTGATCCCTGTTGTCATGGCTGTAATCGGCTTGAAGAGATCTATGTTTTCAAATACATCTTATTTTTCTAATCTCTTTTCGATTGAGTATTTCAAAAAATACAAGTCTAAAAGTTATTTGAATTCTCTTATGATGAGTATTGAAAAAGATCTCAATTTGGCCAAGAAGAAACTAGACTGTCTCAGAATGAAAATGTGCAAAGGAGTTCATCCGAGAAGAGTAAAAATTAAAGGCTTAGCTCGAAAAAGGCAAATGAGAGAAAGCATCATTCCCATTGATCTATCATCTAAACATGAAGTGTGTTTTATGATGAAATTCGCATTTAAAGTTATGGACACATGTTTGTGGTACCTCGACAGCGTTTGCTCAAGACACATGACTGGAGACAGATCTCTCTTCATGACTTTCGAGTCTAAAAAGGGTGGCAATGTCACTTTCAGTGATTGAAGCAAATCTCAAATTAAAGGAAAGGGAATTATTTATCTACGGGACCGCCGGACATTGCAAATGTCCGCTATGTGGAAGGTCTAAGGGTGAACCTGTTAAGCATAAGTTAGATATGTGATCAAGACTTCATGGTACTATTCTCAAAGGGAAAATGTCTTGTCATGGATGAGTTTGGAAAGAACCTTATAAGTGGTGTTCGCACTTTAGACAACTGTTATGGATAGGTTCCCGATGCAGATATTATGTGCAACAACATTCGTTTGCTAAATGAAGATTTATGGCATCAATGGATGGGACATGCTAGTTACAAACATCTTTCTATTGTATCTAGGCATGAATCAATCTTGGGAATACCGAAGTTTAGTAGAATGAACAATGTGGTGTATGGACCATGTCAACTTAGGAAACAGATAAAAGCTAAGCATCCAAGCACTTAGACATTAGTTACATCTAGGCCATTGGAGCTTCTACATTTGGATCTTATGGGTCCAACTAGAACCGAGTCTCTTGGTGGTAAGAGATACATCATAGTTGTGGTAGATGACTTCACTAGGTACACTTGGTTCATTCTCTTACAATCCAAGTCCGATGCTCCTAAGTACATTGAAGCCTTATGCACAAGATTACAAAATGAGAAGAACTCGAAGATTGATCGAATTCGAAGTGACCATGGTAAAGAATTCGAAATCTCATATATGGAGTCCTTTTGCCGGAGATTAGGCATATCTGAAGAATTATCTACTCCTATTACTTCTCAACAGAATGGTGTGGTAGAAAGAAAGAACAGAGTTATTCGGGAGATGACCCGAGCCATGTTATACAACAAGGATTTGGCCAGAAACTTGTGGGGTGAATCTGTTAACACTACTTTCATACAGTTAATAGGGTGTACTTGGACCAGTACCAAAAAGACTCCATATGAGTTATGAAAAGGAAGGAAGCTAAATGTGAAGTACTTTAGGATCTTTGGAAGCACTTGTTTCATCTTCAAGGATAGAGAGAATGTGGGAAAGTTTGACTCTAGGAGTGATGAAGGTATATTTTTGGGCTACTCCTCCACAAGCAAGGCTTATCGGATATACAACAAGAGAACTATGAAGGTAATGGAGACAGTGAATGTTGTTATTGATGAATCTTCAGATTCTATTTCATAGAAAGTTATTGAGGAGTTACCCAAAGAAATTCTTCCTCGTGAGCCTAATGAAGTCCAAGAACTTATTGAACAAGAACCTACATCTCCAAGTACTCCTAGTACTCCCAATGTTTTGGAAGATTCTGTAGACATACCCACTTTACCATTTCGAGTCTCATGAAGAGAAAAGACCTTCATCCAAGGTTAAATTAAATCATCATCCAAAAGATATTATGGGAAATATGAATGAACTCACATTAAGGAAACGAACTGTTGATAAATGTGTTGCTAACTTTGTGTCTTATTCTTGTTATTTATCACAGGTTGAACCCACAAAAGTTGAGGAAGCTCTTCAAGATGAAAGTTGGGTTGAAGCAATGCATGATAAACTTCTTCAATTTCAGAGGAATGATGTTTGGACCTTGGTACCTAGACCAGAGGGTGAACACATCATTGGTACAAAGTGGATATTCCACAACAAGACTAATGAGGAGGGCAATGTGATCCGCAATAAGGCTTGGCTTATAGCTCAAGGATACTCGCAAATGGAAGGAGTAGACTATGATGAAACATTTGCTCTGATTGCCCATATGGAGTCCATCAGAATTCTCCTTGTATTGGTCTGTCAATTAAAGTTCAAGTTTTATCGGATGGATGTGAAGATTGCTTTCTTAAATGGATTGCTCAAAGAAGATATTTATGTGGCGCAACCAAAAGGGTTTATTGATCCACACTTTCCAAATCATGTACTATACCTCAAGAAGGCACTCTATGGGTTAAAGCAAGCCACGGAGTTTGGTATGATCGGCTTACACAATACTTAGTGTCACATGGGTTCAAAAGAGGAAAGGCTAATTAGACTCTTTTCATCAAAAGAGAAGATAGCGAGCTAATAGTTGCCCAAGTCTATGTTGATGATATCATCTTCGGATCGACTAAGGATGAACTTGCTCATGGTTTCTCAAAACTCATGCAGGTCGAGTACGAGATGAGCATGATTGGAGAGCTGATTCACTTCCTTAGGTTGTAGATTCGTCAACAAGATTCAGGTATATTCCTATCTCAATCTAAATATGCCAAGAATCTTGTGAAAAAGTTTGGTTTGGAATCTGCTAGTTCTATCAGAAACCCTATGAGCCCAAATGTTAAATTCATTGTTGACTTGTTAGGTAAAAGTGTTGATCCTTCTCTATATAGAAGCATGATAGATAGTCCTCTTTACCTTATTGCTAGTAGACTTGACATTAGTTACAGTGCTGGAATGTGCTCTAGATATCAAGCTAATCCCAAAGAGTCTCATATGACCGCTTTAAAGATAATCATAAAGTATGTCAAGACCACTGTTGAGTTTGGTGTGTGGTACAGCAAGGACACAAGTGATGTCCTAGTTGGGTACTACGATCTTTGATTAGGCTGGGAATGCTGATGATAGAAAGAGTATTTCAGGGGCTTGTTTCTATGTGGGTAATAATCTTGTCTCTTGGATGAGTAAAAAGTAGAACTCCATCTCTTTATCTCTCGGAGCAGGTTTGAGTACATTGTTGTTGGTAGCTGTTGCACCCAACACCTATGGATGCAAAAACTTCTCCATGATTATGGTATTTGTCAAGAACATCTCACTATCTATTGTGACAATACCAGTGCCACTAATATCTCTAAGAATCCGATTTAACATTCTAGAACCAAACACATAGAGATTCGACATCACCTCATTAGGGAGCTTGTTGAAGATGGTACTCTCACTCTTAAGTTTATTCACACCGATGATTAGAAGGCTGACCTGTTTATCAAACCTCTTGACAGTAAACACTTCGAATTCCTTCATCAAAACATTGGTGTTATCTCCATGGGATGGTCTTCCTCTCTTTTTCCTTCTTCCTCATGCATCCGCATCTAGTTTTTATGCTTTGGCTATTTAACATGTTTTTGTTTGGTTATTTTTTAGTTTTTGCTTTGTTTTGATTTTCATATAAAAATAAAAATAAAAATAAATTGAAAATTAAAAAATCAGAAAAATACAAAAATAGTGTGTGTTTTGTGTACTTTGGTACTTGTATACCTTGGATGGCCATTGAAACAAAGTTTTCTAAACTTTGTATCATTTGTAGCTTAGATGTGCATCTCTATGCACAACTAAGTAAGATAGTTATATGGCTCGTGTTTGTGATGAGTACGATTAAGTTGTCTTTTAAACTTAACACTCATATTACTCTTTTTGACGGGAATGACTAAAAAATCCTGAAAGAAAGGTATAAATAACCATCTCACCATTGTTGTCCGCCAATCATAATATGACACCTCTATACTTCGGCATAGCAAAAGTGCAATGTCAATGACATTTGTGTGCTTAGGCGTAGCAAAATTGGAATGTCAAATATTATTGGGTATTTCTTTTCTCTCTCTAATATGCTCATGCATAATATGTTTAAAAGAAAAATATGCAAAGAAAAATCAAAAGCAAAAAGATCAAAAACGCTTTAAATATGATTGCAAGCGTATATTTTAGGAGATGTGGGAGTTATAGGATGTACCTCAAAGGTGATAGTCCCCATCAAGCGCTTATGATTGCGTGTGAATTAAAGTGATTTTCTCATATCTCAAATCGTCATAACATGCATACATTTATGCAATCTTGCAATATTTTTCACACACAACATGCAATATTCTTTGCTATTCTTGATACATGTGCAGGTATAATGTGATTTAGCTATCACGAGGTTTTACATGTATTAATGTATGCTCACTAAACTGTCTTGACTTGTTTTTGAAATATAAAATTGGTTAGACTTGTTTAGTGTGTGTGTGTGTGTGTTATTGAAGATCCACGTGCTTAAATTTTATTTGAGAGATGATTTTGAGAGCTTAATATATTGATTGGATCATTGATTGAGTTGCATGTTGGATTGCATTCATATCTGTGTTTTTCACATCTCGAAAAACTGCTTTTAAAGGCTACCTCGACTCCTCGATAGCTAGCTATCTGTCAAGCTTCCAAAGTTTTTTTCTTATCGCAATCTCGCCTGCACCTCGATATCTAATGGATCGATTGAGATTGGGTTTGTATCCTCGATAGCTTCTCCACACCTGGTGGATTGATCGAGCTTCTATTCTTGATTCTGATGTGTTGTTCCTTGATACCTCCTCGACACCTCGGCTATCGACGAGCATTTTCTCGACACTTCCTTGACAGATACCTTGATACATCTCGATACATGCATCTGTCAATTTCATCGGCTCTACTATATAAGCCCCCTGTGCAATCCGGAAATCATTTCCTTCAATCTCTCTCTCGATACTTTTCTGTTCTCTCTCCCAAAACACTCTCATCTCACTCCAATCTTGGTTCCTCAAGGATTCTTCAAGTTTTTTTCAAGTTTTTCTTTACTTGGTAAGCTTCTAATCCTCTCACATTCATGCATTTCATGTTTTGAAACCTAAGTTTTAGGGTTTTTGAAAAATTTTGGGGTTTTTCAAAATTGATGAGTTTTTATTGAAAATTTGGGATGAGTTTTCACTTAAATGAGTTTAAAATCTCATACATTGCATCACATTAGCATTATAATGATATTGTCATGCATTTAGATGTGTGTTATATGTTTGTGTGCTGATAGGTTTGGATTGGGCTGAGTCCATGATGCAATTTCTTTTGCATGTCACATTTTCATGCATTTCCCATGCATACGTACTTCTTTTCAATATACTTGATATATTTGAAATTGCTTGGGACTTTTTTGATTGTCATTCTTTCTCTCCCTCTTTGTTAGTTTATGTTAGTTGTGTTTATGACACCTAAGCATAAATCCACTCCAACCAAGAACCCTCTTCGTTTCGGTGCTTCTTCATCATCCGATCCTACTCTATCTCATATCCAGTTCCGTGATAATGATGCCTTTAAGGCATTTTTAGAGAACTTTTCTAGACGAGGCATTCATTCGAAACGCCAAGTTGTTCTGTCGGACTTTGCCGACACCGACCTTCCCTCTGTCATTCACAAGAGGGGATGGGAGTCACCGTGTGACATCCCGGTCACCTGTCCTCTCATGCTTATCCAGGAGTTCTACTCCAACATGCACGGTATTGATTTTTCAGTACCTTTTCTCTTCACCCGCGTTCAAGGTACGCGCATTCCTATCACACCGCAACTTGTTGCGAATGTGCTTTGAGTCCCTAGGATAAAGTTTCCTGACTATCCTAGTTGTGAGCGTCCGAGGACTATGTCAAGGGATGAGCTCATATCTACTTTTTAGGAGCGCCCTTCCGCTTGGGGTGGGCGTCTTTTTACACCATGTCAACCTTTTGCTAAAGGTCCTAGATTCATGAACATGGTGATGACTTTTGTTTTGCATCCGCTCTCTCACTATAACTCCATCACAGAGCCTCATGCTCGATTTTTGTTATCGCTTCTTAAGCATCTTACCATAGACTTTCCTTCTCATTTCATTTTGTCTATTATAGATGTTCATCTAAATTCGACGTCTCGTGATAAGCTCATCTTTCCTTCCTCTATCACAAGGATCTTACGCCGTTTTTCCGTTCATTTTTCCTCTTTTGACCATTTTACCATCATGTCCGCCATAGATTACGCTATTGTTAAATGTAGTGAGACCCAGCTTCGGTCGTGGCGGTCGGATCCGATAGCTTCTCCCTCCTGTTCAGCTCCATCTCGTTCTGCTCCATCCACATCCGCTCCTCCCTCTTCTTCAGGAGATGTGACTTTAGGAGACATCATGGCGCAGCTGCAATGTATAGATGCTCATCTAGATACTATCTTTATGGAGTTGTATTAAGTGAATGTTCGTGTCGGTCGTATTGCAAGGCGACAAGCGTCTATGGATGGTTTTGCTCCTGAGGCTACTCCTTCACCACCTTCTCCTGTGGCTTCTAATTCTAAGGATGAGGATGATGATGATGATGATGGTGATGACGATGATGCTTCGGATGATGCTGATAGAGATGCTAGCTCTACCGATGAGATGTTTACTTGACACTCTTACCCTTTGTCACTTATGACAAAAAGGGGAAGTAATTCTAGTAATGAGAGTAGTCTATCTTAGGGGGAGAGTTAGTATAGGACCATTTTGTTAGGGGGAGTGTTGATACATTTTGAGGGATGTAGTGATGATAGTATGTATCTTTTCTTTTCTTTCTTTTTAGATACATTACTCTTGTACATAAGGTCTTGTGACCATTTATAGACATACATTGTACTTATCTATTTCTTTATATTGATGTATATTTTTCTTTCACCTACCCTTTCATGTGTTGTTTCTTTTCTCCATTTATACACATGTTTCTTATACTTGTATGCAATCTATTATTTCTGTTTCATACAAAGATGCCTTGATGAGTTTTATTTAGAGTGTTTGAGAAATACGGGTTGTCAATGTCTACTTGTCATAAACTCTCTTCTTGCAAAGTTTTTCAAGAGTTTGTGTTAGGATATATTTTATTGTATTCAACAAGAGAATATGAGTTGAGTGATTTATGACTTCTCTAATATGTTCATTTGTTTGTTATGGTTTTGTCACAGATTGCCAAAGGGGGAGATTGTTAGGACATATGTGTTTCACAGGTTAAGAACATATGTCATGATTTTATGTAATTGGCTTATCTTTTGACAAAACACACTTTACTTGTATTTAGATAGATTTAGGATGTGTTTAAATACTTCAAGAAACCATGTTTCATGATCAAGTGTTGAAGCCTTCAAGTCTGTCCAAGAAAACAAGTTCATAGTGCAAAATCATTAAAACTCGACAACTAGCTCAAAATTTTGCATTTATCGGGTTTAAGGAAGTGTTTCTACATTCGGTGTGCTCGACACCTGATCAACAAATCGCTTTCGACACACCGCTATCTCTGTTGAGGTTTAAGATTTTCAGAATTTCAATATGATTTTCTTGGGATCCGTGAATGTGTCTTTGGGCTTTCTTTTCTCCTAACCTTAGACAAATAGAAGGATCAGTTTAAGGGCCGTCAAATAGTTCACAAGTTGCACAAGCTTTGAACAAATTCTGTTCATGCAAATTGTGACCGGAGATGAAGTTCTTGCCCTAGTTCATCTCTTTCTCTTGAAGAAGTTCTTGTGTATGTGCACCATAGGGTTTTGTGACCAAGCATCTTCTTGATCTTCATCGTGTAGATGAATCGAAGAACTCGCAACCAACAACCTTCTTAGTTGGTAATTGAAGTCGCATACTAGGATCCGCGCAATTGGTTAGTCACGTACTTAAGAGTCGTGCATCAGAAAGGGCAAATGTTACTACAGAACAAGTCCAATTGGGTATTGGGGTAAGGGTTCAACTGTAGGTTGGTAAGATATTTGGATTCCTTTACTTGTAACCACTTGTTGTGATAATAGTGGAGTTTCGGGAGTGATGACTTGAAAATCACCCTATAGGGTTTTTACCGTTAGGTTTTCCTCATTCGTAAACAAATCACCGTGTTATTTATTTTCCATTTGCATATTTAGTTTATTGGTGATTTGTTTATGCTACCAGGCGTTTGCATGATAAATTGATTAATTAATAACTTGGCTAATTAATTAATTAATTTCTATCATAAGGGGGTCATTCGGTTTGTGGCCTATCAGTAACAATTGAAAAAAAAAAAAAAATCGAAGGAAAAAGTAAATTTAATAACACATGAAATCAAAAATAATTTTATGCTTAAATTATCTAAAATAATTAAATATATTTGAATTCAATGAAATGATATTTTCATACTTTTTAACTTATATTAATCTTAAATATTCATATTTCCTAAATCTATTTGCTAACATATATGCTCGAATTGTGTCAATTTGTGTTATGTAATTGAAAAGAGTATTAATAAATAGGACAAGTACATTTACTTTCATGTATTAATTATTTATTGGAGGTGCACTAATTATTTATGTAAATAATATTTTTGATTATTTTGTAAAATATTAGGAAATAATTGATTTAAAATTTTACATTCTTGCTCAAACTGGGTTACAACTGAAACTAAGTACAACAAAGATTAAAGAAAATATAAGTACAAGTAATTGATAGTATAAAAGATAATGCATACACTTAAATTATTCAAAATAATTAAATATTTATTCAATTCACTCAAGTGATTGGATAATGTTCTTGGTTACCATCTAATAGATAAGGTTAATTCTACTGTACCCGTTTTTTTGGGGTATAGTACCTATTAAAAGGCAACCTACTATACCTAGTTATCAAAACATCACATTTGACGATTACATCCTCGCATGTGACAGTTCTAACATCATATATGACAGTTCTTTTGTCACATTCAGTGGTTCCCTTATTTTTTTTCTCACATTTGATGGTTCCATCCTCACAATGTGCGGTTCCAATATCACATTTGGCAGTTGGATGATTTTTTTTTCTTTCTTTTTTTTCCTTGCATTTGTGAGTTTCATCCTCACATTGTGTAGTTCCTACATTATATGTGACAGTTCTTTTATCACATTTGACGGTTTCATCCTCACATTGTGTAGTTCCAACATCACATTTAACAATACTTTATCACATTGGGTGGTACCTTTTTTTTTTTCTCACATTTGATGATTTTATCCTCACATTGTGTAGTAGTACCAACATTATATGTGATTATATTTTTGTCACATTTGGTGGTTCCTTTATTTTTTTCTCACATTTGATGATTCCATTCTCATATTGTGTAGTTCCAATATCACATGTGACTGTTCTTTTGTCACATTTGGCTTCCTTTCCCCCCCTCATATTTGATGGTTCCATTGTTACATTTAGCAATACAAATATCACATTTGACTGTACTTTTATCACATTTGGTTGAACCCTATTTTTTTCTCACATTTGACAGTTTCATTGTCACATTGGGCAAGACTAACGTCACTTCTGACTTTACTATCACATTTGGTGGTACCATTATTGTTTTCTTACATTTGTGATTTTATCTAGGGGTATTCACGGGTCGGGCTGGGTCGGATTTATGCCCAACCCGGACTCAACTCGCTCAAGTCGGGCGGAGAGAATCAGACCCACAACCGACTACCGATCACCACAGGTTGAGTTGGATCAGATTCTAAAAAATGATTGGTCAATTCGGTTGAAACCGATTTAACGGTGTCAACAAGCGGAGGAGAACGAACCATCATCAGATATGGTTGGAGGAGAGCAAAACATCACCGATCCGAGCTTAAACATCGCCAAATCTAAGCCAAAGTTACCGATCCGAGCTTACACGTCACCAATTCGAGCTTAAACATCACTAATTAGAGCGATTTTTTGAAAAATATTGCCAAACTCAAGCCAAAATCATCGAATCTAAGTAGATCCGAGCAAAATCGTCGCTAGTCTAAGTGAAAGATGGCTAATCGTGGCCGGATCTAAATGGAGGAGGCGTTCATTTGAAGTGGTGGTTGGGTGCGTCAGGTGGCTGCAGTTTTAGAGGAGAAAACCCGCCACTCGACCCACCGGAATCGGGTTTGGAGGGTTGAGACCCACCGCCGACTACCGCAGTCGTTGGGTCGGGCGGTGAGTAGTTCGATCCGGGCGGGTTTCTCGGTTTGGTCGGGTAAACAGGTTGCATGGACACCCCTAGTTTTATCATCACATTAGGCAGTACCAATATCATATCTAATCGTACGTTTGTCACATTCAGTGGTACTCTCATTTTTTTTTTTTTCATATTTAAGAGTTCCATTGTCACATTAGGTAGTAACAACATCGCATGACTTTACTTTTGTCACATTCGATGGTTCTCTCTTTTTTTACTCACATCTAAAAATTCCTTCTTCACATTAAGCAATTTCAACATTACATATGGTCGTAGCCAACACAACCCAACCCTACCGAATTACTTAATAATTGACGAATATATATGACAAAAAATACCCTTAAAACCTCAACAATTGCTGAAATACCCTTATATAATAAAATGAACAAAATACCCTCTGAAACTCTAGAAAATTATTAGGATACCCTTAAAACCTTAAAAATGACCGAAATACCATCTAAACCTAAAAAATGACCAAAATACCCATAGAACCTAAAAAATAACCTAAATGACCTTGAAACCTAAAAAATGACCAAAATGACTTTGTAACCTAAAAAACGATTGTAATGCACTTGAGACCTAAAAAATGACTTAAGTACCCATAGAACCTTAAAAATGACCGAAATGACCCTAAAACCTATAAAATGACTAAAATGATTTTGTAATCTAAAAAGGGATTGAAATACCCTTAGAACCTAAAAAATGACTAAAGTACCCATGGAACCTTAAAAATGACCGAAATAACCACGAAGCCTAAAAAATTACCAAAATACCCTTATAACAAATAAAATGACTATAATGCCCCCGATACCAAAAGAATGTCTAAAATACCCTTAGAAACTTAAAAATGTCTTCAATACCCTTAGTACCTCAAAAATGACCGAAATGACCTTGAAATCTAAAAAAGGACTAAAATACCCTCAAGACCTATAAAAAGACCAAAATGCCCTTAATTCCCTTTAAAATTATCGGAATACACTTAGAATTAAAAAAAAATGATCAAAATACCCTTAGGACCTTAAAAATTATTAAAATACCCTTTGTACGTGCAGGTTAGATTTGTAAGACTATGTGAGAGAATGGATGATGCGTCTAATAGTATATTTAAGTGAAAATATTTAAGAACAACAAAAAAGAAGGCTTTAACACTTTAATGTCAAGAGAAATGGAAAGCATAACATGGAAGTAAAGAAGGCATGAGAGAAATATGTGGAAAACCCTTTGGAAGTGATGAAAAACCATGGGTGAGCAAGGAGAGAATGTTGCTTACTCTTGAGAGCTCTCTATTATGTTAAAATTAAAGTCTTTGTATAGGGGGGATGTTCTTCCAAAGAAAGCCTTTTTTCTACCTCACTTTCCTACATAAACTCTCTGCTTTTTCTCTTGTTTTTCTCTAGGTTATTGTCCTCATTGTTCAACAACATGTTCCTCTTATAGTACAAGGAATGTTGTGAGGTACATCAAGAGAGGTGTCAAACCCTTATTCAACCATTTCAAACCCTAATACAACTATTGTACTATACTATGGCTGGAAGAGAGAGAAAGCACGCCAATGATAAGGTAGTGGAATGGAGGGTGGCTCAGCTACTATGTGGGGAGCAAACCTTGGACAAGGAAAGGGACATCGGGGATACTAGGAGTGATACACGTGTCCTCAACAGTGATCCAAAACAAGCTCAGCCAATAAGGGGTGTTCTATAGCATCTAACCATAAGGGGTCACTATCTCCCTTTTGTACTAGTGCTATGTGTCCATGTCAAGTGCAAATCTCACTCTTCTCCAAGATGGTCATGCCGTTGGCGTAAGGGCCAAAGATCCTCTTCTTCAACCAACATTTCCCTTCCTTTACTCATAGCTATTCCACATTTAGGGTTCGGATCCAGCCATGTCGGCATTCTTACATGCCTTGGCTAGTGTAATGTACACCCTTAATACCTAAAAATGATTGAAATATCACTTAAACATATAAAATGACCGAGATACCCTTAGAACCTAAAAAATGATCCTAATACCATCGAAACAATCTAATATATTTTTTTAAAATAATAATTAAATTTTAACAATGAATCATCCCAAAATAATCATAAAATTTATGACTTGAATAAAATACAATAATCAATTATTTGTGAGAAATATTTTTAGTAATTAGGAATAAATCGAATTTGAAATATCCTACGCTTCCAAAAGAAAAAGACCAAAATATCCCCCAAAACCAACAATATGACCAGACCCTTGAAAATTATAAAAATAAAAAATCTCTCTAATAATTAAAAAATAATCCTAAAAAATGATCTCTCTCTCTCTCTCTCTCTCTCTCATATAAGTGATAATGTTAATTTTAAAATATTCACTTTTAAGGATTTTTTTTAATTTTGAGATGGTTTTTAGGATAGTTCAATTTCATCATAAGTGTAAATATAATGGTATAAATAAAATATTTTTTTATGTTGAAATAACTCTTGGTGTGTGGTCATTTGTTCTAATCATAGTTACAAATATGATAAATAATGATTTTTTAGCCGAAACTTATATTTCTTTACTTTTATTGTTTGATTTTATAATTTGTGCCTCGTTTACTTTTATTTCCCCTGTCATTGTCTTCCATCACCACCTCTTTTTTATTTTTTTTTTTAATTTTTTATTTTTATGAAACAGAGAGGTTTTCATTGACTAGGAAAACAACCAAAATCCAAGGTAGAACACCCAAGCCATAGCAAAACTAAGATTGACATTTGCAAATAAAAGTTTACAACAGACTCACTACAACAAAAAATAGGCTATTTACACCCCTCAATAGAGTGCCATGATCTCAACAAATCAAGCTAAAACTGGCCACTCCTAAAACATAATCTACAACAAAACCTATACATTAACATCATCAAGCTATTACAACTTCTTAAAACAGCGGCAACATGTCACAATTGAGTAATGAAATAGCAGATCCACCAGGCTTTGACAATAATAGAGCACCACAAGATATCCAGCAATACCAAGCTTTTAGGGATCTGAGAGAGTATAATTTGGACAACTCCAAAGAGTAACATATAAGTGGTATTTTCAAAGTTACATGCAGCCTTGTGTCCTTCTTTGTGGTAACCGTTTGATTTTTGAATTGCTCTGAATCCGTAGATGGCTTAATCTTAATCTAGATTCAATGAGAATGGTTTTTTAAATGAAAATTAGGAAAATGAGACGTGCATAAGCCTAACAAACTTTCTTAATGAAATATTCTTTAATTTCAATATTTCATGCTTCTGATAGAAACAAATGAGATGATGATTTTTGATCTGTTCATGGACAGTGCCTACGTATAAATTATTAGATGTATTTTGGGATATATTAGAAAGTCATTTGAGATGGCTTGGTCATATGTAGAGGAAAGCACTTAATTCACAAGTGATAAAGACTAAGTAGATTCTAATTGAAGGTGTAAGGTTTTAGACCCCTTAACACAATATATATATATATATATATATATATATATATATATTTAACCTAATATTAAGCCAAGTTGATTAACAAGTTTGTTAATTAAATCTAGGTTAAACCAATATGTGTAAAACAATTATAAAATCGAAAATAAAAAACACACGGACTAATGATCCAAGAAAACCTAACTTGGTAAAAAAACCCGAGGAGGATTTAACCTAGCTATCCTCAAAGTAAAAATAAATCCACTATGAAAGAATTGAAGTTTGTACAATAAGATTTAGACCACTAACATCCTATTGCTACCTCGTGTAAGAAACTTACTACCACGACCACATGACAACTCCGAGTCCACGGACTACTTCTGTCCTTATTCTACAGCAACCACAAGTTATCCTACTTATGACTTTTAGACTCCACTCAAAGGTTTTAGATTTTCTTAAAAGTTCTTTATGTAGCAACTGAATCAATCATCAAGTTTTTGATGTAAATCTTGATCTTGATAACTCTATGTGTGTGTATGAAGGTAAACACTGATCTCAAATCTCACAAAAGATTCAATACACAACTCAGCAAAGACTTCTAAAACGTATCTAAGGTTTTTCCTTTTATACTTGGAGTGAAACACTTAACCTTACATGTCATATGGGCTTGGGTTGGTTTGAGAAATCTACAGAAAATTACCGATGCACGAATTTCGATCGATCAGGTCTAATTTTCCATGAATCGAGCCTTGCAGAAATTCAATAGTAATTTCCTGTAATTACTCGATTCCAACTTTACATAGAACCAAAATTTGAGCATATCTAAACCTAGAATATATGTTTTGATCATGGTTTGTCAACATATACAAATTGAAGTTCTAATATATTAGTTTCTAAAGTCTTAGAACCTAATGGAAGGAACAGAAAACTATAAAGAAAGACTTAAAATAAATTTACTAGAAGTAATAAAATAGAACATGTCAATTTGAATTACAGAGGTATGAGAGAATGATTTTGGATAGGATAGAAGGACGGGTAAGAATTCATTTGGTTGACTTAGTTAGTCTATTGAGGATCCATAAGAGACTCCAAAAATTTGAAACTAAGTATCGATTATTGTTGTTTTTGGATATATTGTAGATTAGAATTTTTATCCCCTTTACTATAACTATGACAGTTGACTAACATAAATTTTAGTGCTTGGGTCTTTATTCCCAAATCATTACAGGTAACTAGCAAACATATAACCCAAAATACCCAAACCAAATCAAGCTAAAATACCCAAACAATTAAACTAAAATAAAGAAAAAAAAAAAAAAAATCCAACTCTTACACAAGACCTTGCTTCTCAATTAGACATGGCAAAATGAGCGAGTCAAGTCGGGTTCGGGTTGGGTCAATCGGGTTGTGGGTTAAAAACGGGTCATTTTAAGCAAGTTAAAAAGGCGTTCGGGTCAATTGGGTCGGGTTGACCGGTATTTTTCACATGATTTATTTATTTATTATTATTTTTTTTATAAAGAAAACAACATGTATTTTCCATTTGGAAAGTCATGCAACAAATTACTTGATGTAAAATGCATTACTTTGAATTCACCACTTATATCAAGAATGAACTACATTTATTAATACTTATTCAATAATTTTAAAATTATACACATCCTAACATTGCTATCTAAAACAAAATAACACAAAAATAAGTAAAACAAATACATAAGTTTTATTTCTACACAATATCAACATCCCAAAATATAAAACAAAATTACAAATGACTTATTGGATAATTCATTTGACAAAGAATAAAAACATATAAGAAATTTACAATCTTGAAAATTAATTTTATAATCTATTATCAATTGTGGTTGGCACCCTATTTCAATTTGAGATATACATTAAAGTTTGATTGTTTAATTATTTATACATGGTCTCTTTTATGAATATTATATCATTGTTAAGCAACACACACTCTAGAAAATATCATAATTTACTTTGAAAACCTGTTTATTTTGGATATAAATTGTTACAAAATAGGTCTAAACACTCATAATTTATGTTAATTTGGTACTTTGGCTTCACTATTTTCACACTTGTGAATGTTTCTCACGCATATCTACAATTTTAAATCTATGTTTTTAATCTGATCTTTGTGAATCAGATTATCTTGGCATGTATTTTGCTATTTGACATTTAAAAATCTTTACTCATTACAGAATGCTTAATCATTCATCTTTCAATTAATTTGTATGCAGTTATGTAAATGTCTCAATTGTTTCCTTAAACCTCACAACAAAAAATTAAACCAATATTGTCTTAATTTCATTATTTTTTTAAAAAAAAAAAAAAAAGTTTTAAAAAAAGGTTTGGGTTTGGGTTGGGTCGTATGTCAGGTCGGGTTGTAGGTCAACCCGTTTTTTCTTCGGGTCAAAAAAATTGGGTTCAGGTCACGTATTTTTCGAGTTGGGTCAGATCAAAAAATTTTGACCCGTTTTGCCATGTCTATTCTCAATACTAAAATAATCAAATCTAACCTAAAAGAGATACCCAAATCATTATTTGTGTATCAATAGATTCTTTCAATTTTTGTAATTTATTTGTGTATCAACTCTCTAAACTACTTTCTCAAAAAAAAAAAAAAAAAAAAAAAAAAAAAAAAAAAACAACTAAGCTAAGAACTAAACATAACTAGTAGCATTAAAAATGTTCTCAATAGAATTTGTCCAAGGGTCTTACTCTCTTTGTTTCATTTGAACAAATTTCCATGAAATAAAATAAGCATATATTAATATGAAGATATGAATTTGAAAAAACTCAATTTACCTTGTGAAAGTCATAAAAAACCTTGTCATTAAGTACCAGCATCACGAGCAGCATTCTCTTTGCCTTATTTAGCCATCTAAAAATGCCACTGGTAGATTCAACATTGTCAATATGAAAATTACGAGATGTATAAAAAATTTTCATTATTTTTATATGCAATCCCTTTAACTTTTTTCTGATAAATCAGCAGAAATCTCTATTAGCACTGGCACCATAAAAAACCTGAGATGCTATTCCCAAAACAAGGCAAATAGCATGCAAAAAGTACAAAAAAAAAACCCAATTCTGTACATGCCGGAATGCAACACAAGTTACACAAAAGCTCTTAAACTCTTAAACTAGAAAACAACTACTCAAAACAAAATACAAACTTTGACTCCAAGCTGCTGTAGCGGCAATGTAATTACGACTTGCTCTTTTCTTTTTCAACAGACTAGGGAAGCAACCAAACCGACATACTCTCTACCCCTAAAAGTACCAGTGTTGTGTAATTAAATAAATGTGTTAGGTTCTAAGACTTTAGGAACTAAATGTATTAGAATTTCATTATGTATCATGTTGGCAAACCGTGATCAAAACATAGAGTCTATGTTTAGGCTTGCTCAAAGTGTGTTTATTTGAAAAAGTTGGAATCGAGTGATTGCAGGATTTATTGGTCTAAGTCTGCAAAGCTCGATCGATCAAAAATTAGACTCGATCAATCGAACCTCATGTAGATTAATTTTTCTGCAAAATTTTCCAACTCAGCCCAAGCCCGGCTTGACGTGTAGTTTTTTATGTTTTACTCCAAGTATAAAAGGAAAAATCCTAGTTATGTTTTAGAAGTCTTTGATGTGCTGTGTGTTGAATCTCTTATAAGATCTAAAGGTGTTTACCTTCACACACACACACACTTAATGTTATCAAGATCAAGGTTCATGTCAAGAACTTGGTGATCGCTTCAGATTTTGCTTAAAGAATTTAAAGAAGATCTTAAACCTTTGAGTGGAGTCTCAAAGTCACAAGTGGGAGTACTTGTGGTTGCAATGGATCAAGGAAAGAAGTAGTCCGTGAACTCGAAACTATCACGGGGTCATGGTAGTAAGTTTTCTACTCAAGGTAGCAATAAGATGTTAGTAGCTAGTCTAAGTCTTATTGTAAAAGCTTAAATTCTTTCATAGTGGATTTGTTTTACCTTAAGGATAGTTAGGTTAAATCCTCCCTAAGTTTTTTACTAGTTTTGTTTTCTTGGGTTATCATATCGTGTGTTCTTTATATTTCCGCATTACTTATATGATATGATTTGAATGTGTTAACCTGGATTTGGATAATTTATCTAATTAATCACCTGGTTAAATAAATACGTTAAACAACTTGTGTTTTAAGGAGTCTAAAAACGTACAAAATGTACTCTATATAGAAAATAAATGAAAACGAAACAAAATAATAGCAACTCAGTACCCGTGCTAGGGGTGGCAAATGGGCGGGTTAGGTCATAAATGGATTGGGTGTGTAATTACCTATTTATTCATTTATGACCCATTTATATATAAATTAATTATCCGTAACCAACCCAACCCATTTAATTAGTAACCCACCCATTTAACCCAATATGACCCAAATATCTCTAAAACTACTTGAATACTCTCTTGACCTCCAAAATTACCAAAATATCCCCCAAATCTCTAAAATGAGCAAAATACCCCCCAAAAATCCAAAATGTCCAAAATATCCCCAAAACATAAAAAAAATTACCAAAATATCCCGAAAACCCAAAAAATGACCAAAATACCTCCAAAACCTAAAAATGAGAAAAATACCCAGAAACCAAAAATGACCAAAATACCCCCCAAAAACCTAAAAATGAGGAAAATACCCCCAAAACCCAAAATACCCTAAAATGACCAAAATACCCTTGAGACCTAAAAATTACAAAAATAGTCCCAAAACCCAAAAAATGACCAAAATACCCCCAAAACCCAAAAAATGACCAAAATACCCCCAAAACCCAAAAATGACCAAAATACCCCCCCAAAATCCATAAATTGACCAAAATACTCCAAAATCTAAAAAATTACGAACATACCCTGAATCATAAAAAATGATTGAAATACATAAAACCTAAAAAATGACCAAAATACCCCCAAAGCCCATAAAAATGACCAAAATACCCCCGAAACCTAAAAATGACCAAAATATCCTTGAAACCTATAAAATGACTGAAATAATCTTAGAACCTTTAATTTGTCGAAAATATCCTTGAAACATCCAAAATACCCTAAACCTCTATTTTGGTAAATTTAGATGTTTCAAGTGTATTTTGGTCATCTTACATATTTATGGGTATTTTGGTCATAATTTAGGTTTCAAGGGTTTTTATTGATCATTTTTTTTAATGGTTTTGGGGTTATTTTGGTCATTTTTTAGGTTTTGGGATATTTTGTTCATTTTTAAGGTTTTAGGGTATTTTGGGTAATTTTTTAGGTTTTGGGGGTATTTCAATAATTTTTTAGGTTTCAAAGGTATTTCGGTCATTTTTTAGGTTTAGGAGGTATTTTGGTATTTTTTAGGTTTTCGAGGGGTATTTTGGTCATTTATTAGGTTTCGAGGGGTATTTTAGTCCTTTTTTTAAGATTTCAGGGTATTTTGTTCTGTTTTTAAGGTTATGGGTTATTTTGGTAATTTTATGGGTTTCGGGGGTATTTCAATCACTTTTTAGATTTGAGGGTAATTTGGTAATTTTTACAAGTTTCGGGGGGTATTTGTCATTTTATAGGTTTCAGAGGTATTTTGGTCATTTTTTAGGTTTCAGGGGTATTTTTGTTAATTTTAAGGTTTTAGAGGTATTTCGGTCATTTTTAAGGTTTAGGGAGTATTTTGATCATTTTTTTAGGTTTAGGGGGTATTTTGGTCATTTTTTGGGTTTTGGGGATATTTTGGACATTTTAAAGTTTGGGGGGGTATTTTGCTCATTTTAGAGATTATGGACGTATTTGGTCATTTTGTGGGTTTTTGGGGTATTTTGGTAATTTTTTGGGGTTTTGAGGTATTTTGGTCATTTTTAGGTTAGGGGGTATTTTGGTCATTTTTTGGGTTTCGGGGGTATTTTGGTCACTTTCAGGTGTCGGGGATATTTTGATCATTTTTAGGGTTTTGGGGGTGTTTTGGTAATTTTTAGGTTTCAAGGGTATTTTGGTTATTATTTTGGGTTTTGGGGGTATTTTTGTAATATGCTATAAAGGATAGGAACCAAATATGTAGTTTACACATAAATTTATTTAAATTTTAGAAGGGTTTTATTGGGTATTAGTGGGTTTATCTATTGAGACATATATAATTAAATAACCTAAAAGGTCTTTACCTATTTAATCCAAATATTCAAATGAGTTAAGTTAAGACTTATCCAAATTAGGTGGGTAATGGGTGGGATCATGGATATGGATAAAAACTGTCACTCCTACGGCCGTGCCCTCCTTAGGAGTTAGGACATAGCAGAAAATTTTATTTCTTTAAAAAAAGCCTTTCACCTTAAATACCCAGGTGTGGCCTTTTCCTCTTCTAACCATTGAAATCGTAAACATAAATAAATAAACAAAAATCAAATTTCAGCACCACACTAACAAGAACCTACAACCCCTAATTATCATAACCCAAAGCCACAAGTTTAGAAAAACCGAATCCCTATGAAGCATTAGCACAAACACTTGCTGTGCCACTAGGAAAAAAGAATAAAATTGGAACCACACTAGAACAAATGTACTGCCAACGCAACGATGTAGTGAATGAAAATGAAGAACGAAATTCAAAATTCTCTAAAAAAAATCAACAAAGCAAAAGGGGAACAAAACAATGGTAGAGAATTAGGGTTTTGTTTGATCCTTACCTTAAACAAATCAAAACAATTTGATACTTTAAGAGACATTCAGCGGTGAGTAAATGAGGATGCTGCAGGAATGGCAGTGAGATTGACAGGTACGGCAACCCATTTGAGAAGAAGAATTCTGGTTTTTTTTTTTTTTTGGTGGGTTTTATATATAACCTGTTCTACCAGTAGCATGTTTCCATTAAACTTAAACTAACAGTCAAAATTAAAATAACACTATTTTAATAAATGTATTATATCTACAACATTTTCACAATATTCATATAACAAATCATAGGTGATTATTGTTAATGGTTGAGATTTGATTGGGTACCATACCCAAAAAATATATATATATATATATATAAGGTACTGTAGAATGATCCATATAATTGTAATTGAAGTTGGTACCCCAAATATTGTAACATACAAGAAATGTTATAAATGTGACATAGACATAATTTATTATAAAAAAAAATGTTTTAGAGTACACTACAAATTGCACACAACATCGGCTAGTAATGCTAAAATAAGGTTGAATCAAGATTGACTGAATGCCTTGCACATCCCATGCATTAGTGGAAATACCTTTCGTATCTCCCTCAGCAGCCAAACAATAAAGCGAATGGTGTGAATCAAAAGAACCCCAGCGATCATGACAATCAAAACATAAGTCGGCGCAATAATTCGACCTGCTTGAAGAAGAGGGTCAACTGGGTTCACTAGGGATATTGCTCTCGCATAGGCAAATCCTAGGAATATGAGAGCGATAGACATGGCAGATGTCATGAGTCCCATACAAACTTTATTCTTGAGAGGGAATCCACTAATGAGCAAAAAGATGGCACATAGAGATGCAGTGAAAGAGATGGTGTTAACAACCATAAAATATTTATAGCGAAAAGAGCCGAACACAGATGTTCCAGCTACACATGTATGTGTGGCGTTGCATCCAGTACCTATTTTATCTTCCGTTACATTTGTTTGCCAAACTCCACCGGGGGGACTGATTGCAGGCTGGAAAGTGATAGTTGTGATCACAGTAGCCACCACCATTAGTGACCCACGCGTATCCTCTATCCAATCTCCTCAGTATTTTAAATTCTCTAGCCATTTCTTGTTTAATTGTGATGGATTTGTAGATCCATGTTCAACAGCAGCAACCGTGGCACCAGCATCCGTAGATCCATGTTCAACAGCAGCAACCGTGGCACCAGCATCCGTAGATCCATGTTCAACAGCAGCAACCGTGGCACCAGAATCCGTAGATCCATGTTCAACAGCAGCAACCGTGGCACCGGCATCCGTAGATCCATGTTGAACAGCAGCAACCGTGGCACCAGCATCCATTAAAATATTTCTAATGGTGAAGCTTTTGAAATCCGTTGGACAGTTCTCCAACATTTCTAAGGCTGTAAAACCCTTGCGGTTTAAGGAATCTACTTCTTCTTTCACTTTAGATACCGAAAGCAGGTATTTTATTGTCTGCAAAAACCTAAAACATTAAATATTTTTTTTTTTGATAAACACCTATAACATTAAATATAGATGTGAAATTTTTTGCTTTTAGGGTGCAGAAGCTAAAAAAATTAAAGCTACATAGATGGATATTAGGATATAGGCAATCGGATGATATTAGCAAAGAAGTAGATATTGCAAGATATGCAACAAATGCAAAAAATGGTTAAACCGGATGCAATGTTTGTAATCCAACCTCTGAATCAAAGTTAATGTGGGGCTCTAGAATCTCATCATTTGTATGCTATTTTACTTTATTGCAAGTTCTCCTCAACCAATTGTAGAATTTTCAAATTATCATTACTGCAGAGAATAGAAATCTTGTGCGGTTTTTTTTTTTTTTTTTTTTTTTTTTGACAAAATAGGGACGCAACATGTATGGAAAGCTTATTTTATAATGTTGGTATTGTAAGCCAAAGCAAAGTAATGCATGTTTAAAATAATATTAAATATTAAAATAATTTTAAATTTATAATCTTCATAGTGAATTTTTAAAATTTTCCTTTGCAATATAGATTATTAAATTGTACCAAGGTGAAGAAAAAACTTCCAATGAAGAAATAATACTATCTTGATAGTTAGAACACTTTTTATTTTTATTTTTAGTGGATGTGGGCATAAGAGCATTCGCATCAAGAATGCTAAAATATATAGCATTTAGTATCTTAAAACAGTACTTTATTTATTTTAACATCTCACTTTATAATATACTTAACTTCAAAAGTTTTATATTTTAACCACTTTATTAAAATATTATTTCTTTATTATTGTTTAATTTTTTTTATTCTAAATCTCATATCTTCTTCTCTCTTTCTCCGCCTTCTCTTAAATCCTTTGCAAAACCCAACCCCATCACACGCCACCCACCACCACCACCGCCCATAGCCACAACCACCACCCAAAACCTCAACCTCAACCACCAAAATCACAAACAAAAACAAACCCAAAACCAAATCACAAACTCAAACCTAAAACAAAAAAAAAAAAAAAAAAAAAAAAAAAAAAAACCATAAAACTCATACGCACCCACCATCAACCACCACTAGTCCACCACAAAAAGCCATCAAACGAATACCCACCACCACCGGTCCACCATAAACCGTACCCACCCAAAACCAAATCACAAATCCACCACCCACAAATTGCTAATCACAATCCACCACCCAAAAACAAATCACAAACACACCAAATTATGCCCAAATCAAAACCTTTATACAAACCCACAACTTGCAAATCAGAACCTAAGGTGTGGGAGAGGTTGGGTGGCATGGGAGAAGGCTTGGCAGCATGGGTTAGGCCCAGGAGAAGGTTTCGTGGCTTGGGTCAAGCATGGAAAAAATGGTTGGGTCAGGCGCGGCTGGCGTTGAAAGAATGGTTGGGTTAGGCATGGGAAGAGAGTGCTTAGTGATGTGGGTGATGGCAAGGGTGAAGAGATGAAAAGAAATAGAGAAGAGCTTCAAGTGGAGAAGAAAGAGAGGAGGAGGATAGACACGCATGAGAGAAGGAGAGAAATAAGAGAGCATGCGTGTGAGAGGGATTAAAAAACAATATTTTCTTATAATATTCAATTACAGTGAGCTGCTAGAGATGGTAGCTCACTGCAGTTGAATGTCAAAATTTTTGACATATAAGTGCTTTGATGTAGGGGGTGTTTTGTGTTTTTGTTGTTAAAATATAGCTTTTTAGCATTTTTAATGTGAATGCTCTAAGGCTTTCATTTTATATTCTTCTATACGGGGACAATTATTTTTCATTTTTTATTTTAGCTATACGAATTTGAATTTCCATTTTGCATTCTTCTCACTTCTTAGTATCATCAAATTTTCAGACTCCACAGTTAACATGTAAACTTAGTCCGAACGGTGAGAAACGACCTTTAATATAAAAGTTTTAAATTAATAAGACTAATTGCATCTAATAATCTTATATCAATCACCCAATTGCCATTACTACCTAATGTGAAACCAAGGCCAACTCAAATTTTAATCAATTTAGACATTCACCTAACACACCTAAGTGAAAGAAGGTCTCAAATTTTAATCAATTTAACCCTAGTCAATAAATATATTTTTATCCCAAAAAAAAAAAAACTATTATTATTACAAATTTTACTTCAGAAAACATAAAATTGATATAACAATGAATAAAATGGATGTATTTCAACCAATATAAATGCATACTCTCGGCACACATTGACACACGTTTATAGTTAAACCTCTATAGCAGTTTTGTTTTTTTCACAGGACTATACCTATCAGCCGTTAGATATTATATGAGTTAATGTGATATCACATGAACCAACTTTTTTTTACATGTATATATATATATATATATATTAATTAATTAATTAGTTTCGCTTTCTTTCTTTGTTATACCACTCCCCCCCACCCCCCTTTTTTTTTTAATTTACGTTAACCCATAATTTTTATACATATATTTAAATATCTACCTGGTTCTTTTATTTATTTTAAGTAGTTTATTTTTGTATTTTTTATATGTTTTCACAAGTCATTATACCCTTTTTTTAATATCTAAATATATGTATAAAAGTTAATATAATGAAAATATGAATTTAGAATTTACTTTGGTATATTTATTAAGTTATTGAGCTAAATGACACATAAAATTTTTAGATATGTTCATTTAGAAATGTTGCAATTTTGCTTTTGATAAATCAACCAGATTCTATTGTTATATACTTTAAATTCGCTCAGGCCTTCTGCACAATCGCAACTGCAGTTTGTTGAGTGCTGCCATGTCAAGTGGCATTCCTACTAAAGCACATACACCATGCTATCATAAATATCAGCTCTAAAAGGTCGACGCTAACATGCTGCACAAAGACTAAATACTAGACTAAGTCCAGAAATTTACGATACTAAACTCCCTGCGTTTCAAAAGTAATTCTAGATTGAAGCTACACCTCACGAGCTATCTCACACTCCCAAAACAAATGTCCACTAGTCTTGTCGCCCAACCCACAAGCCTTAATCACAGCCTCGCCTGTAACCTGACGATGGCACAAATTCACTTCGGCAAATGTCTACTAGAAAATATTTTCTCAAAAAGGACCCATGAATAAATTTGTTACCGGTATTAAAGAAAACACAACAAAAAAAAAAAAAATAAGAAAAATATATTTTAAATAAATATTATTTAAATTTAATATGAGAAAAAATCTCACTCAAAGTTTTTGCCTTAAGCCTTAAAATTGGTTAAGCCTGCCCTGTGTGAAACTCAACCAATTACCCAACCATATGTATATTCCAATATCATAACCAACCACATGAATATTCTAATATCATCAAAACTAATGTATGTTCTATATGACAAAACATATGCATATTCTATATAGATAATGCAAAATATAATTTTTTTTTAATGTAAAAAATAAAATGAAAGATACCTCAATTTGTTTTAGAATCACAGCTAAATGGAAGATGGTGTTGCCACTTATATGGTCTTTGGAAGTGAGAAAGTCTCCTTCATCACTCACAGATTCAACCAATAGTTTTAGAGCCTCCAGTTGGTCGTATTTGACACACAAGTGCAAAATAGTCTCTTTCCCATCAACCATAACTCGAGCTGAGTTAGGCTGCACCACGATTAACTCCCTCACAACATCAACTCGTCCTCTCTGAGCTGCATAGTGGAGAGGAATTCTCCCATCTTTATCACAAATAAAGCATGCATTATTGTTTGCATGTAATAGTGCTTGAGTGATCTCTATGTGACCCTCAGCAGAAGCCAAGTGAAGGGGACAGCGATTGTGGGAGTCCAACTCGCCAGCGAGTTGGGGTTTTATAAGTAGAAGAGCTTTACTAAATTCAAGGTGGCCAACTAGAGCTGATATGTGTAATGGTGTTTCACTAAAAGAAGTTAGTGAAATCCTATGAAGGAAGTGTGGGTCTTTTTCTTTCAACCTAGACAATGTGATCATACACCCACTTCCTGCTGCCTTGTAGAGTTCTATCATCTCCTTCAGGACTTATTTCCATTCTCTCTATAGGATAGGTGGGATTGTTTTTGTTTGTGTTGGATCTGATATTCCAAAATAGAAGCATATAAATAGATGAATGTTGTTTGCGGAATTTCCTGGTAGCAAAAGTTGTGGGTTATAAATAGCATGGTGTTGACAAGTAGTGGAGGTTGAAAGACTTCTAAATTTGATCATATATTCTACATGAATTCACTGCCCAGAATTTGCTTGTGAGAGACTTGATTGATGGGATGCTTACCTACTTCCAATGACCATATCCAAATTAGAAAAAATCAGAACTTCATAGGCCGAAAAGTTTATCATATTTTACAAGGATTCATTGCCAAGAATTTGCATCTGAGAGACTTGCTTGATGGGTTGTTTACCTACTTCCGATGACCATGTCCTAGTTAGAAAAAATCAGAAGAACTTCATAGGCCGAAAGTTGATCATATTTTACAAGGATTCATTGCCTAGAATTAGCGTGTGAGAGACTTGATTGATAGGTTATTTACCTACATCCGCTGACCATATCCTAGTTAGAAAAAATCAAAAGATCTTCACAGGTGGAAAGTTGATCATATTTTACATGGATTCATTACCCAGAATTTGCGTGTGAGTGTGGGTGTGCGTGTAGCGCTGAGTTTAGGCGGGAATGAAAAAGGAGTCGCCACCTAGTTTTATGATCTAGAAATCAAGTATATACCTACATCTGATGAGAGACTTGATTGCGTGTGAGAGACTTGATTGATAGGTTATTTACCTAGAAACCATTGCCTAGAATTTGCGTGTGAGAGACTTGATTGATAGGTTATTTACCTACATCCGATGACCATATCCTAGTTAGAAAAATCAGAAGATCTTCACAGCCCAAAAGTGGATCATATTTTACATGGATTCATTGCCCAAAATTTGCGTGTGAGTGTGGGTGCAACGCTGGGTTTAGGTGAGAATGAAAAAGGAGTCGCCACCTAGTTTTATGATCTAGAAACCATGTATATAACGCCCTTACATGGAAGGACTGATCTTACTACTAGAGTATTGGTTCGAAGTTTAAGTACGGCTTAAGAAGGTGTTAGCCACCTAAGACCGCCCGATTCGGTGTTAGCCACCTAAAGGCCTATTCAATATTACATCCTAAACTCACACACACACTAGAATACATCTAAGCATACAACATGGTCTCTATCATCCCAAAACCCAAGCATTCATTTATTAATAGGCCAAAAACGTATTGACCCCTTATGATGAATTAATTGATTAATAAGCCAATTTTATTAATTAATCAAATTAACATGCAAACGCGTGGTAGCACAAACAAATTACCAATTAAACTAAGTGTAGTGGAAATTAAATTGACACGGTGATTTGTTTACGAATGGAAAAAACAAATACGGCAAATACCCCACCGGGTGATTTTAAGATCACTATTCCTAAAATTCCACTATTATTAGAATATGCGATTACATGTAGAGGAATCTTAGTACCTTATACCAATCTACAGTTGAATCCTTACCTTAATATTTAATTGGACTCGTTCTATAATGACAATTTCTCCTTTCGATGCACTGCTCCCAATACGTGACTAACTAATTCCGAGATCCCAAGACACGACTTCAATCGCCAACTAAAAGGTTGTTGGCTGTAAAGTTCTTGAGTTCATCCCAACGATGAAAATCAAGAAGATGCTTAGTCACAAAACCATACGGTGCATAAACACAAGAACTTCTTCACACGAATGATAAAATAGGGTAAAACTGTATTTTCGGTCACAATTTGCTTGAACAAACTTTGCTCAACACTTGTGCAACTTATGTCCCATTTGACGGCTCTTAGAATAATCCTTTTATATGTCTAGGGTTGTGAGAAAAGAAAGTTCAAACACATAATCATAGATTAGAGTTAAAACAGAACTAAAATTCTGTTTTTTATAAACCTTGATAGATACCCTATCTCGTTGAGTCTTTGTCAAGCCACGGGGCTAAAATGACTCTTCAAGCTCGATAGATGGCTAGCTGTTGAGCTAGCTGTCAAGTTTTAGTGACAGACACTTTTTAGACTTGAATCTTGGACAGACTTGCATGACTTCAACACTTGATCTTAAAAAAAAATTTCTTGAAGTATTAAACACATCCTAGATCTACCAAAATACAAGTAAAGTGTGTTTTGTCAAAAAATTAGCCAATTACATAAAATAGTGACATATGTTCTTAACAAGTAAATCACATATGTCCTAATAATCTCCCCCTTTGGCAATCCGTGACAAAACCACAACAAATAAATGAACATATGAGAGAAATCATAAATCACTCAATTCATATTCACTTGTTGAATACAATAAAATCTATCCTAACACAAACTCTTAAAAAATTTTGCAAGAAGAGAGTTTATGGTAAGTAAACTTTGACAACTTGTATTTCTGAAACACTTTTAACAAAACTCATCAAGGTATCTTTGTGTGAAATAGAAATAATAGATTGCATACAAGTAATAAAAAGCATGTGCATAAACAGAAAAAAGAAACGACACATAAAAGGATAGGTGAAAGAAACATACATCAACATATAAAAAAGATAAGTACAATGTATGTCAATAATGATCACAAGACCCATATACAAGAATAAATGTATTTAAAATAGAGAAAAGAAAAAGATACATGTAATCCTCACTACATCCCTCAAACATTAACACTTCCCCTAATAAAAATGTCCTATACTAACTCTCCCCATAAGAATGACTACTCTCATATCCAAAACTACTCCCATTTTTTGTCATGAGTGACAAAGGGTAAGAGTGTCAAGTAGACATCTCATTAGTAGAGCTAGCATCTCCATCATCATTATCATCAGAAGCATCATCGTTATCACCATCATCATTATCCTTATCCTCAGAATCAGAAGCCACCGGAGGAGGTGGAGGAGAAGCCTCGGGAGTAAAGTCACCCATGACCACCTGTTGTCATGCTATACGACCAACACAAACATTCACTTGATACAGCTCTGTAGAGAGTGTATCAAGGCGAGCATCCATGCGCTGAAAGCGCACCATGATGTCTCCGAGTGACACATCACTCGTAGAAGAAGAGGGAGCGGATGTGGATGAAGTAAATCGAGATGGAGTCGAACGGGAGGAAGGAGCTACCGACCCGGACTACCTTGACCTAAACTGCGCTTTGCTACGTTTAACGGTAGCATAGTCTATGGCACACATGAAAAAAAATAGTTGGGCGCTGGAAAGGGAACAAAAAAATGGCGTAAGATCCTAGTGATAGCCGAAGGAAAGATGAGCTTATCACGGGACGCCGAATCCCTATAGACATCTAAAATAGACAAAATAAAGTGAGAAAGGAAATATATGGTAAGATACTCAAGAAGGGACAACAAAAATCGAGCATAAGGCTTTGTAATAGAGTTATAGTGAGAAAGAGGGCGAAGAACGAATGTCATAACCATGTTAAAAAACCGAGGACCTTTTGCAAAGTCCGAACAAGAAGTGAACTAATGCTTACCCCAATTAGAAAAGCACCCACAAAAACCAAATTTAAGCTTATCTTTGGACACGGTCCTCGGATGCTCACAATTTGGGTAGTCAGGGAACTCTACCTTAGGGACACGGAGCACATCCCAAACAAGCTGCGGTGTGACAGCAATGCGCGTACCTCAAAAATGAATATGAAAGAGAGGTACTGAAAAATCAAATCCATGCATGTTGGAGTAAAACTCCTAGATCAGCACGGATGGACATGTGATCGGGACGTCACACGGTGACTCCCAACCCTAACTATGAATAACATCGGGTAAGTCGGTGTCGGCGAAATCCGCCAAAATGACTTGGCATTCCGAATGAATGCCTTATCAACAAAAGTTCTCTGAAATGGCCTTACGAGCATTCTCATCATGGAACAAAATATGTGAAGGAGTAGGATCGGAGGAAGTGGATGCTCAGAACAAAGAGGGTTTTGGGATGTAGTAAACTTATGTTTAGGTGCCATAGACATGACTAACGTAAACAAAAAGAGAGGGAGAGAGAGAGAGACAATTAGAAAAGTCCCAAACAGTTCATATATATCTAAATATATTAAAAAGAGAGTACATATCCATGAGAAATGCATGAACATGTGACATGCAATATAAAAGGCATCATGGGCTCAGCCCAATCCAATCCTACAAGTACATAATCAATTTGTACACATCTAAATGTATGATAATACTGTTATAATGCTTATGTGATACAATATATGTGATTTTAAACTTATTTAGGAAAAACCCCATCCTAAAATTTCACGAGAAACTCATCAATTTTGAAAAACACCAAAATTTTTGAAAAACCCCAAAACCTAGGTTTCAAAACATGAAATGCATGTAAATGAGAGATTCGAAGCTTACTAAGTGAAGAAAAAATTGTAAAAGCTTGGAGAAACCTTGAGGAAGAAGTATGGAGTGAGTGAGAGAGGTTTAGGAGGTGAAAAAACGAAACTGTCGAGAGAGAGATTAAGACAAATGAAAACCGGATCGCATGTAACCTATATATAGAGGTTCAATAAATCTTGACAGATAGAGGTGTCGAGACATTTGTCGAGCAAGGTATCAAGAAAACAAAACGTCGACAGATGCGGTTGTCGAGGATCCATCGAGGACAAATCAATAAAAGGCTAAAGGAAGTTTGATCGATCCACTAGCTGCCGAGAAGCTATTGAGGATTCGGAAGAAATCTCGATCGATCCACCTAGCTATCGAGAAGCTATCAAGATTACGATAAGAGGAAGATCAAAAGCTTGATAGACAGTTAGGTGTCGAGGAGGTGTCGAGAAGCTGTTGAGATTACTTAAAAACAGTTTTTCAAGAAGGGAAAAACACAGATATGAATGCAATTAAGCATGCAACTCAACCAAAAATCCAAACAACATTTTAAGCTCTCAAAATCATCTCTCAACAATAATTTTAAGCACATAGATCCCAAAAACACACGCACACACACTAAATAAGTCTAACTAATTTTATATTTCAAAAACAAGTTAAGATAATTTAGTGAGCATACATTAACACATGTAAACCTTATGATGGTCAAATTACATTGTACCTGCACATGTATCAAAAGTAGCAAAGAATATTGCGTATTGTGTGTGAAAAACATCGCAAGATTGTATAAGTGTATACATGTTATGACGATTTGAGATATGAAAAAATTACTTTAACTCACACACAGTAAGAACTGTTTGATGGGGACTATCTCTTTTGAGATACATCCTATAAATCTCATATCTCTTAGAATACACACTTGCAATCATATATAAAACATTTTGATCTTTTTGCTTTTTATTTTTCTTTGCATATTTTTCTTTTAATAAGCATATCATGCATGGGCATATAAATGATAGAAAAGAAATACCCAATAATGTTAAGCATTTTACATTCCAATATTGCTATGTCGAAGCACACAAATGTCATTTCATGATTGGCGAGCAACAGTGGTGAGATGGTTATTTATGCCTTTTTTTAGGATTTTCTAGTTCTTCTCATCAAAAAGAGTGATATGAGTGTTAAGTACAAGAGATCACTTAATCTTAATCATCACAAATACGAGCCACAAAGCTCACTTGCTTAGTTGTGCATAGAGATGCTCATCTAAGTTACAAGAGATACAAAATTTAGAAAATTTTGTTTCAATAACCATCCAAGGTACATAAGTACCAATGTGCACAAAACACACACTATTTTTGTATTTTTCTGATTTTTCAATTTTTTATTTTTTATTTTTATAACAAAAATAAAATAAAAAAAAATTGAAAACAAACAAAAATATGTTAAACAAAGCAAAGCATAAAAACTAGACTGACTCAAAATAAAAGCAAAACACATAAGTTATGCAAAAACAAAAACAAAAAGAGAGAGAAGAAAGTGATAAAATCACTTGGAGCCATTTTCCTTCCACACCTTGGAAGAACCTTTCCTTTGATTAAACCCTTGAGTCGGCGATGAAGGGGGAAGAATTGAAACCATTCAAATTCGAAAGAAACATGAGGGCTTTAAGAAGATCTCCAAGGGGAGCAAGAGAGGATTGAAGTTGATTCTGGTTTCCGGATGCTATCATGCCATTGCTCTGTTGAGTGGCTAACCACTTATAGCAATTTGGTCGAGTATGACCGGAAACTCCACAATGATGATAGAAATGTTGCTTCTTTTGTTTAGACTTTTGAGAGTTAGCCTTCTTAGCTCTAGGGTTTTTAGCTTTCTTCTTATCTTGCTTAGGGGGTGCTCCTAAGATAGATTTACCTTTGTCTAAGTTCTCACTAGCTAAATCGGTTTAAACATCATTGTTCTCAATTTCAACATTATTATTAGGAGGAACAAAAACAGAAGTACTAGTAGAAGTAATATTAGAAGAAGAGAGACCATACCCTAAACCTGTTCGATCAGAAGCAAATTTCTAAAGACTAAGCATCTCATCAAGTTTTGCACTTGAAGTCCTCTTTAATTGAGCTCTGACTTGAAACAACTCTGCTTCAAGCTTCTTGGTCTTCTCAACCAAGAAATTATTTTCAAACCTCAATGCTCTAATAGTCCGATTAGTTTCATCAAACTTTGTGGAAAGCTCTTCATGATCAAGTTCCACATCACCGAGCTTTTTGGTGACTAGCTTATAAAGTTTCTCATGTTTCTCAAAAAGCTTGTATAGTTTCTCATAGGCTATATGGATATTATCTTGATCATCCATCTTCTTAAACTTGGACTCCACCAATTCCTCTTCTTCATCCACATCTTCAACTATCCCCTCAGTAGGATTGACAGTGGCGGTGAAGGCATTTATGATTCCATCCTCCTCATTTTCGAAATCATCTTCAGGCTCGATGTTGCTCAAAGTAGCAGCAAGTGCCTTGCTCTTCCCAATGCTCTTGAGATATATAGGACACTCCTGTTTCATGTGACCGAAGCCTTGACACCTAAAGAACTTAGGTTCTGCGGGAACAGTGTACTAACCGCCATCCCTAGCATCCTTCTTCCCTTTGGATTTCCTACGGTCCTTGTTGAAGCCCTTCTCATTGGCATTCTTCATGAACTTCTTGAATTGCTTGGTGATGTAGGACTCCATCTTAGAATCTTCATCATTTGAAGACTCATCCGTGTCACTACTCTTGGCCTTCAAGGCCATGCTCTTGCTCTTGCTCTTGCTTGACTTACCAATCCTTGTTAACCCTAGCTCATAAGTTTGTAGACTACCAACCAGCTTTGTCAAAGGAATCTTGTCAATGTCCTTTAATTCTTCAATCGCTGTAATCTTGGCATGGAATCTCTCAGGTAGAGATCTGAGCACCTTTCTCACAATCTTGAGTTCAGGAATGGTTTTCCCCAAGATTGAAAGTTAAGTTCACTATGTCTTTGAGCTTGGCATAGAACTCAAGGAATGACTCATCCTCCTCCATCTTAATCTCTTCGGAGCTTGTAGTGAGCCTTTGAAGTTTCAAATCCTTGATGACCTTAGTTCCTTCATAGGTTTTCTAGAGAATGGTCCATGCTTCCTTTACAGTTTCAATGGAGGATATCTTCTTGAATTCCTTATTAGTGACTACACTAAACAAAGCATTCAATGCCTTATTGTTGAAGTTTGCCGCCTTGATCTTGGCTTCATCCCAATCGGGTGGTGCTTCCATTGGCTTGGTCCAGCCAATCTTTACTGCTTGCCATACCTTCTCATCTAGAGACTACAAGAAAACTCTTATGCGTACTTCCCAGTATGCATAGTTAGTACCATCAAATAAAGGAGGTATGATTAAAGATTGTCCTTTATCCATGACAAAAAGGGGTCAATGGATCAACACAGCAAAGATTAAAACCTAATCAAAGTGTGCCTCGCTTTCCGATACCACTTGATAGGCCAAAAACATATTGATCCCTTGTGATGAATTAATTGATTAATTAGCCAAGTTTATTAATTAATCAAATTAACATGCAAACGCCTAGTAGAACAAACAAATCACCAATTACACTAAGTGCAGGAGATATTAAATTAACACGGTGATTTGTTTATAAATGGGGAAAACCAACACATGAAAAACCCCACCGGGTGATTTTAAGGTCACCACTCTCAAAATTCCACTATTATCACAACAAGTGGTTACAAATAAAAGAATCTCATTATCTTATACCAACCTACAGTTGAACCCTTATCCTAATACCCAATTGGACTTGTTCTGTAGTGACAATTTCTTCTTTTGATGCTGACTCCCAAGTACATGACTAACCAATTGTACAGATCCCAATACGCAACTTCAATCACCAACTAGAGAAGGTTGTTAGCTGCAAAGTTCTTCAATTCATCCCAACGATGAAGATTAAGAAGATGCTTGGTCACAAAACCCTACGGTACACAAACACAGCAACTTCTTCACAAGAATGATGAACTAGGGCAAAACTATGTCTCCGGTCACAATTTGCTTGAACAAACTTTGCTCAACACTTGTGCAACTTGTGCCCTTTTGATGGCCATTAAAATAATCCTTTTATATGTTTAGGGTTGTGTGAAAAGAAAGTCCAAACACATAATCACAGATTAGAGTAAAAAATGAACTGAAATTCTGTTTTTCGTAAACCTCGATAGATACCCTATTTGTCAAGGCGATGTCAAGCCACGGGGTTGAACAGCTCTTCAAGCTCGATAGATGGCTAGCTGTCGAGTTTTAATGATGAGCGAGTTTTTAGACTTGAATCTTGGACAGACTTGCATGGTTTCAACACTTGATCTTGAAACAAAGTTTCTTAAAGTATTAGACACATCTTAAATCTACCCAAATACAAGTAAAATGCGTTTTGTCAAAAGATTAGCCAATTACATAAAATAGTAACATATGTTCCTAACAAGTGAATTACATATGTCCTAACATCTATCATGACAACTCACATCAAACCTAACACACATCTATCATGCATATCATATTATTTCATCCAAGGGCAGAAACATAAGCATGGAAAGATTAAAAAAAATAAGCATGTTATTGCATCTAGACATCAAGAATAAACTCATCCAAACAAACATATTCATACTTATCATCAAACGTATATCCCCCAATGCATGTTCACGTAAAGGCATGACTTACCTTACTCCACCACAGCACTTATGCATCAATGCATGGACATATGGATGTATGTTCATAGCCCATCAAAGGCTTAATTGAAAGGAAAACCCTAATCTAACATGTTAAGGACAAACAAAACACACAGGCAGAGAAATAGAGACTTATAAGAATAAAACAAGAAAAGGTAGAAGCATGTTAAATAAGAGAAACAAAGAAACAAAAGCAAAAAAGGTTGGATTAGGGTTTCTGAGCACGAGTGTGCGTGCGCATACATAAGGCTTGTGTATGTGGTCTAGTTGTATGCATACGCATGCAAAGAGCATGCGTACACATACATACCTTAAACCTAGCCTAGAGACAAAAACACAAAAAACAAAGCAGAAACTTAGAAACCATAAATCTAACAACTTAATGTGCTTAAGGACAAAAAAAATAAATAAACCTAAACTAAACAAGCATATTATAACATAAACAAAGCAAGAAATACAAATAAAAACAGAATTAAAATAAAGAAAAAGGAGAGGAAAAGATTATAACTTAATACCTCAAACACAAAACTTTACAAGCTTGATTTTGATCGTTCCCCTCGGTCAAATCTATTCAACACCAAACAAAATTGATTAATCTCAAAACTCGAAGATCAAGACTAGAAAAGGTCTCAATCAAAAGAAAATTGACTTGAGGATGTTTTATGAAAAACTCCCTCTTTGATTCACTATTTCTAGTGAATTTTAGATTTTCCATAAGAATTTTCTGTGTTTTAAAAATGTGTCATGCTAGGCTTTTTATATTAAAAAAAATAGGGGTTTGGAACGGCTCCCAAATGATAAGGGATTCAGTCCAAACCTCAGCTTTAATACATAAAACTTTTCTTTTATAATTTCTGGAACCCTAGCATGCATATATAGACCCGTGTATGCATACACATACATCAAACCTACATATGCATATCTTAGGGTTTTCATGACCTTTATTTTCCAAAAATAACTTTATTTTGTTCATAAAAGATTTATATTTTCCATAAAAACCTTCCTCAAATCACTTTTTATCCGATCGGGCCCTAAACCAACCTTAGGCTTTAGAATTTTAACATCATTGGAGATCGGGGGTCCGAGTCATAAGGGATATAAAGTACGGTGTCTACAGATGTCTATCTTTTGATTCATGTATGGACACAACGAGGAGTCGCCACCTAGTTTTTGCAATGGTCTAAGAGCCATATATATAGCGTCCTTTCGAGGAAGGACTATTTTGATCTTATTACTAGAGATATGGGTTCGAAATTTAGGTACGGTTTTGGGAATGTGTTAGGCACCCAAAATTGCCCAACCCTAGGGTTGGCCACTCTTATTATGTCTCATGTCTTAACCCTATTAAAGGCATATTCAATATTGTATCTATACTCACACACACACACACACACACACACACACACACACTAGCATACATCTAAGCATACAACATGGCATCAATCATCCCAAAACCTAACCATTCATCTATCATAGCGTATCACAACCCAAGCCTATCATACATCTTTCATGCTTATTAGCCAACCTTAACATCTATCATGGAAATCATCCAACCCTAGGCATACATATATCCTAGCATTCCTACCATATCATATCTCATCCAAGGCAGCATGTTAAGACAGCAAAAGAATCATGTTATCACATGAAGCATGACAAGATCAAAACAAATATGTGATTGCATCAAGCATCCAAAGGCATATCCAAATAAGCATGTTTACATCTAGGCATGTTATCAAACAAATGCATGTGCATGTGAGGGCATAACTTACCTTAACTTACCTTATTGCATCTCAGCACCCATTGTACCAATGCGTGGACATGTGGATGTATGGTCATTGCATTAAAGCAAGAAAGTAAAAGAAACCCTAATTTAAACATGTGAAAAGTAAATAAACAAATAAACAATGAAGCAAAGACTTATATCTACTAAAAATGATTAAAACAGAGGCATAACATGTGAAGGAAACAAAGAAATAGCAGTAGAAAAACTTGGATTAGGGTTTCTGGGCATGAGTATGCTTGTGCATACATGAGCCTACATACATAGCTAGATGTATGCGCACGCATACCTCGAGCCTTTCACCTTAAATACCCAGGTGTGGCCTTCTCCTCTGCTAACCAACAAAATCCCAAATATAAATAAATAAACAAAAATCAAATTTCAGCACCATATTAACAAGAAGCCACAACCCCTAATTATCATAACACAAAGCCACAACAAGTTTAGAAAAACCGAATCCCTATGAAGCATTAGCACAAACACTTTCTGTGCCACTAGGAAAAAAGGATAAAATTGGAACCACACCAGAACAAATGTGTTGCCAACGTTGTAGTGAATGAAAATATCAACAAAGAAAAAGAGGAACAAAACAATGGAAGAGAATTAGGGTTTTGTTTGATCCTTACCTTAAACAAAATCAAAACGATTTGATACTTTAATGACATTCAGCGGTGAGTAAATGAGGATGCCACAGGAATGGCAGTGAGATTGATAGGTACGGCAACCCATTTGGGAAGAATTTTTTTTTTTTTTTTTTTTTTGGTCGGTTTTATATATAACCTGTTCTACTGGTAGCATGTTTCCACTAAACTTAAACTAACAGTCAAAATTAAAATAATACTATTTTGATAAATGTGTTACATCTACAACATTTTCACAATATTCTTATAACAAATCATAGGTGATTATTATTAATGGTTAAGATTTGCTTGGGTACCATACCTATAAAAAAAATATGGGGTACCGTAGAATGATCCATATAAGGGTAATTGAAGTTGGTACCCCAAATATTATAACATACAAGAAATGTTATATATGTGACATACACATAATTTATTATAAAAAAATGTTTTAAAGTACACTACAAATTGCACACAACATCGGCTAGTAAGGCTAAAATAAGGTTCAATCAAGATTCGCTAAATGCCTTGCACATCCCATCTTGTAATCATCCTTACATTAGTGGAAATACCTTTCGCATCTCCCTCCGCAGCCAAACAATAAAGCGAATGGTGTGAATCAAAAGAACCCCAGCCATCATGACAATCAAAACATAAGTCGGCGCAATAATTCGACCTGCTTGAAGAAGAGGATCAACTGGGTTCACTTGGGATATTGCTCTCGCAAAGGCAAATCCTAGGAATATGAGAGCGATAGACATGGCAGATGTCATGAGTCCCAGACGAACTTTATTCTTGAGAGGGAATCCACTAATGAGCAAAAAGATGGCACATAGAGATGCAGTGAAAGAGATGGTGTTAATAACCACGAAATATTTATAGCGAAAAGAGCCGAACACAGATGTTCCAGCGACACATGTATGTGTGGCGTTGCATCCAGTACCTATATTATCATCCTTTACATTTGTTTGCCAAACTCCACCAGGGAGATTGATTGCAGGTTGGAAAGTGATAGTTGTGATCACAGTAGCCACCACCATTAGTGCCCCACGCGTCTCCTCTATCCAATCTCCTCGATAATTTAAATACTCTAGCCATTTGCGCCAACAGGGCCGGCTCAAGGCCTAGGCAAGTTAGGCCTAGGCCTAAGGCCCCACAAAAAAAAAAAAAAATTCCTTGGAAAGAAAGGCCCCACTTTTTATAGTTAAAGGCCCAAATTTTTATAAAATTATATATATTTTTTAAAGGTTGTACATTTTTTTTATTAGTGATGTACAAATTTTACTATTGGCTTACAAATAGCCATATTATTAATCACAAAAAAGGTGATATAAACATTCATTAGTTAAATTGATGAAGTTCATCAATGAGAGACAATATCACATTATATTTTGAACATTTTATAGTGCTTTTAATTGGCGCATTTTTCTTTTTCATTTCTATTAAGACTCTCAAAGTATAAGTCCAATAGAACCTTAACTCAATTGAAACCCTAAAATATTTCAAAAAGATGTTGCAAATGTGTTAAATCATCAATTATAGATTAATTTCCCCTAATAGTTTGAGACTTTGATTTTTGTAAATTAATATCTTACGAAATCATACACCAAATAATATCTATCTCTCTCTCTCTCTCTCTCTCTCTCTCTTAAAATCAAAATATAAAATTAAAAATTAGATTACAACTTTATTTAACTATGCATTGTCTTATGTCTAAAATAAAGTATCTTTTTTCAATCGCAATATATTTTTATTTCTTTTTATTAATATTTATAATTCAACTATGATATTCAATTCTCTATATGAAATTAACATTAGTCCAATTGGTATTATTTATGTATTTAATGTATCAAATTAACCTTAATTTGATTATTATTAAATAATTTTGTTTAACTAATATTTACATATTAAAGGCCCCGCATAAATTTTTCGCCTTAGGCCCCAAATTATGTTGGGCCGCCCCTGTGCGCAAATTCTTGTTTAATTGTGATGGATTTGTAGATTCATGTTGAACAGCAGCAATTGTCGATAATGGTGAGAGATTATTCACTCTTTCAACCCTGGCACCAGCATCCATTAAAATATTTCTAATGTTGGACAGTTCTCCAACATTTGTAAGGCTGTAAAACCCATGCAGTTTAAGGAATCTACTTCTTTCACTTTAGATACCGAAAGCAGGTATTTTATTGTCTGCAAAAACCTAAAACATTAAATATAGATTTGAAAATTTTTGTTTTTAGGATGCAGAAGCTAAAAAAGATTAAAGCTACATAGATGGATATTTGGATATAGGCAATCGGATGATATTAGCAAAAAAGTAGATATTGCAAGATATGCAACAAATGCAAAAAATGGTTAAACCGGATGCAATGTTTGTAATCCAACCTCTGAATCAAAGTTAATGTGGGGCTCTAGAATCTCATCATTTGTATGCTATTTTACTTTATTGCAAGTTCTCCTCAACCAGTTGTAGAGTTTTGAAATTATCATTACTACAGAGAATAGAATTTTTGTGCGGTTTTTTTTTTTTTTTTTTTGACAAAATAGGGACGCAACATGTATGGAAAGCTTATTTTATAATTTTGGTATTTTAAGCCAAAGCAAAGCAATGCATGCTTAAAATAATATTAAATATTAAAATAATTTTAAATTTATAATCTTCATAATGAATTTTTAAAATTTCCCTTGGCAATATAGATTATTAAATTGTACCAAGATGAAGAAAAAACTTCAATTGAAAAAATAATACTATCTTGATAGTTGTAATACTTTTTATTTTTATTTTTAGTGAATGTGGGCATAAGAGCATTCGCATCAAGAATGCTAAAATATATAGCATTTAGCATCTTAAAACACTACTTTATTTATTTTAACATCCCACTTTATAATATACTCAACATCAAAAGTTTTATATTTTTACCACTTCATTAAAATATTATTTCTTTACTACCTCCTCTTAAATCCATTGCAAAACCCAACCCACTATCAATGCCACTAGCCACCACCTGAAACCTCAACATCAACTTCAACCACCAAAATCACAAACAAATAAAAAACCCAAAACCAAATCACAAACTCAAACCTAAAACGAAATCACAAACACCCAAAAAAAAAAAAAAAAAAAAAAACCATAAAACTCATATCCACCCACCATCAACCACCATTGGTCCACCACAAAAAGTCATCAAACGGATACCCACCACCGCCGGTCCACCATAAACCATACCCACCCAAAACTAGATCACAAACCTACCACCCACAACTTGCTAATCACAAATCCACCACCCAAAAACAAATCACAAACCCGCCAAATTATGCCTAAATCAAAATCTCTATACAAACCCACAACTTACAAATCAGAACCCAAGGTGTGGGAGAGGTTGGGTGGCATGGGAGAAGGCTTGGCAGCATGGGTCAAGCCTCGGAGAAGGTTTTGTGGCATGGGTCAAGCGTGGAAAAAATGGCTGGGTCTGGCGTGGGAAGAATGGTTGGGTTAGGCGTAGGAAGAGAGCGCTTAGCAATGTGGGTGATAGCAGGGGAGAAGAGATGAAAAGAAATAGAGAAGAGCTTCACGTGGAGAAGAGAGGAGGATAGACACGTGTGAGTGAAAGAGAGAAAGAAGAGAGCACGAGTGTGAGAGGGATTAAAAAGCAACATTCTTTTATAACATTCAATTACAATGAGCTACTAGAGATGCTGCTAGAGATGGTAGCAAATTGTAGCTAAATGTCAAAATTTTTGACATTTAAGTGCTTTGATGTAGGGGGTGTTTTGTGTTTTTGTTGTTAAAATATATCTTTTTAGCATTTTATCATTTTTAATGTGAGTGCTCTAAGGCTTTCATTTTATTCTTCTATACAGGGACAATTTTTTTTCATTTTTTATTTTAACTATACGAATTTGAATTTCCATTTTGCATTCTTCTCACTTCTTATCATCATCAAATTTTCAGACTCCATAGTTGACATCTAAACTTAGTCAGAATGTTGAGACACGACCTTTAATATAAAAGTTTTAAATTAATAGGACTAGTTGTATCTAATAATCTTATATCAATCACCCAATTGCCATTACTACCTAATGTGAAACCGAGGCCAACTCAACCCCCTTGGCAACTTAGACATTCACCTAACACACCTAAGTGGAAGAAGGCCTCAAATTTTAATCAATTTAACCCTAGTCAATAAATAAAATAAATATATTTTTATCCAAAAAAACAAAAAACAAAAAATAAAAAAATACTATTATTATTACAAATTTTACTTCATAAAACATAAAATTGATATAACAATGAATAAAATGGATGTATTTCAACCAATATAAATGCATATTCTAGGCACACATTGACACACGTTTATAGTTTAACCTCCATGGCAGTTTAGTTTTTTTCAAAGGACTATACCTATCAGCTGTTAGATATTATATGAGTTAATGTGACATCACATGAACCAACTTTTTTTACTTGTTTATATATATATATATTAATTAGTTTCACTTTCTTTCTTTGTTATACCACTTCCCCCGCCCCCTTTTTTTTTATTTACGTTAACCCATAATTTTTCTACATATATTTAAATATATACCTGGTTCTTTTATTTATTTTAAGTAGTTTATTTTTTGTATTTTTTATATGTTTTCACAAGCCATTATACCCTTTTTTTAATATCTAAGTATATGTATAAAAGTTAATATAATGAAAATTAATATGAATTTAGAATTTACTTTGGTATATTTATTAAGTTATTGAGCTAAATGACACATAAAATTTTTAGATATGTTCATTTAGAAATGTTGCAATTTTGCTTTTGATAAATTAACCAGGTTCTATTGTTATATAATTTAAATTCGCTCAGGCCTTCTGCACAGTCGCAACTGCAGTTTGTTGAGGGCTGCCATGTCAAGTGGCATTCCTACTAAAGCACATGCACCATACTATTGTAAATATCAAATACCAAAAGGTCGCCACTAACATGCTGCACAGAGACTAAATACTAGACTAAGTCCAGAAATTTTTGATACTAAATACCCAGTTGTGGCCTTCTCCTCTGCTAACCAGTGAAATCCCAAACATAAATAAATAAACAAAAATCAAATTTTAGCACCACACTAATAAGAACCCACAACCCCTAATTATCATAACACAAAGCCACAACAAGTTTGGAAAAACCGAACCCCTATGAAGCATTAGCACAAACACTTTCTGTGCCAGTAGGAAAAAAGAATAAAATTGGAACCACACCAGAATAAGTGTGTTGCCACCGTTGTAGTGAATGAAAATATCAACAAAGAAAAAGGGGAACAAAACAATGGCAGAGAATTAGGGTTTTGTTCTATGAAGCATAGGTGCGTTTCGGGACTCGGGTGTGGATGCGGGACTCGGCAATTTTTGAAATGGTTGGGTGCGGATACGGTAGGACTCGGCAATTAAAAAATTATTAAAAATATTTTTATTTTTATTTTTTATATATTTTTACTATTAAAATATTCTTAAAAAACACAATATTATACCTTGATTCATAAAACAAAGAAAGAAGAAGGCAAGAAACACATTACTATGCCTCCGAGGTGAGAATTTCGACTTTTCCGACTAGATTCAAGGCTGATTAGGGCCTGTTTCGGCAATTTCCGGCCTATTTCGGTCATTTGGCCGATACAACTCAATATGGCCGATACGTCCCAATTTTGGCCGAATCAACCCGGTTTGGCGCGAATTGAGCCACATCGGTGAGAATCCGAGAGAAAAAAAAAAAAAAAAAAAAAACCTCGGGACGGCACGACACACAGCCGACCGCATCAAACTTGGGTGTGGCACCCTCCCGGCCGCGTCCGTGCGTTCTAAGTTTTGTTTGATCCTTACCTTAAAAAAAATCAAAACGATTTGATACTTTAAGAGACATTTAGTGGTGAGTAAATGAGGATGCCAAAGGAATGCCAGTGAGATTGACAGATACGGCAACCCATTTGAGAAGAAGAATTCTGGGTTTTTTTTTTTTGGGTGGGTTTTATATATAACTTGTTCTACCGGTAGCATGTTTCAACTAAACTTAAACCAACAATCAGATTTAAAATAACACTATTTTAAGGGAGGTGTTACGTTTACGACATTTTCAAAACAAATCATAAGTGATTATTGTTAATGGTTGAGATTTACTTGGGTACCATACCCACACAAAATATATATATATATATATATATATATATATATTTATATATATATATAAGGCACCGTAGAATGATCCATATAAGGTTAATTGAAGTTGGTACCCCAAATATTATAACACATAAGAAATATTATATACGTGACAATCATGACAATCAAATCATAAGTTGGCGCAACAATTCGACCTGCTTGAAGAAGAGGATCAACTGGGTTCACAAGGGATATTGCTCTCGCATAGGCAAATCCTAGGAATATGAGAGTGACAGACATCGCAGATGTCATGAGTCCCATACAAACTTTATTCTTTAGAGGGAATCCACTAATGAGCAAAAAGATGGCACATAGAGATGCAGTGAAAGAGATGGTGTTAACAACCATGAAATATCAGTAGCGAAAAGAGCCGAACACAGACGTTCCAGCTACACATGTATGTGTGGCGTTTCATCCAGTACCTATATTATCATCCTTTATATTTGTTTGCCAAACTCCACCAGGGGGACTGATTGCCGGTTGGAATGTGATAGTTGTGATCACAGTAGCCACCACCATTAGTGCCCCACGCGTCTCCTCTATCAAATCACCTTGGTAATTTAAATACTCTAGCCATTTGCGCCATTTCTTGTTTAATTGTGAGGGTTTTGTAGATTCATGTTGAACAACAGCAACCCTGGCACCAGCATCTATTAAAATATTTCTAATGGTGAAGCTTTTGAAATCCTTTGGACAGTTCTCCAACATTTGTAAGGCTGTAAAACCGTTGCAGTTTAAGGAATATACTTCTTCTTTCACTGTAGATACCGAAAGCAGGAATTTTATTGTCTGCAAAAACCTAAAACATTAAATATAGGTTTGAAAATTTTTGTTTTTGAGATGCATAAGCTAAAAAAATTAAAGCTACATAGATGAATATAGGCAATCGGAGGATATGAGCAAAAAACGTAGATATTGCAAGATATGCATCAAATGCAAAAAATGGTTAAACCGGATGCAATGTTTGTAGTCCAACCTCTGAATCAAAGTTAAAGTGGGATTCTAGAATCTCATCATTTGTATGCTATTTTACTTTATTGCAAGTTCTCCTCAACCAATTGTAGAATTTTCAAATTATCATTACTTCAGAGAATTGAATTTTTGTGCAGTGTTTTTTTTGGGCAAAATAGGGACGCAACGTGTATGGAAAGCTGATTTTCTAATGTTGGTGTTGTAAGCCAAAGCAAAGCATTTTTAAATAGTTTTAAAATAAAATTATATTAAAATAATTTAAAAATCATACCGTTAATCTTAATATCAAATTACTGGTTTTCTTCTTTCTAATCTCTTACAACCAGATGTCATGCGATATGCAACTGATGTAGAAATTAAAGTTTAAAAACCGCGTTTTGTAAGTATGTTTTTCTTTCCTTTTGTTGTATATGTTTAAAGCGAAAATTGATTTTGTTGTATATGTTTAAAGCGAAAATTGAAAGATTAGCAAGGGCAGAATTAGGATTTTTTATTTGGGGCTTACTTATAATGTCCATACATTACATGCACCTATATAACTTTTGCGGAAAAAAAAAAAATCATCTTTTAAACTCAAGCAATTACATAAATATCCTAGTGGGATATTAAGTTGTTTAGTTTGACATTAGATATGAAAAAAAAAAAAGGTGTAAATGCACTTTTAGTCTCTACATTTTGCATTTTTTCTATTTTGGTTCATATATTTTATTTTTATCACTTTTAGTCCCTAAATCAATTAATGCGTAACATTTAGATCCTTTCTGTCACCCAACTAACGGCAAAAGCTGATGTGGCTGATGGGAGAATAAAAGAAAAATATAACCACACACATTAACTAATTAAATTAAAAAAAAAATCATTAGTTTTTGGGAAGAACATGATTGTTCATATTCTACATGTTCTTCCCTAAACATGTTTGATTTCCCAGAAATTTAAAATATCGAAGATTTAAAATAAAGCATCGATGCCCTTGAGTCCTCTCTCCAATCATCAACATTTTCCCCAGAAAATCAAGATTTTCTTTCAAACTAAACACTAAAATTTGTCACATTTAACAAAAAAACATAAACACAAAAACAAACCCAGCCAACAAACTTAAACACAAACCCAAAAATTTTCTTTCCACCCAAACCCAAACCTAGAAATTTTCTCTCTACCCAAACACAAAAAAATCCAGCCATCACCTCCACCGATCAAACCTAGCCAACAAACTTAAACACAAACCCAAAAATTTTCTTTCCACCCGAACCGAAACCTAGAAATTTTCTTTCTACCCAAACATAAAAAAAATCTAGCCACCACTTCCATTGATCAAACCCACCACCACAACACTTATCAAACAATCAAGAGAGAGAGAGAGAGAGTTAGGTTTAGATAAAGAGAAAGTCAGAGATTAAGAGAAAAACAAACCACCACCACGGATTGAACTTAAACCCATCAAACTTGCTGGAAGAGTTGTCTGATCCCCAGACGGTTGCCTCACTTCGACTCGGTCTCGGCTCGCACCCAGCAAAGCCGCGGTCAAGCCCGGGAGTCAAGCTATGGCGTCGACTCAAGAATGGTCTTGTCATGGAGAAGCTCAAGGTTGTCACCACCCTTGCCGAGAGAGTGAGATCGAGAGGTAGAGATAAAGGTTTAGAGAGATTTTATGGGGACTATCGAATAGCTCAGAGAGAGGAGAAGGGAATTTATTTATTTTTATTTTTTTGATAAGTGGAGAAGAGAAATTGGTTTATATGGATTTGTTTGGTTTTAGTTAGGAATTGTAATTGGAAATGGAATTGGAAGAAAGAGATGGTATGAACATGTTTCCAACCAAAGATTGGGGAAAAAACATGTTTTTCCAAATATTCTAATGAAAAAGAAAATTTTCCGAATATTCCGTAAGTTCCGTTTGCTTCGCCGCTTCGATTTTCTCCTCGGTCTTTATTTTCATTCCTCCAGTTCAGCTTAGATGGGTAGATTCAAAAAACTAGTAGACACTCCAGCTGCTATGGAGGCTTTTAGGGCAAAATACCACATCCCACCGGGGTGGTTCGCAACATCTTGTCCCCCGGATGAGTCTTGTTAGATAGAGGCGTGGGTGAAGTGGTCATTCCCATGATTGCCTTTATACAAGGGGGAATGACACTCCCCATGCGTAGGATTACCCGGGACTACTTGTTCCACCATAGGTTGACGCCACACCAGTGCGCTCCAAACATGTTCGGGGTACTAGGCTGCATAGATGTCTTGAACGAGCGAATGGGTCTAGGTCTCGACTGGTATGACGTGGTACGCATGTACGAGTGCCACTACGTCGAGAATGGAGGGTATTACCTTAAATCTCGATCCGAGGTGGTTAGGCTAATCTCCTGTCTCCCTATATCCAATAAGACCATGAAGGATGACTTCCTCATTGCCTCGGGAGAATGGAGCGATGGTCTTCATTGTCCAACTCAGGCGGGAACCTCAGGTGCGGCGCCTTTAGGACCAATCCTTTAGGGAAGGGGCTTAGCTCCTCGGACTTACTCTCTTTTCCATTTGTTGTAAATCTATTAGTTTAATTCTGATTTTCTTCAATTGTATTGCGAGATAAAGCTTTGGTTGCTCCCAGGCCGAGCCACGTGAACGTTCAGGCCCTAAATTATCTTTTAAGGTCGTAAATCTACGTCCATAAGGACGGGCAGCTGCGTGCGTGTCATTTGGTTTTGGGCTATCAACCACTAACCCGTGCTTTCCAACCCGTTGGCCACGCCATTAGAACCGGTAGCCCCCGGTTAGCTAGGATTGACGTGTCCCGGCCTAAGTTTTTGGCCCGAGTAGATCTTAAGCCAGTTGTGCTACCTGGAGTTCGGGATCCTCCACCGGTCGTGCAACCGCCTCTAGAAGACCTTGAAGCCGCCGTGCCAGCAGAGGAAGAGGGCGAATCATCTCGTCTTTCCCTTGAAGAGGAAATAGACAAGTTTTATTTTAAGGAGGAGGTTGACAAAGCCCCCGTAGTTGAGCTCTCGAACCCCGAAGGAGAACAGGATCGCAACTCCATGGCTGGCGATCCAGTCATTATAACTTGCTCGGACGATTCTTTAGACGAGGAAGTAGGCGATATGGCTGGTAAGGGAAAATCTTTGAGGGCGATGTCCGGCCAAGGAAAGGGTCAGTCCTCAAAGGCGCCGCCGAGGCACAAAACCAGGACCCTCCTCCAATCGCCCCTCGGGTTCCTTCGACCTCGGCCTCAAGGTTAACCTTGACCTAAAAAAGAAGAGGCCGGCACGACGTTCGAGGAGGGTGAAGTGGCCCCCCGCCCGGCCAAGCAGCAAAAAGCCACTCGAAGACAGAGGAGTAAGAGGGCTAACTCCACGGAGAGCCGGGATGAGGAGAATCGGGCTGAAGTGCGCGTTAATCCCCACGCATGGAGTCCGAAGATGGAGTTGGATGGGGTCGCTATCCCCTATACTACCTCGGTTCGAGAGTACAACAGGGGCAGAGCGGGTTATATAGCCGAGGCCCTGGAGCAGCAAGTGCTTCTTCCTCGGGATATGGAGGCCTACGGGCGGTTCTCCCGGCCAGAGCTTTTTCTGTCCCTTAAGAGGGACCTTGCGATGGTAAGCCCTTCTTGCATCCTTTTATTAAGCCATCAACATTGTTGCATTCTATCCTAATTCTGGTTTGGTTTTGTTGGCAGATCACCCAATAGGTATTTGTGGTCGAGGAGTTTTGCCGTAGCAACCGCAGCTAGGCTGAAGCCGAGGTTCAATCTCGGGCCGAGGTGGAGAAGACCGTGGGGTCCCTCAAGCAAGAAATCTTTGAACCGACGGAGAAGTTCAAAGAGTCGGAGAAACAGCGCAAGAGCGCGGAGGAGGGCTTTGAAGAGTGCTGAAACCTAGGCGGAAGATCGGCGCTTTAAATTGTACGTAAGTGAAACCAGTCTTGCTCGAGAAGCGGAATGTCTCGAAACTTAAGGCCGCTCCGCAAAAAGCTGGGGATGAGACGAAACGGGCTAAAGAAGAGGCATAGCTGATCCGAGAGGCTGTAGAGGCTGAAAAGAAAGCTTCTCACCAGCTCGGGATCCAAGAAACGGAGGCCAAGCTATCCGAGGAGATCCCCGAGGTGTGCGGGGATTACCGCAGCATCTCATGGGCTCACGCCCTTGATGCTGCAGGAATTTCTACGGATTCGGCGCCGAGACGCTCGAGAACGTCTTCTATCCTCGGGAGATCCGAAAGAATCTCGATGGCGCCCAAGCGGCCACGAGCGGAGACTTGGCGGTGCTCGATGCCATCCCCGTGCTTGATAAAGCGAAGGATCCCGCCATAGACTCTATCTCCGAGGCTCCTCCTCCTCAACCAGAGGAGAAGAAGGATCCTCCTGCTAAGGCTTAGCTTTTAGGCTTTTAATTTTTGTACTTCCCCTTTTTTTTTTTTTTTTTTTTTTGTGAATGAGAGTCGTCCTGTTTTTGTGTTCCTTTGTAAGGACCTCTCTTTGTATTGACCTCGGAATATTAATATAGAATGTTCTCTTTGTTTTCTATGGATGTATGCTAGTACCATCCCTTTATTTAACGTTTGCAATGATATAAATAAATATAAACGGTCGAGATAAAAAGGATGTCGTGCGGCGAATTTGAATAAGGGTTGCAATGATGCTAGACTGCGCGCACACCTTAAAATGATTTCCCTTAAGTAATAATTTCCCCCAAGTCTGTGGTCCGAGGAGCCATACGGGACTTAGGTTATGTTTAAAACTATGAATTGTTGCCATAAGTAATAATTTCCCCTAAGTCTGTGGTCCGAGGAGCCATGCGGGACTTAGGTTCATTTAAAACTATGAATAGTTGCCATAAGTAATAATTTCCCCTAAGTCGTGGTCCGAGGAACCACGCAGAATTAGGTTCTGTTTAAAACTTGGATAAATTGTCATAAGTAATAATTTCCCTAAGTACGTGGTCCGAGGAGCCATGCGGGACTTAGATTCTCATTTAAAACTATGAATAGTTGCCATAAGTAATAATTTCCCCTAAGTCGTGGTCCGAGGAGCCATACGGGACTTAGGTTCATTTAAAACTATGAATAGTTGCCATAAGTAATAATTTCCCCTAAGTTACGTGGTCCGAGGAGCCACGCAGACTTAGGTTCATTTAAAATTTGGATAAATTGTCATAAGTAATATTTTCCCCTAAGTCCGTGGTCCAAGGAGCTATGCGGGACTTAGGTTCTATTTAAAACTATGAATAAATTGTCATAAGTAATAATTTCCCCTAAGTCCGTGGTCCGAGGAGCCATGCGGGACTTAGGTTACATTTAAAACTATGAATAGTCGTAAATAGACCAGTGGGCACAGGATAATCACGAAACAAAACATGGGCAAAGCCATTTTCATTAATAATAGTATCTTCTTAGGTTATTTACATTCCATGGTCGAGATACAGTTTTTTCATCCAAATCTTCTAGATAATAAGCGCTTATCCCGGTCACGGATATGATGCGATACGGTCCTTCCCAATTGGGCTGACTTGCCCCAAGAGGGGTTTTTTGCGCTGCCGAGAATCTTTCTCATTACGAGATCACCCGGACCTAAAGGTCGCAGTTTAACATTGGCATCATATCCTTGTCTTAGCTTCTGATGATAATAGGCCATATGGATTGTTGCTTTTTCCCTTCTTTCCTCGCCTAGGTCTAGACTTCTTCCCAATAACTCATCGTTCTTGTTTTGGGTAAATGAGTTAGACCTCAATGTGGGAAAGTTGTTCTCGATTGGGAGCATGGCCTCAGCCCCATAAGTCATCGAAAAGGGGGTTTCACCGGTTGACCGTCGCGGCGTTGTCCGATAGGTCCATAAGACGTGTGGGAGCTCTTCTACCCATCTCCCCTTTGCCTCATCCAGTCTTTTCTTTAGTCCGTTCACTATGACCTTGTTCATGGCATCGACCTGCCCATTTCCTTGGGGGTAGGCGGGAGTGGAGTATCGGTTAATGATCCCAAACTCGCGGCAATACTCCCTAAAGCTCTTGCTGTCGAATTGGAGACCGTTGTCCGAAATGAGAGTGTGTGGAGTCCCGAAGCAGGTAATAATGTTCTTCCGGATGAATTTACGGGCATCCACGTCCCTAATGTTGGCCAAAGGTTCAGCCTCCACTCATTTGGTGAAGTAATCGGTTCCAACTATTATGTATTGCTTGTTCCCCGTAGCTTTGGGGAAAGGACCAACAATATCAAGACCCCATTGTGCGAATGGCCAGGGGTTAGAGAGGGGGTTGAGGACCCCTCCGGGTTGGTGGATATTTAGGGCGAATCTCTGGCACTGATCACACTTCTTAGCGTATTCTTGGGCCTCTCTTTGCATGTTCGGTCACCAGTATCCTTGGGTGAATGCCTGTGTGCAGCCGACCTTCCCCGGTGTGACTTCCACAAATCCCCTCGTGTAACTCTTCAAGTAGAGACTCAGATTCTTCTGGATGTATGCAGAGTAGGTATGGCCCGCAGTAGGAGCGCCGATACAGTTTGTGGTCCTCCGATAACCAGAACCGAGGAGCATTCCTCCGTATCTTCTTGGCCTCCAATTTTCCCTCCGGTAGGATGTCGTTTTGAAGGAAGTTTTTATGGGGTCCATCCAGCTGGGACTTGTCCCGATCCGATGGACCTGGGGCGGGTTTCTTCTAATGGGACTTGCTTGGACTAGGTCTTCGACAAGGATCGTTCGCGGCAGATTGTGCGCCGAGGACGTGGCGAGAGTGGCCAGCGAGTTTGCATGGGTGTTTACACTCCTGGAAATGTGCGTCAGATTGAAGAACTCAAAACTCGTCTGTAGGCGTTTGACTTGTCCTAGATACTTTTGCATCCTAGCATCTCTAGCTTCCAGCTCACCCATCACTTGGCCGACGACCAATCTGGAGTCCGAAAATGCTTCTATTACCCTTCCGCCCAATTTTTGAACCATCGTCATCCCTTGAAGTAAGGCTTCGTATTCGGCTTCATTGTTCGTAGTCGAGAACCCGAGTCTCAGTGATTTTTCAATGGCAACACCGCCTGGCGATATTAAAACTATCCTAACTCCAGATCCTCTCCGATTGGCTGCGCCATCCACGTAGACCTTCCAATGCAAGGTTCCCCCTGCTGAAATTGTACCAACCGATTTTCCATCCATGTCTTTCTTCTCGGTTATTGTTTCTATAGAGGGTTCAGCAAACTCCACGACCAAGTCTGCGAGGACCTGACCCTTGATGGAGGATCTGGGCATATATTTAATATCAAAGGCTCCTAGAAGCGCACTCCACATGGCGATCCTTCCTGTGTAGTAGTCGCGTCAAGCACCGCTTGAAGGGGAAGTTGAGTTAGAACGATGACCGTATGCGCCTGAAAGTAATGAGGGAGCTTTTGAGTGGCATGTACTATCGCCATAATTGCCTTTTCCAAAGGTAGGTATCGCACCTCGACCTCATGTAATGATTTGCTCACATAGTAAACCGATCGTTGCACCCCATTATCATCCCGTATCATTACCAGGCTTACAGCATGGGGAGTTACTGCGACGTATGCAAACAAGACTCGTCCGCCTCAGTAATTTGGACATGATGGGTGGTCGTGATAAGTATTCCTTAAGTTTCTGGAAGGCCCGAACACAATCCTCCGACCATTCAAACCCTTTCCACTTATTTATCAAGAGGTAGAAAGGTCGACATCGATCCGCTAATCGTGATATGAACCTGTTTAATGCTACAATCATGCCTGTGAGCCTCTGCACTTCTTTCGGATTCCGAGGAGCATGTAAGCTGTTAATTGCTTTGATTTGATCGGGACTTACTTCTATTCCCCTGTGGGTTACCATATACCCTAAGAATTTCCCAGACCCGACCCCGAATGAACATTTGGAAGCATTGAGCCATGACTTGTGCTCCCTTAAGACAACAAAGATTATTTCAAGGTCTTTCACGTGTTCGGACACCACTTTACTCTTTACGACCATATCGTTTATGTAAACCTCAATGATTTTGCTCATTTGTGACTTGAACATCCTGGTCATCATCCTTTGGTAGGTTGACCCTGCGTTCTTTAGTCCAAACGACATCACCTTATAGTGATAGTTTCCTATGGGCGTCATGAAAGTCGTCTTCTCCTGGTCTTCCAATGCAAGGGGTATCTGATGATAGCCCCGGAAGTCGTCCAGGAAACTCATTCGAGGGTGACCCACGGTTGCATCCACCAATCGGTCGATTTGAGGTAAGGGAAATGGGCCCTTTAGGCACGCCTTGTTTAGGTCCGTGAAGTCCACGCAGACTCTCCACTTCCCTGTTTTCTTCCTTACCACCACCGTGTTTGCCAACCATTCGGGGTAAAAGATCTCTTTAATAGCCCCCGATTTTTTCAGTTTTGCCACTTCGTCTCTTACAGCACTAGCATGTTCCTTTGAGGGGCGTCGGGGTGGCTGATCTTCGGAGTGGAAGAGGGGTTAATGTTCAGGTGGTGACAAATAAGGCTAGGATCAACTCCCGGGGCATCGTAGGCGTCCCATGCAAACACATCGACATTTCCTCTAAGAAATCTGACCAGTTCCTCTTCTTCTTGAGAAGGCAACTCGGAGCCGACCTGGAAAAACTTCTCCGGGTCGTTGTTAACAACGAATTTGTCTAAACTTTCACACCTTATCTCCTCGGCTAGCCCATCGCCTTGCCCTGCCGAGGCGATCGGTTGCTATAATAAGCTCTCAAGGGCCGAGGACTCGGCACGGGACCGATGTAAGATAGCGGCCACCATACACTGCCTGGCCATGGCCTGATCTCCACGGATCTCTTCTACTTGTCCTCCGGATGGGTATTTTACTTTTTAGTGAAGTGTGAAGGATATGGCTTCTAGGGCGTGGATCCATGGCCTGGCAACTATTGCGGTGTAGGGTGAGTAAGCGTCGACCACGATAAAATTTACCTCCACCACCTCCAATCCAGTCTGTATGGGTAGTCTAATCTGCCCCTTTGAGTGTGATCTTCCCTTTGAAGTCGATAAGGGGGAGTCAGTCAAGTCGTGAAATCCTCCGGCTTCAAGTTCAGCCCCTTGTATAGATCAGGGTACATTATCTCTACCGCACTTCTTGAGTCTACTAACACCCTTTTCACATCGAAACCTCTAATTCTTAACGTAACCACTAAGGCATCGTCGTGAGGTTGAATAGTTCCTCTCTTATCCTCGTCCGAGAATCCCAGTATCAAAGAGCTTCCCTTTTTGACCTTTTAGGTTCCTTTTGCCTGTCCTCGGAGGGGAGTCGATCAACGGCCGAGTACCACCTGAGGAGGGGTGGCCCAATTCTTCCTAGTGCGGCGAGGATGACATGTATCATTCTGGTGGGGGGTCTTAATGACACATCCTTTCGAGGCTCTTACATTGCTTGATCGGGATGGCCGCTCGAGGGGTGCAGAAGGTGATGTAACTTCCCTTCTCGGACCAACCGATCTAGGTGATTCCATAGATTCCCGCAATCCTCGGTGGTATGCCCATGGTCCCGATGATAGTGGCAATACAGGTTCTAGTTACATTTGGAAGGGTCTCTAGCCATCTTTCCCGGCCATCCGAAATAGGGCTCGTTCCTTACTTTCTCCAACACCTGTTGTACCGGCTCCCTGAATACAGCATTCACCGTTTGCGTGTTACTCTGTCCAGCCTGTCGCAAAAAATCTCTCCTCGGCTGGTTATGATTATATCGTTCCGACCTAAAATCATTTGCTTTAGGGGGAATGACCTTCTCCTTTCCCCTTCCTTGCAGGTGATCTTCCTCCACCCTTTTGTACTTGTCGATCCTATCCATCAAGCGATGAACGTTAGCAAATGGTTTACCAGTGAAGGATTTCCTTAAGCCATGCTCGGTGGGGAGACCGCTTTTGAATGTGCTGATAGCAACATCATCATGGTTGTCATCTAACTCGTTATACACCTCCCAATATCTATCCGAATATGCTTTCGTGGTCTCTCCTTTGTGCATGGATAAGGACAATAGCGAATCGAGGGGTCGAGGGACTCTGGTGTTTGTAATAAAGCGGGAGAGAAAAGCCCGAGTGAGCTGCTTGTATGAGCCTATGGAATTTGTCTTCAGGTTGTTGAACCATCTCATCACCATTGGTCCCAAGCTGGATGGGAAGACTTTGCACATCAGGGCTTCATTTTGCGAGTAGATTACCATTTTTTGGTTAAACTGACTCACGTACTCTACCGGGTCTGCTCGGCTGTTATAGATGGCGAACGCTGGTTGGTTGAAGCGTCGAGGCGGCTTAGCCCCTTCGATTCTATACGTGAAGGGTGACCTTGAAACCTGGTCTAGCGCCCTCTTCATAACATCGTTTCCCGAACCCTTCTTTGGATGGGCTCTCATATTTCCGCACAGGCGTAGTTCCCTTTCGTAAGAAAAGGTTTCACTTGGGAGGTCCTTGACCTCCGTCGGTAACTCGCATCCTCCCCATTAGAGGACTCATCCGAGTTAGAGGGAGATCGTTTTTTTTTGCACACGTCGTAACTTTCTTTTCAGGTCATCTATCTCTCATTTGCATGGCACGATGACTATTTCGCCTCTGGGATACGTGACTACCCATCCGAGTGTGACTCTGACTTGTCCGGATAGTATGCACACTTCCCTCACGATTCCCTCTGCCGCCTGGGTTGGCGGGGTTATTTTGCCTCTAAGACTCAACGGATTGTGTCCGTTGGAAGTTAGCCTGGTGAGGATTCTCCTGGTGTGGACTGGTTACGCCATGCTCGACCGTTGTGCTAGCTAGTACACTAGTTCTTCCCATAGACGGCGCCAATTGTAAGGACACGATTTTCGTTAACCCGGTCTGGGACGATTAGGCCCTGGCCCAAGAAGTCCCACACAATGAAGTTTGTAGAGTATGGGCTGAAGAACTCGGTTCCAGTTGGCTCAAACGGTTCGTTGCATGTTCTTAGTGGATGTAGAAACGTAAATCAAGAAAATGTATGTGAAAGTCGAAGTTCTATTCATGGACATGCTTTCATACAATGACATCTTTCTTTTCCTCTCTCCTCTCCTCCCCCTTTTTCCGTCCCCCTTTCTAGGGGACTCTTACATATGATATAGGCCCTCTTTTATCATCCGGGCCCTACACTTGTTGATCATCCAAACCCCCACTTGAGCACCTGTCCCATCAGACGCCCTTACCGACTCTTTGTGAGTTGCGGTGACCAAGGTAACACTGTTCGGGGTCTTCTCTTCATTAATGCGGCCAGGAGAGTAGTTGTGGTGCATTTAATGTGGTGGTGACAGACTTTTCTTTGGGATATTTTGAGCCTTCTTTCTTTTTATGTGTTTGGGGTGAAGGCTACGATGAATCGGGATGCATCATTGATCTGGACTTTGGGATGTCCGAGGAGGAATCACTCCTCGGACGTGTTTTCTTTGCCCAATTGGCTTGGGCGGGGATTATGGGCTGTGACGTCTCCTCGGACAGGATCGTCCTCGGACGGGCCCAAGGCCCAGCCAACTTGTTATTCTGGGACGGTCCCCACAATTTTATTTTGTTAAATCTGTCTAACATTTTTATCTTTATACAGTTGTTATTATCTATTTGACTTTGTTTTTATAAAATACTTTAGACTAAATGACTAATCTCAACTCATTGGCTCAGTATTAATTATTTACACACACAATCACACTCATTCATATATAAATTATACACTATATGTCTACTTAACCAATTAAATGCTTAAACAATCACTAACTTTACAATTATTTTCTTGAATTTTACCAATTTTATTACAAAAAGTTATTGTAATATGATAACAATACACACACATGTAAAAAAACCCTCTCTATTTCTTAATTATTAAATTATATAAAGTTATATTATATTTATATTGTACATACAAACATCCACACACATCATAATTTACACAAATACTTAAAATCATAACAAAAAATAATGTACACAATCAATATTAAACACACACACAAATATAATACAAATTAAAAAAAAAATTACACTTACAATTCACAAACATTTACTCTTTATTCTTAAAGTCAAAAATACTTGTAATAAAGGTGTACAAAATTTAACTTAGGGTGTGCAAAAAAAAATTTTTTAAAATAAATTAGAGTATTAAGCTAACAAAAAATATATATATTATATATATAGTTTTTTCTTTTGAAGTCGGGGTTCATTTGAATCCCCTAAATATGCTTTAGTGCAGCCCTGACTTAGGTGAAGAAAAAACTTCCAACAAAAAAATAATACTATCTTGATAGTTAGAATACTTTTTTTTTTTTTAACTATACGAATTTGAATTTCCATTTTGCATTCTTCTCACTTCTTAGGATCATGAGTTTTTCAGACTCCATAGTTAACATCTAAACTTAGTACGAATGTTGAGACACGATCTTTAATCTAAAAGTTTTAAATTAATAGGATTAATTGTGTTAGGGATATATTTTATGTAATTGGCTAATCCTTTGACAAAATGCACTGGTGATTGAGTAGATTTAGGATGGGTTTGAGACTTCAAGAAATATGTTGCATAAGTCAAGTGTTAAAGCCATGAAGATCTAACCAAGAAACAAGCGAAGAAGAGCTGTTCATTAAAGCTCAATAGATAGCTCGACAGAAATAGTATCTATCGAGATTTAAGAATGAAACTCGATAGAAACTCGATAGAAGCTGCATTTGTCAAGATCTACTAAATCAGAATTTCCAAATATGATTTTTGGCCCTAGCTAACATGTATGTGTAGGGCTTCTTTTCTCATAACCTTATATATATATATATATATATATATATATATAAGGTTTATTTTAAAGGCCGAATATATGGAGAACATGTACAAAAAGTGACCTAGTTCATTATTCTCTCTGAAGAAGCTACTATGTCTTTACGCCATAGGGTTTTATAACTAAAGAGTTTCTTGATCTTCATCGTAGATGAACTGATGAACTTTGCAGCCAACATCTTCTTCAAATTGCTGGTGTTAGTCACGTACTTGGATCTGTGCATCATTAGTTAGTCACATACCGAGATTCGTACATTGAATTGGAAGATTGCCACTACAATACAAATCCAATAGGGTATTGGGGTAAGGGTTCAAGCGTAGGTTGGTATTTCGAGATAGGCCAAAGAGTTTGGTAAGATTCTTTATAGTTGTAAATGCTTGTAATTGATAATAGTGGATTCTTGAGAATGATGACATGAAATTCACTCGATGGGGTTTTGTCTCGGTGATTTTCCCCATTTGTAAACAAATTACCTGTGTCAAATTTATTTTCCGTTATATTTAGATAATTTGGTGATTTGTTTGTGCTACCACGTTATTACATGAAATTTGATCTAATTAATTAATTTGCTATGGATCAATTCATTTTAACCCAACAAATTGCATCTGATAATCTTATATCAATCACCCTATCTTGCCATTACTACCTAATGTGAAACAAAGGCCAACTCAACCCGCTAGGCGACTTAGGCATTCTCCTAACACACCTAAGTGAAAAAAGCACCAAATTTTATATCTATTAGCTCTTAGATATGAGTTGTTTTTTGTTATACCACATTCTCTCTCTCTCTTTGTTCTTTTTTTTTTTTTTTTTTCCATTAACCCGTAATTTTTTATACATATATTTTAAATATATTCCTGGTTCTTTTATCAATAGTTTATTTTTGTATGTTTTATATGTATTCACAACTTATTCTACTTTTTTTTTTTTAATATCTAAACATCTGTATAAAAGTTAATATAATGAAAATATGAAGTTAGAATTTACTTTGATATATGTATTAATTTATTGAGTTATGTGACAAATAAAATTTTTACATGTGTTCATTTAGAAATGTTGCAATTTTGCTTTTGATAAATTAACCAAGTTCTAATGTTATATATATTAAATTTTATTTTAATCAATTTATAATTTTCTATGTATAGTGTTTCATATATATATATATATAAGAAGATTCCTCTCTTTCAATTGGAGTTTTATGTGATTAAAAAATACCTTCATTAATGAAGGCTAACTTCATTTAAAAATAAAGTCATAAAATTCAAATAAAAAATTTCATTTTAAATTTAAAAAGAGAATTCAAAAAAATTTAGGATTTTTTCCTTTCACGTTCAAAAAAGAAATTAAAGTTACCGATTATCTCTGAAATTTAACATTTTTATTTGTTTGATAAATAAAAATATATATTTCTAAATTATAATATATGCAAATTATTAATCTTTATCTAAAAAAAAAAAAAAAAAAGCCTCTAAGCACGCGCACAAGACTATTGTGTGTGTGTGTGTGTGCATATATATATATATATATATATATATATAATGCCTACTAGAAAATATTGAGAGAGGGAGATTGAATTTCAAAAAGGATCTATGAATAAATTTGTTCCTGGTATTAAAGAAAACACAAAAACAAAGTAAAAAAATTAGATTTTAAATAAATTGGATTCCAATATCATTACTAACCACATGAATATTCTAATATCATCAAAACTAATGTATATGCAGCAATCTACTCTGACTTCAATTTGAGCTACATGACAAAACATATATGTATATTCTACGTAGATAATGCGGAATATAATTTATTTAATGTAAGAAATAAACTAAAATATACCTCAACCTGTTTTAGAATCACAGTTAGTGGAAGATGGTGTTGCCGCTTTCATGGTCTTTGGAATTGAGAAATTCTCTTTCGTCACTCACAGATTCAACCAATAGTTTTAGAGACTCCAGTTGGTTGTATTTGACACATCAGTGCAAAATAGTCTCTTTCCCATCAAGCATAACTCGAGTTGAGTTAGGCTGCGCAGCAATTAACTCCCTCACAACATCAACTCGTCCTCTCTGGGCTGCATAGTGGAGAGGATTCTCCCATCTTTATCTCAAATAAATCATGCATTATTGTTTGCATGTAATAGTGCTTGAGTGATCTCTATGTGCCCCTCCGCAGAAGACAAGTGAACGGGACAGCGATTGTGGGAGTCCAACTCACCAGCGAGTTGGGGTTTTAGACGTAGAAGAGCTTTACTAAATTCAAGGTGTGGCCAACTAGAGCTGATATGTGTAATGGAGTTTCAATAAAAGAAGTCAGTGAAATTCTATGAGGGAAATGTGGGCCTTTTTCTTTCAACCGTGACAGTGTGTTCATACACCCACTTCCTGCTGCCTTGTAGAGTTTTATCAGATTATCTTCTATAGGATAGGGGGGACTTTTTTGTTTGTGTTGTATCTGATATTCCAAAATAGAAGCATATGAATAGATGAATGTAGTTCACAGACCAATATTATAATTTATTGCTTAAGACATTTGTTTCATCGTACAAGCAATTGACGAAGCAGGCATTAGTGAAATTTCAACGGAATTTCCTGGTAGCAAAAGTTGTGGGTTATAAACAACGCGGTGTTGACAAGTAGTGGGTATTTGAAGACTTCTAAATTTGATCATATTTTACGTGGATTCATTGCCCAGAATTTTCATGTGAGAGACTTGGGCAATGTTTGGATCCACGTTTCTTTCACGTTTGCGTCTGCGTTTGTTTTTAATTGCTGGGACCCACGCTCCAAAACGTGGAAACGGAAACGCAGGCTGAAGGAGAAACGCGCAAAGGGACATGGAAACGCATAAAAAAATAAGTCACAACGCACCGTTTCATTTAACTGTTCATGGACCAGTTCTTTCTCATTCACGCTGAAAATACGCACCATTTAATTAAAAATCTGGAGATTGCGCGTCTGTTCATCCTGCGCGCGCGTCTGTTCACTAGCATTTTGAGCGTCTTGTTGAGCGAAATGAGAAGTCGTTCTCTCTTTCGATGCCCATCACAAAACGCACCGTTTAATTAAAAAACTGGTCTTGCGCGTCCCTGTTCATTGCTTTGTGAGCGCATCTTGTTGAGCGAACTGTTGAGCGAAAATCGGTCCTCTGTTCTCGTTCGATGCCCATCACACAAAACAAGACGCAACGGCTATTTTCTTCTCTCACAAACCGGACCAGCTTTCTTTTCTTCTCTCTCTCAACTTTCAATAATGCCTTCAATGCTGGTTGTTGCTCCATCCAACTCGTCTTCAATGCTTTTCACCTACCCACAAAACACAAAACCATCAAAACAGAGAAGGAAAGGAACTCAGAAACCCACAAAACACTCCCCCATGTTCTTCCTTCACTCGAGTGAATCTCCTCTCCATTGTGAACACCGTTGCCGCTTATTTGTGGACACCGTTGCCGCGCTGTGGGTCTCCACATTCACCGGTAAGAGTCATTAAAATTAAAATGCTCTACGATCTGTTGGTGTAGTTATTTGTTTTCTCCGATCCGTGTGATTCTACTCGATCTGTTTGTGTTCAACGTTCGTCCCTTTTTTTTTTTTTTTTTTTTTTTTTGTGTTTTCCAAGATAGTATGAAAGTAGGTTCTTTGATCCTCCGTGTAAATCTTTGTTGTATTTGGATGTATGTGTGAGTTTATAATCGTTATGTGGGGCGATTATGATTACGCACATGAACCGCTTGTTGAAATGTGTCAATGAGGCATTTCATCAATCGTGGTTTTGTAAAAAAGGCGAGGGACAATACTGAATATATAGGAAGACCTTTGCTTTCATTGACCCATACATTGCATAAAGAAGCTAGACTCGATCATTTCTTTGTCAAGTACTCAAGTTGCTCCCAAAGTCTCGCTAATAACAAAAATGTGTAGAATTTTAAAGTGATGGTTGTAGTTCCTTCATCAATTATACAAAGTGTCCGAGGGTACTCAATATGTCTCTACCCAAAAAATTTACACAATAGTCAATATTCTTTTCATTTTATTTGTTTGACATTATAGATGTGGATGTGGTCGAATAGGCACAGAGGGGAAAATAAATAAAATAAATTGGAAATTTTAAGCTTCTTTGGATTAATTATTTGGTATGATAATGGTTTGGTAGCAATCTTTTTGTCTCCGTGAATAGCTAGATTGAGTACTTGGCGAGTGGGCTAGCTTTGGCATTTACTTCTCGGTGATAAAAAGTAAAAACACTTCGATCAAAGACTTTTATCCGATCTGTTTGTGTTCATGAGTCTGTGCGTTTTTTTTTTTTTTATGTGTTTTCCAAGACAGTATGAAAGTAGGTTCTTTGATCCTATGTGTAAACCTTTGTTGTATTTCGATACATGTGTGAGTTTACTTTTCATTTTGCCTAACTGGTTACGATTATGCACACGGACCGCTTGTTGAAATGTGCCAATGAGTGTAGAAGGAAGTTCTAGGAAAAATGGTTAAGGAGAAATTGAAGGATGGTGGTAGTAATGATCGGAGAGCCGACTGGAAAGACCCTAAGGAACTACAAGCCTTTTGTCAATTATGTCTTTGCTCAAGTCCTAGCCGGCCGGAGGAAAGGAGGGTTTCTAACCAAAGTTGGGGTTGACAACGTGATTGAACAGTTGGGTAACATAGGGAAAGTGGTGACTCCACTTGATTAAGAACAAATGGGATCATCTCGAAAAAAAGGGTGGAGGGATTATAACCAGTGTTTTGACAATGAGGCTGGGTTGGGTTATGACCGGGGGAACGGGATGCTTCATGCCCCGATGAGTGGTGGTCTCGGAAGATTGCGGTTAGTGACAATTCATAATTATGAAATTCTTTATTGTCTAAAACTATATTATTGTGTTCTAATTATTGCTTGTCCACATGTAGGAATGTTCCCTTGCAAAAACCTTTAAAAATAAAGGTTTGCCGAATCGTGACTTCCTAAACATCATGTATGGAGGCACGGTTGCAACAGGAAAAATGCGTTTTGCACGAGCGGTCAATTACCAAAGGAAACCACCGAAGGTTACGGGGACTCTGCTGATAGCATAGAATTTATTGACCCCAATGTGAACCATTTGTGAATGTTGACACAATGGAGGTTGAAGGTCCATCATTGTCGAGGCGAGAACCAAAGAAGTGAGTAAGGGGAAAGCAAAGACAACCGGTGTCCACCTTTTCAAGCCAATGTACAAAAAATCCAAAAAAAAGCCTTGATTGCGCAAGAGATGTCCGAGTCTTTGAAGAGCATCTCAAATGTGATTATTCAGAGTAGAAGTGGAAGTACACATAAGGATATTGCTTCCACAGCAACTACTCAAGTTAAAGCCATTTTGGACATGGTGTTGAGTCTTCCAGGGTGTACTCGGGGCATTACCTTCATCTATTTAGCACCATCTACTTCATGGAAAAAGAGTGGGGTAGGCACATGTTTCTTGCCCTTGGCGATGACAAGGATATCAAATTGAAGTGGCTAGAAAAAGAGTACCAAAGGCACCCTGAATTCCATTTTGACTAAAATCTAGGAAAATTGTCTCGATAGGAACACGGGCTTGGTGTAGTAATCGTATTTTCAGCGTTGTACTTGTTGGACCATTGTTTTTTTTTTTTTTATTGGTAGAACTAAAGCTTACCATGGCTGTGTATGTAAGATAAAATTTATAATTTCTATGTCAACTTTTGGGTATATTTATATATGTTTTCCCAATGCCTCTTTTAGCTATCTTTTTGTATTTTTGATGGTTATGCATTGTTATTTGTGGTAAACTTTGATGATGGTTGTTCATGTTTGGCAAGAAGAAGTCATGGCATATATATATATATATATATATATATATATATATATATATATATCATTGAAGCAAGTTCTATGTCTTGTGGTTGTTTTTAAGTTACGCATCGTGGTTGCATTACTGGCATTGCATCAGTCTTTGCTTGATCGTGGTGCATCATTGCTACATCGGGGGCCTCTGTCCTGCATTAGTATTTGCATCGGTGTTGCATCGACCGCATCAGTGCTACATCGATCTTTGCATCGATCGCCGCATCAGTCTTTGCATTAGAGTGCATCGCTTGCTACATCGATTATTGGTATGATTATTTTGAGATATTGATGCTTTTATGCTCTTTAATCGCTTCTAAAATGGATGTGACTAATTTGAAAAAGAATTGTTGTCCTTTGTCGTGAGTAACATATTAGTATTCATCTTGAACTTTGAGATTTGTATTTGTGTGTTTTAGGGGAGTAAGAGAGAGGTCTGTAATGGATTCTTTAGTATAAACGCACATAAATAGAAGTTCCGTATATTTTATTTGTCTCACCTTTTCTTTTCTAGCCAAGAGGTGCATTTTCAATTTCATTTTGCTTGAATTGTAAGCAACTAGCCTCCACACACATATACTTGAGAAATATGATTACATGTTTGAATATGAACAGGGGAAGAGCTAGGCTTTCGGTGTTACCATTTTTATCTTTATATTTGTTGGATTATATTTATACCGAAATATAGTAGTTCATTTTATTCGTTGTTTTGAAATTCTTAGTGCATGTTAAAAATCTATTCCTCATAAATCTCAGGAACCGGTATTTTCTTTTTGGGTACTTAGCGAGTAAGTGGTTGAGTTTGATATGGTGATAAGCTCTCTTTTTGTCCCGCTTTCATCTCTCTCTTGTCATAAGAATTATACAATTTTTGGCTCTTTTAATTCTTTATAATATTGGGGCCTCCTATTGTTAGGGCTTAGCTTTTTTGGGCGGGTTCAAATCGGGTTCATTTTTAGTCCGAAGTTTTTGTTATTTTCGGTCTCATATTTAAGCACTCGATTGACATGTTTCTTTATAAGTTGTAGATGTCCATCTTGTTGTTTTGTGTGGACAATGTTGATTATTTTAATCTTGATCTATCTACATCAAGGGAAATTGAGTTGGACTTGCATTGACCATTGCTATGTTCTTTTTCTTCCATGGTTATCAAAGTAAATTAGTCTACCGTTGATGGCTTAAAAAACATAGGGTACACTTGGTTCCTGTCCTCCATGTAAAGCTTTTCATCCGCACAAAAATGAGTGGCTATTAGATACCATTTAAGACTCAAAAGTCAAAACACACAAGAAAATGTTGTCGTACATATCAAGTTGTAAATTGTATTTTTAAATAAAAGTGAAGTAAACTTCTTTAAGTTTCAAGAGAAGAAAATTGATGTTTTAACTTTTTATCATGCTAAAATCATGTTTTGCACAATGAACCATATAGCGGTGCAAATATGGAAGACGGTGCAAACACATTGTTCTCAGTATCCTTTTTAAACGTACTTACTTCCATCTCTTTCTTCTCTTGTGTGTGAGTAATTTTACTTCATAATAATCGTTAGTAAATCGTTAGCGGGGCTCAATACTTTTTAGGTGAGATGATTCTTAATATTTAAATATAAAATAAATAAATAATATTTATTTATCTTTCTATATTTTAATTTTTTTCCTTTTGTTTAAAAATTATTTTCTTGCCATTTGAGATGTAAGATTATTAATTAAATTTTTGTATTTAAGTTTTATTAAAATCTCGTCTACAATTGAAAATAGTTTTTTTTTTTTTTTTTTTTTTTTGAGGCAAAGGTAAGCGAAATATTATCAAGAAAAACCAATAAAAAAAAAAAAAACACACTCATAACAATTTTCTCTTGGTAAAATAATTAAGGGATTTCAATTGAGTTGGATTTCAATTCCTTCAATAGACGTGAGAGAAGGAATGGAAAATACACTTATATCATTTTATTTAAAAAGATAAAAAAATTGTCATTCTAATTAATCCCTTGAAACAACCTCAACAATGGAAAGAAAAAGTATTTTCTGTAGTAGTCCATCGATTAGTTGATTGGGTTGTTGTTTTAGATTATTATGAGTTAAGAGTTTTATGGACATTATCTTTTAGTCCTGGAATTGGTTTTGTATTTCAAAAGAAAAAAATAGTATTTTGCACCAAATATGCCTTGTCAATGTGTAAATGCCAAGTACGTAAACTAAACATGTTGATTGATAAATTTTTAAAATTAAGTGCCAAGACCTTATATTATCCTACACTCTAAAGTAATAATTTTATTCCACATGTAGCAACCATTAGTTAAGTTGGAATATCCTTATATGTATTTCAATATTTTATACTTCCACCTAAGTGTTGAGAGTTTCTTTGGTTGTGTTGGGATATACAAGGAGAAATAGGCATTATTGTAGACTCAAGGTATACAAAAGGATGGATTTGCTAAACGACTCATCCGATTCCCAGCACCAGTAAGTTTCTATATTTTCCCCTCTAGATGTGAATATACAATTTGAAGAAATCTTAGATGAAATCATGAAAGCATATGCGTAGGATTGTTAATTTAGCCTACATTTTTCATTTTTTACTAACCTATGTATTATAGTATCACATTAGTATTTGTATATATGCGGGGACAATGAGTTCGACCTGGCGACGACATTGTACTTGCAAAGATATATAGCAGGTGTTCATGTGCATTTTACGTGGAGACCTATATGAATAAAATATCATTGCATACGAATATACAAAGTGGGTATGAATGGGTACAGTATACATTAACTGGAAATGAGGAGAAATGTCGAAGAAATTTTAGAATGTCAAGCCATGTGTTTGGACAACTATGTAATACATTGCGCCAGTATAGATATAACGGTACCGAGAAGAATTTGCTTGGAAGAGTCTTTGGCAATGACATTGGTGGTACTTGGTCATGCCGAGGGTAATAGATGGGTACAAGAAAGATTTCAAATTTTCGGGTGAGACAAAGACATCGACACGTGAGCACGGTAGTTAAATTGTTAGCCACCGTAATGGCACTAGACATTATCAAGCCCCGCCGATCGTACATTTCGGGACGTGCGAACATATTCAGCATTCAAGTCGATATTGGCCACACTTTAAGGTACTTTCTCGAATTTGGTATCTTCACTTGATTTTATTTCAATTATCTTTATGGTTATACCATGTATTTAATTTCACATTTGATTTTGTTGCATTGGTTAGAGTTGCATTGGTGCAATTGATGGGGTCCACATCCCCGTGATCATACCGGGAGGAGGAGCAACACCCGTACTATAACAGGAAGGGGATCACCACAACAAATTGCATGTGTGCGTGTGACTTTGACATGAAGTTCACATTCGCATGTGTAGGGTGGGAAGGGTCGGCGCATGACACGAGGATTTTTTTAAGTTGTCTCAATAATGAGAGCGACAACTTTCCAAAAGCTCCATTTGGTTAGTAAATATAATAAATGTTTAATTACGAGTATTAAAGTATGTATTAATGTAGTGAAAATTCTAATGTAATAAATGTTTTCATCTACAGGAAAGTATTATCTTGTTGATTCAGGGGTACCCTATGAGGAAAGGGTTCCTTGCACCATATAAGGGGAGAGGTACCACATCCCCCGAATTTTAGCCTTATGAAGTCTTTGCATCGTCCGGAGTAGAGATATAATTATCTCCATTCGTCACTCCGTTCGGTCATAGAACGAACTTTTGGAGTTTGGAAGAATAAATGGAAAATTTTAAGAAATATGCCAGGGAAGAGTATACATAGTCAATCGAAAATCATTGTTGCTACAATGGTTCTTCACAATTTCGTTAGAGCACATGAGATAAATAATAATGTTAATGAGTTCCACATATACAGGGGCACATCCGAACGTAGTGAGAGAGGTCATTACGATGCCGAGACACATGCAATCTCAATCTTGACGAAACACGAGATGAAACAAGTTCGTGACAATATCACAAAGATCGATATGTGCGAACCATAATCGAGTATGGTGACTATTATTTTTGTCACAATGGAAATTTAGTGTGGTTGAAAATACCATTGACATTATGGAAATTTTGTTTGTGGGGACCAAATTGGACAGTTCACAAACTTCTAGTATTGTATTACCATTTTTTGTTATATTGTTGGTAAGCACAATGAAGGCTCACAAAACTTGATTGTAATACCATTGCAAAGTATGCATTTGTATATAATCGTTACACGTGAAACTCATGGGTATTGCAACAAGTAGATGTCAAGATTATAGGAAACTTATAAATAGACCCCAATCTTATTTGAACAAGAGATAAACAATACTAGAAAATATAAAACCTGTTTGTATACGGGGAGAGAGTATAGCTTCAATATCATTAAGATTGTACTCTTTCTACATATGTAGCAACCTAGCTTTGGATCACGAGTACCATTACATAGCAAAGCATCACGCCTAGTTAAAACTACATGAAAAAAGCCATCAACTTCCTTTGTAAGAAGATCTATAGTCCCTATGGAAGTCCCTCCGCTCTCCTTGCCAAATCAAACGGATGACAAGGAATGCTTCCGCTTTAATAGGGTCCACACCACCTTGGATCATGGGATACAATTTATTTACACTTGTATCAACTACTTGAGCTCTTTCAAAAGCGTAAATCTTCCACTTGAATATAAATTTCTAATTTCACTATTAATGCTAGTTTGCAAACTAGTAAAAGCTTGAGCCCACAAAACCCTTTGTCATCAACATTCAAATCAAACAACTCTATTGCAGAACTAGAGAAGGGTGAAGAAAAGACACTGTAGATAAATACAATATAAAAAAACCCCATACATAGCACGCATTAAAACCTTCCCTTTGGCCGAGTTCGTAACCTGGTCCGTTGGGTTAAGCTTTCTCGACCTCCCACCCAAGGTTTCCTCAAAATTGTTCAATAGTAAAAGAAGCCTTTCGGACAAATTGCAACCCTTGGGTCATATCATCCGGGAAGGATTTTCAAAACGGAAGAAGGGATGGGGTAAGCCATGTGGAGGACTCATGTCAATGAATTAAGCGCACAAGAAAGTTAAACGGGCGGGGATGACATTAGAAAAAGCATCAGAAAAACCATAAGACAAAGCACCAAGTTCCCGGACCATATGAAAAAAATTAATACAATACAACATTTTTGCTTGCAGCATAAACAATTCCTTGACACAACAACAGGAAAGTAATCATTTCAGCAAATATGTTTCTACCAAAACACCTACCTATGGATAATAACTAGAACCAAAGCAAGAATACTTCTAGAACTATAAAGGTAAGCGGCGAAAGAACAAACAAAACAACAACAACAACAACATCAACAACAACAACAACAACAACAACAACAAAGAACAAAGAATAAACAAGAACAAACAAACAACAACCATGCCATCTCAAAGACGGACTAATCAAGCTACAGACTAATCCCTTGACTTCCTTCAAATCATATTCATACACCGGATATGATTTCCATTTTCACTGGGGTACTCTCATGAACCAGACTTTCAAGAGCAAAACCAAAACCAACAAATTTACTGCAAATAATTAAAACAAAATTAAAAAAAATTAAAAATAAAAACAATGAAGGAACTTAAAAACCCAAACCCTGTGCTTGGTATACTTATACATCAACAGCAAAAGGTTTAAACTGTCAACCATAAATCCCTTGCATCCAAACATATACAATCGGAAATTAAAACAGAGAGTCATTAGTAACCATAACTATTTGTGTCACAACTTGAAGGTCCATGTTCAAGATTTAGAAAAGAATGTCTGATTTCATTATCAACTACTGATATCAACCAAGTTCATAATTTTGCTAGTGAGACAATAACACATGCAAACTCCCAACCGACAATTCAGCTCGGTTATGATGCCATTTGCAATCAAAAGGGAAAGGAAGAATGCTAATTTTTTGTAGTAAAAAAAAAGAAAAATTCAGTCATGCCGGTTGTGATTGTGAAATTGTTAAAAGCATGATTGAATTGCAAATGCCAATCTGTATGAGAGTAAAATTTTCTACATAGGGCTGCTTCTTGGAAACAAAATAATAAAAGTAGGCACTCAAGGAATCCATGGATCACAATCCGAAGGACAACAATAAAAAAAAAAATAAATAAAAAAAGTGTCATCATCGACCCATTAGGCCTTTTTCAATCGACCAAAAATTTCCTCCGGATGTTACGAAAAAAAAAAATAATCGACTAACAAACTTGTAGGTGCTATGTATTTCTTGACACCGAGATTGTGTAAATTATAAACACATACCCAACAAATAATAACTCACCTAATGGGATTGTGTAATTCATTACCCAAAGTCTCTGTAGAGGCTGTGATTTAAAAGAAAAAGAAAAAGGAACTTACAGAAAAAGCGACGATAGCAGAAGAGAGGGCGAGGAAGCCATACTTGGCCATGCCTTCGGAGAGGCCAACGAAGGTATTAGCTATGCCGAACATAAACCACTATTCACCTCCCTTGTTCTCTTCTAAAAACCCAAACACCATAACCCGCATCACCGCCTACCCATTTTCCCACTCTCCAAAACCACGCTCTCTCTCCATCATAAACTCCGCCAATGAATCAAACTCACTCTCGCCCAAACCGGGGTCGGGTTCGAGTCGATGTTCTCTCTCGAATCACTACCCTTCATCCGAAATTCCGGGGCAAGACCATCGTCAAATGCACGGCGACGCCGCCATGAAATCCCAAGCTCCCCAAGCCTCGTCGTCGTCAACGACCTCGTCCTCCTCGCTGCGTCGGCCTCCGCCCGTCCTCGTCCACGACGGCGGCCCCGAGATCAATCTCGGCTCAAACGCCTCAACATCGAGGCCGTAAGAAGTTAACAAGGGAGGTTTTGGGTTCGGATGATGAGAAATTACGAATAGCGGCGTAAGAAGGGACATTCGGAAGTTCTGATGGGCGTTGAACTCTCCTGAGGCGTTAGCTAGGGTCCGGAGAAGAGTGAATGAAGGAAAGGGGAAAAGGGTTTTTAATTTTGGTATTTATATGCTACAAGGTGTTTTCGGTTCCGCTCTGAGTCTTTGCGTTTGTTTTTTTTTTCATCTGCGTTTTTTCCACTTAATTGCTACAGTGTTTTCAGCAATAAGTTTTTGATTCAAACAAAATAAGTTCTATCCAAACAGACCCTTGATTGATGGACTGTTTACCTACTTCCGAATTCCGATGACCATATCCTAGTTAATCAAAATCAGATGATCTTCACAGGCCGAAAGACCATATCCTAATAAATTAGAAGCATTCAAGCACCATGCACTAAAAATGTCATCTACTTCATAGGAGCATTAAATTTATAATTCAATTAATCTGACAAAACGTTCTAAGACTGTTATTTCAGTAGAATTCAAAGGAGGTTGCCTAATTTACCGTGTCTTTATTTCATGCAAAAACCTCTCTCTCTTAGGGAGGAAAAATAATTAGGCAATTTTAATGTGGGTTGCACACAAGAAAAAATGCTCAAAAACCTCATGAACTTTAAAGTAGTAGTCATTATACCCCCCTCAACTTTTATTTTAGCTAATTTATTCCCTCAAATTTGCAATGTGCCAAATTAGTTCTACAATTAGTTTGACGTTAAACACTAGCAGATTAGTCGCGTGAGACAACATAAACATAAAAATTATTTGAAATCGGTGGAGAGGAGATATGAACAAATGTTTTGTTTCGTCAATGGATGGACCTCCACACCAATAGATGCTATTTGCAAATAAAACCCATTTAAAAAAACTAATAACTTCCAAACACATCAAAACAGCACAAATTTCTATGTAAACTGAATGGGGACCCTAACTAAAACCAAAGCATCATTCGAGACCCTTATGTTCATATTTCTGCTCGAACTCTCCGGTCAAGTCTCTTCACAAAAGTTGTTTTTCTTGCCACCATTCAAAAAAAAAAACACACAGATCAATCAATACTGTCACCACCAACACCAATATAGATTTACACATACATAGTGTATACACATCTACAGTATAACTTTTTTCCTGCAAATCTGTCCGGAAATTATTATCTTTCAAAACAAACATAGCCTCCACCATGCAAATCAAAAGCCCTAACTCCACAATTTGATACAAACAGTGAAAAAAATAAATTCAAAATTTTCAACCAAAAAAAAAAGTAAAAAGAGAAATACCAATGCCTCCATCATCGACGATGACAAGCTTGAAGCTTGGGTGGGTACTCCACAGTGTGTTGGTTTGGTAGAGCCTAAAATTACAAAAAATATATATATAAAAATATCAGATTTTATTTTCAATTTTTCAAATAAGAGCATAATTAAGAACGAGATCGACAAGCCAAAACCCTAGACCCAAACCCTAGCCCTTGAACGAGATCGAACTCAACAATCGGAAACCAAATGAGCACAAAATAGAGAGAGGGGAAAGAGAGAGAGAGAGAGAGAGATTTGTACCATTCGAGACCGACCCGAAAATCGTGACCCAGTTGCTTCTTGGTGGTCAAGATGCTATTGAATCGGCTCTCGAAAAGCTCGCCAAGAAACGTTTTGAATGAGGAATTGGATCGTTTACCTGTAATTGTATAACTGTTGTTGGGACCGAGAATCCTAGAAAGAGATGAGTGAAGAGGGACCTTCCTCAACTATACAAGGCACATTACTGTACTTGGGCTTCAAAAGGAACTTAAAGTCCAAAGTTTCTACATCCAAAAAAAATATTATCAAATGCACAAGCCAAAACCCCCCTCAAATAAATATTGAATATTATCCAAAGTTTATTAAATAAAGTTTCTATGTTCATCAAACCAACTCATACTCAAAATTCAATGAAGCAAAAATTATCCTACAATCTAATTACCTAACAAAATAATCATCAAGTTCATAAATTTAATCAGAAAATGAAAAATTAAAGAGACAGACAACAATAACCCCCTAATTTCTGTTTGGCAAACATTAAAATTTTTTTCTTAAAAAAAAAAAAGTTGAATAATACCACATCCCTGAGCTAAGTTCAGACAAGATTTTTCTTCTCGCTTTTCTCAGCTCCTAAACAACGGGGAAAAAAAAAGAAGAAAAAATCTAAGATTTGAAAAAAAAAAAAAAAAAAAAAAAAGTTTTGTTTTTCGGTTTGCTACATTCTCTACTTAAGTATTATCCCAAAAATTAAACAATCTATAAAGCTCACAAGTTTAATTTCATTAAATAAATCACATATTGTTTAGAGATGAGCAAAATTACAAAATCACAGTCCATGGTAGAAAATGAAAGAATTTGCTTCTCTTTTTACAAGCATAGAGTAGACTCGGATGATTGTCAAATATGTAGTTAAATACCTGTTTGCCAGAGTTTATTTTAAGTTTCCTTAATTTATATACAAGTTTTTAAAATTTTACTTTTTTACATACAATTATATCATACACGGTTTTTTTTTTTTTTCCGATAATACACAGTTTTTGTTAAGCTTAACAAGTCAATAAAAATAAACTCTTCCAAACAAAAAAAAATTTTTAAAACCAACATTGAAATATCTGTGAAAAACAATACTTTCCAAAAAAAAAAAACACAAAAGAGAGACAAATTGCCAGGTAAAATTCAAACTTGTTGCCCTTGGACCAGGGGAAAGTACAATCACAAGGTGACAAAAAGATCGACATGAGCAAAAAATAGATCACCAAAGTATTAAAATATATTTTTAAAGTTACCCAAAATTGAAAACCCCATCCATCGGCCCATAGCCATATAGGGTAGGGAAAAAAAAGGTACTAATCAAAACCTCTACCCAGAGGCAGAGGATACTATAATATAACACAAGGAAAAGTTGAAAACACTTAATTCTAAACTAAACAGCAAAATTTTTAGAATGTGAAAACAAGAAGGGCAAAATTAATTGATCTAATATAATACTCCTAGTCCTAATTTTTTAACTAGTTTAATTCCCACTTGCACACCTGAATATGATACTCCTAGTTCTAATTTTTTAACTAGTTTAATTTCGTTAACTAGAAACAAGTATTTTACTATTTTGCAGTGAAATGCACAAACCTTGCAATCTAATCTCTTTCACACTTCAAATTGTTTTCTTTCTATTCTCTATTACGGATCTTTCACATTTAAGGAATCAAAGTCATAATTTATCTAAGAACTAGAAAAAAAAAATTCAAAGAAAAGAATTAGAAAGAAACTAAACATTGAGATCTGGGGATGAGTGAACAACCTTATTCTAACCTTAAAATAAAAAAAGCAAAACATTAATATAGATGCTCACTTTGCTAGCTTGGCTCCTTTGGGTGTATGAAAGCTATTGATGAGATATGCAGTAGCAGTCCCACTTGGGTATGTTAACTTGTACCTTAAGATCATCATCTGTGGGACATTCATTTTGAAAGGTTAAGGGTGTGGAAAAAAGATGAGACATTAAGATAGCAATAATTATATCAAAATATATGGTAATTAGAAATTTTGTTAAGGAAAACCAAACTAGGATTTATTCGAAGTGTATTTTCTAACCTTTCTTAGGGGAACAATAGAGAATAAGCCAAGGAAGCTCACGGCAAAGAGGAAACCAATCATCCAACCCAGAGAGAGTTGCTTCACGTTGTTTGGGGTGTTTGCTCCTTCTGCTTGGCCAGCCACAAGTGTACTCATCCCTAGCATATAACTTGCAGTGCCACCTAATAATATGGGGGAAAAAATTATACATTAAGAATGAGATAATTTATAATGCCAGCTTTTAAATTATTAACAAGCTATAAGCAAGAACAACTTCACTGCAGAGTAGGCCAATTCACAGTCGATTACTTGAAGATTCATATTTCATGAAATGCATAGAGATGAGTTGGAATAGTTAGGCTGAGAGAAATAAAATCTCTGAACTTCATATATGAATCATACACCCAAAAATTGATCTTTAATTCTATTGAGAAATAGAGTTGACAATTAAATTTTCATTAACAATATATATATATATATATATATCACAGATAGGCAACTAAGAACGTCTTCAACCATATAACACCAAAGATTATCCACCAAAAAAAAAAATTCACTTTATTTTTATAATAAAAGTTATAATTTAAAAATTCAGCATTTCATCTTGAAAGACCACGGTACAATGGCCCCACATCTGCATTGATTGAGATAAGATCCCTTTTACGCCTAATTTAGAAAGGAAAACAACTACCCCTAAAATTCTTTACTTTCTTGAGCAACCAATATGAAAGATATAGAAACAGTAACAATCAAGATGAGAAGGGTTGATGGAAACTCACGGCTGTGCAGGGTGAATCTGGGTATCAACTTGCGTCCTAACTGCTATTAACAACAACATCACAACTGTAGGAAGCAATATCTGCCAGAAAATTTCAACAAATAAATTCAAAAAATTTGTGTTTAATTGATCAAAATTTTGAACAGCCAAATTCAACACACACACATAGCCCCTTATAACCCAACAAAAATTTCTCCCACTAAAGCAAATTAAATATTATATACACAACAGCCATAATGTTCTTAAACGAGGGGACCACCCAACAGCACCCTCTATTCTTTAATTTTGATATTGAAATGAGTAATTGGCCCAAATGATGCATCAGACCCGTGGACCTTGACCTTTCAAAGGTTAGAGAAATAAGGAAGTGACAACCATATGCTTTAACAAAATATAAAAAAAATAAAAAAATATCTGCCTAATAAACAGAGGCTATGATGGAAACCTAGAAATGAGAGAGTAAATAGACTAATAATCAATAGAGATAAGTGTAAAAAATTGAGCTTTCAGAATGAAAATTGAAAAGAAAAAAAATACTTTACCTGAATCGGTATATCACCATCCAGGATGGTAATTCGGGTCAAGTATACTACTGAAATCCGATAAAGAAAAGACGAAATAGAACTTTTGTAAAATATCAATAAAAGCGGAGATTCAGAAAGAAAATCGCTTACCGTGTGTGTCTGCCGAAATACCAAAACCAATTAGAATCCCTTTGTTTCTCTCTTTCCAATAAACCAACGCAAACCACATACCGATCTGCTTTCTTCTCCCATCTATCCATCCCCTTTCTGCTGCAATCTGCTCTTATCTCTCTCTTTCATTGTCTAGTTCTGGAAAAAATGAAGAGTGGGTTTTCTAGAAAGAGATGAGTGAAGAGGGAGAAAGGGGATGGGGGAATGAGGAGGGCGGCTGAATGAGAAAGAGACGAGTAGGGGTTTTATGTTTAGTTTTAAATTGAACCAAAACGACGTAGTTTTGATAATAGTAACTTTATAATTAAGAAAATAAAAAAAAAATAAAAAAAAAAAAGAAGCTGATATGGAGGTTAGAACCATAGACGGGACCTTGAAAAATATGCAAGGCACGCGTGTTAACCACTAAGGCAATATATGTTTTAGTTCTTCTTTTTTTTTTTTTTTTTTTTGGTGAATTGTTTTAGTTCTTCATTACTTTAGAATTAAGATTACAAAAATAATTATAATTTTTTTTAATTAGACCTCACATTAGATTTTTGTTATATATAAAAAAAAATGATTCACTTTAGGATTCAATACAAAGAAAAACAAAAAAGAAAGACTCACGTAAAAAAAAAAAAAAAAAAAAACTTTAGGATAAAGGAAAAGAGAGAGACTCCTGTTAGGACTCTCTCACTATTTAGTTTTTAAAAATACTACAAGTTAGAAAAAAAAAATTTTAAGGACTCACTTTAGGTTAAAAAAAAAAAAAAAAAAAAAAGAAGAAGAAAGACTCACGTAATAAAAAAAATAAAAAGATTAAGGAAAAAAGAGAGAGAGACTCTTATTAAAACTCTCACACTATTTAGTTTAAAAAATTAAAATGATGATGTGGAAAATTGTGAGAGTTTCAGAGGTTTTGGTTTTAACATTTAAACTAGTCGCTAACCCGTGAGATGCACGAGATAGTTAAACAAAATTTATACACATTCACTTTTATTGGTACAATCATTTGAAAATAATTCTAACTAATACACAAATATAAGAGACACATTGACTTACTATTTAAAGTAGCATTTTGAAGAATTTACACATATTGTGCAACTAAGCCTTAATTTCTCATCAACAATAAAAACATAGAAATTCAAAACATGGAAAGAAAATAAAAATTACAACAATTAATTCCATTATCTTTTATGCTATACTTTGTAATTGTACGAAATTAAGTCAACTCAATTTAAGTAGTTGTAATAAAATTGACTTCTACTATTCTCTATGCTATAGAGATATGAACATATTGGATTTCTCAAACAATTATCAGTATTGCAATAAAATGATTTATTATTGAAAATAAGAAACAAAGAAAATCTGTCTATAGCTTAAGAAACACAATATACTAAAATTAAAGGGATAAAATTTTCGGAGGACAAAATATTATAGATAATTTTAGAAACAGATTATACACTTAAAAGGGTTAATAATTTATAGCACTTACCCCCCATTATTAGTATACAGACACCAAGTGCGGTCGTCGTAACCCTTTGAAAGAACCTTCCCCAATTGGACCCTATCAAAAAAAAAAAAAAAAAAAAAAAACACCCAATTAACAAAATTGATCCAAAAGGGTCTAAAAAGCACACAAAATCAATTCAAAAACAAAAATATGAGAAAAAGTAATTACTTTCCACCGCCAATGAAATCGTCTTTTATATTGTTATTCCAAACTGCAACACTTATCTCTCTAAGGCCTTCAATTAACGAAAACACAAACTTCTCTTGGAATACCAGAGTATTATGACCATCTATACACACACACAAAAAACAAAATCAGCATAACTCACTATAACTCTATAGAAGCCTAAAAAATATAAAGAGAAATTAAGGGTTGAATTTGATATTTATGTTTGGAGAGAGAGAGTTTGTAAACTCGTGGTTTTATATTTCTTAACTTAAGAGAGGGGTAAGGTTGTTAGGGTTTTGAGGTGTTATAATGTTTTTATTTTTATTTTTTAATTTTTAAATATTGTGCTAACGTGGAAAAATGTAGTGCCAGCAGAGGTTTCGGTTTTATATATATATATATATAGATAAAATGATAATTTTATTTAAATATTAATGATAAAGATGAATTTGAGTTTAAGTTAGACTTGTTAGAAAGATATAACATATTAATGTTACGACATATAATTACACGTGATAACATAATTTAAATAAAAAAATGATTAGATGAAGAGTTTGGATTGCAATTAAATTAAAAATTTTATCAACTTATAAATTATAGGAGAAAAAGATAAAAACAAAAAAATATATATTATATATATATTTTTTAGGGATAATTACTGATAAACCCCACCTGGGGTTAGGCCCGATTATCTTGTGCCTACCCGTGGTTCAAAACTTATCACTTTGCCCACCGAGGTGCCTTAGTTAGGGACTGTTACCCATCTCTCCGTTTGCCGTTAGAAAAACACATTTTTAAAGAAAAACAAACATAAAAAAGATCAAAAAGTAGGGTTTTTATTTCTTAAGAACTTCTATAAGAACAAAACACAAAACACAAGAATAGCACATATCAAATGCTCAATGAAATCCCTTTTAATCGGGAGGATCACGCAGAGGTGGGAATATAGGACAATTCCTTCAATAAAGACTTCATCAAATAGTTCCTAACAATCCAATTACATGCTCCACACTTGGAAAACCCATTGAAATGTGGATTAGGAAGCAATTACAGAACCCAAAAAAGAACGCGAGATCGCGCCGTCGATCGCGATCTTGATCCGGCGCGAACTCGCGAAGGCGAGATCGTGATCGACGGCGCGATCTCGCGAACGCGAGATCGCGATCGTCGGACTGATTCTGAGAGAATGGATTTGGAATGGAGGACAAGGATCAACAACAAAATATATTTCTGGTAATTTGTTTTTCGGGATTTGGAATTTTTTTTTTTTTTTTTTTGGGTTTGGTTTGGTTTGAATAAAAGTTGGAGAGATCTATAAAAAAAAAAAAAACAAACAAATGCTCAATGAAATCACTTTTAATCGGGAATAGCATTTGATCTCGTGCTATTCTGTGTTTTGTGTTTTGTTCTTATAGAAGTTCTTAAGAAATAAAAACCCTACTTTTTGATCTTTGTTATGTTTGTTTTTCTTTAAAAATGTGTTTTTCTAACGGCAAACGGAGAGGTGGGTAAATGATTCCTAACGGAAGGCACCTCAGGTGAGCAAAGTGAAAAGTTTTGAACCACGGGTAGACACAAGATAATCGGACCTAACCCCAGGTGAGTTTCTTGTAATTATCCCTTTTTTTAATTTAAAAAAATTCTGCAATTTGGTGAATTGACTTGGGCATTTTATTAATGAGCTGTAAAATAAAATTAAAAAAAAAACTTAAAAAAAATAATATGATTAATTGGATGGTCAGATTGAGAGAACATAACCATACAAGTACACAGCGCATGTCCATCATGTGTCATTCTTAGATTTGAAATCTAACTGTTGGATTTAAAGATTGTAACGAAAGGTTAATTCTGGTAAATTATGGTCACAATCAAACGGTTGGATTTAGAGAAAGGTGCGGTCAATAACTTATTATTGAATGTTACACCAACCAATAAATTATTGTTGAATTTATATTTTGAAAATTAAACCATTGGATCACATTTGCTATATGTTCTTAACATGCATGCCAAATTTCATGCCAATCGAATGTAATTTACAATTTGATCTTTAAACTCATCTTTTATGCGTTATTTTAAACTACAAAAATTTCAATTTAAACAATTGATTGATGACACGGCTATTAATTTTTTATCGCCTTGAAATTTTGTAAGCATGAAAAATATATGAAGGTAATGTAATCTAATGGTAGATTTGTCAAAATTCACATTGTATTAAGAAATATAGGGTTGGGTTCAACTTACCCTTGATGTAACTCTAAAAAATGTTACACCAACCATTAACTTATTGCTAAGTTCATATTTTGAAAATCCAATCATTGGATCACATTTTCTATATATTCTTAACATGCATACCAATTTTCATGTCAATCGGATGTAATTTACCATTTGATCTTTAAACTCATCTTTTATGCGTTATTTTCAACTACAAAAACTTGAATTTAAACAATTGATTTATGACATGGCTATAAATCTCTGATCACCTTGAAATTTTGTAAGCATGAAAAATATATGAAAATGATGTAATCTAATGGTAGATTTGCTAAAATTCAGATCGAATAAAGAAATATAGGGTTGGGTTCAAGTTACACTTGATGTAACTCTAAAAAATTTCACACCAACCAATAACTTATTGTTAATTTCATATATTAAAAATCCAACCGTTGGATCACATTTTCTATATGTTTTTCACTTGCATACCAATTTTCTTGCCAATCGGATGTAATTTACCCTTTGATCTTAAAACTCATCTTTTATGCGTTATTTTAAATTACGAAAAGTTGAATTTAAACAATTGATTGATGACATGGCTATTAATTTTTTATCACCTTGAAATTTTTTAAGCATGAAAAATATATGAAGATAATGTAATCTAACGATAGATTTGTCAAAATTCACATTAAATTAAGAAATATAAGGTTGGGTTCAAGTTATACTTGATGCAACTCTAAAAAATGTCAAACGATCCAATAACATATTGTTGAATTCATATTTTGAAAATCCAACCGTTGGATCACATTTTCTATTTGCTCTTAATATGCATGCCAGATTTCATGTGAATCGGGTGTAATTTACGATTTGATCTTTAAACTCATCTTTTTTGCGTTATTTTAAATTAAAAAAACTTGAATTTAAACAATTGATTGATGAAATGACTATAAATCTCTGATCACCTTGAAATTTTGAAAGCATGAAAAATATATGAAAATAATATAATCTAACGGTAAATTTGTCAAAATTCACATCGAATTAAAAAATATAGGATTGAGTTCAAGTTACACTTGATGTAACTCTAAAAAATATTACACCAACCAATAACTTATTGTTGAATTCGTATTTTTAAAATCCAATCGTTGGATCACATTTTATATTTGTTCTTAATAAGCATGCTAATTTTCATGCCAATCGGGTGTAATTTACCATTTGATCTTTAAACTCATCTTTTATGCGTTATTTTAAATTACAAAAACTTGAATTTAAACAATTGATTGATGACATAACTATTAATCTTTGATCACCTTAAAATTTTGTATGCATAAACAATATATGAAGATAATGTAATTTAACGGTAGATTTGTCAAAATTCACATCGAATTAAGAAATATAGCGTTGGGTTCAAGTTACACTTGATATAACTCTAAAAAATATTACACCAACCAATAACTTATTGTTGAATTCATATTTTGAAAATCTAACCGTTGGATCACATTTTCTATTTGTTCTTAAAATGTATGCCAATTTTCATGCCAATTGGGTGTAATTTACCATTTGATCTTTAAACTCATCTTTTATGCGTTATTTCAAATTACAAAAACTTGAATTTAAACAATAAATCGATGACATGACTATTAATTTTTGATCACCTTGAAATTTTTGTGATTGATAAATATATGAAGATAATGTAATCTAACGGTAGATTTGTCAAAATTCAAATTGAATTAAGAAATATAGGGTTGGGTTCAAGTTACACTTATTGTAACTCTAAAAAATGTTACACCAACCAATAACTTATTGTTGAATTCATATTTTTAAAATCCAACCGTTGGATCATATTTTCTATATGTTTTTAACATGCATGCCAATTTTCTTGCCAATCGGATGTAATTTACCATTTTATCTTTAAACTCATCTTTTATGCCTTATTTTAAATTATGAAAACTTGAATTTAAACAATTGATTGATGATATGGCTATTAATTTTTGGTCACCTTGAAATTTTTTAAACATGAAAAATATATGAAGATACTGCAATCTAACGATAGAGTTGTGAAAATTCAGATCAAATTAAAAAATATAAGGTTGGGTTCAAGTTACACTTATGTAACTCTAAAAAATGTTACACCAACCAATAACTTATTGTTGAATTCACATTTTGAAAATCTAACCATGGGATCACATTTTCTATTTGTTCTTAACATACATGTCAATTTTCATGCCAATCGGGTGTAATTTACAAATTGATCTTTAAACTCAACTTTTATGCGTTATTTTAAATTATAAAAACTTGAATTTAAATAATTGATTGATGACGTGACTATTAATCTTTGATCACCTTGAAATTTTGTATGCTTGAAAAATATATGAAGATAATGTAATCTAACGGTAGATTTGTCAAAATTCACATTGAATTAAGAAATATAGGGTTGGGTTCAAGTTACACTTAATGTAACTCTAAAAAATATTACACCAACAAATAACTTATTGTTGAATTCATATTTTCAAAATCCAACCGTTGGATCACATTTTATATTTGTTCTTAATATGCATGCCAGATTTCATGTGAATCGGGTGTAATTTACGATTTGATCTTTAAACTCATCTTTTATGCGTTATTTTAAATTACAAAAACTTGAATTTAAACAATTGATTGATGAAATGACTATAAATCTCTGATCACCTTGAAATTTTGTAAGTATGAAAAATATATGAAGATAATATAATCTAACGGTAAATTTGTAAAAATTTACATCGAATTAAAAAATATAGGGTTAAGTTCAAATTACAGTTGATGTAATTCTAAAAAATATTACACCAACCAATAACTCATTGTTGAATTCATATTTTTAAAATCCAATCGTAAGATCACATTTTATATTTGTTCTTAACATGCATGCTAATTTTCATGCCAATCGGGTGTAATTTACCCTTTGATCTTTAAACTCATCTTTTATGCGTTATTTTAAATTACAAAAACTTGAATTTAAACAATTGATTTATGACATAACTATTAATCTTTGATCACCTTAAAATTTTGTATGCGTAAACAATATATGAAGATAATGTAATCTAAAGGTAGATTTGTCAAAATTCACATCGAATTAAGAAACATAGCGTTGGGTTCAAGTTACACTTGATATAAATCTAAAAAATATTACACCAACCAATAACTTGTTGTTGAATTCATATTTTGAAAATCTAACCGTTGGATCACATTTTCTATTTGTTCTTAAAATGTATGCCAATTTTCATGCCAATTGGGTGTAATTTACCATTTGAACTTTAAACTCATCTTTTATGCGTTATTTCAAATTACAAAAACTTGAATTTAAACAATAAATCGATGACATGACTATTAATTTTTGATCACCTTGAAATTTTTTGTGATTGATAAATATATGAAGATAATGTAATCTAACGGTAGATTTGTCAAAATTCAAATTGAATTAAGAAATATAGGGTTGGGTTCAAGTTACACTTATTGTAACTCTAAAAAATGTTACACCAACCAATAACTTATTGTTGAATTCATATTTTTAAAATCCAACCGTTGGATCACATTTTCTATATGTTTTTAACATGCATGCCAATTTTCTTGCCAATCGGATGTAATTTACCATTTGATCTTTAAACTCATCTTTTATGTCTTATTTTAAATTACGAAAACTTGAATTTAAACAATTGATTGATGATATGACTATTAATTTTTGATCACCTTGAAATTTTTTAAACATGAAAAATATATGAAGATACTGCAATCTAACGATAGATTTGTGAAAATTCAGATCAAATTAAAAAATATAAGGTTGGGTTCAAGTTACACTTATGTAACTCTAAAAAATGTTACACCAACCAATAACTTATTGTTGAATTCACATTTTGACAATCTAACCATGGGATCACATTTTCTATTTGTTCTTAACATACATGCCAATTTTCATGCCAATCGGGTGTAATTTACAAATTGATCTTTAAACTCAACTTTTATGCGTTATTTTAAATTATAAAAACTTGAATTTAAATAATTGATTGATGACGTGACTATTAATCTTTGATCACCTTGAAATTTTGTATGCTTAAAAAATATATGAAGATAATGTAATCTAACGGTAGATTTGTCAAAATTCACATTGAATTAAGAAATATAGGGTTGGGTTCAAGTTACACTTAATGTAATCGTAGAGAGGGAAAATTGAAAGCCTTATTCCATGTCCCCACTACTACGGGACCCAAAGGTCATCATTGCTGGTACCTCAAAACTCACTTTCTGGAATTACTCCAACTTAAAATCAGCTTGAAGGATTTTTGAAGATACTCTTCTGAAATTACTTCAACTTAATGTCCGTCAACATGGTCCCATTACACAGGCGCATTCAATTACTTGTCGCGGACCCCATGCAACACACAGTCAGTCCCATATTCAAAGTTGCACTTCCCATAAACATCTACACGAGAAGAGTCCCAAAGATACGGGGCTAGCACCATGGTGGTGTATGCTTTGCCCATTTGCTTTGCTTCATCTCCGTCTTCTTCGTGATCTTCTGAAATAACTTCACCGAAGTTCTTAAGAACACGAGGCTAGCACCATGACCCCGCATGCTGTACCCAGCCACCATTCTCTCATCTTCCCCATCTTCAACATCTTGTGATCGCGCCAACGATCCAAAATACTCTCCGAAAGTACTTCAACTTAATCTTATCCTCCGAAAGCTCCACCACCTTCAACAGCTCCACTACCTTCAACTACTTCACTTAAAGAGTCAAGTACCAAAAATCCATTTTGAAACTCATTCCCACACCACAATCATCAACTGTGTGCGTGAACGAGTCTCGAGGGGGCATTTGTAGAGAGGGAAAATTCCCGATCTATCACAAGTCGACACATCACATTACCAAGTCCACAAAATACGACCAATTACTGAGTAACACCATGTATTCTTCGCTAGGTTTTGCTATCACTATTCGAAGCCAACAGAAATTTGCCAAGTGTCATGCAAGAGCCAATCACGCATCAGCGCATGTGTAAGCGATGACTCAAGCGGCCTCGCACGTGTAAGCGATGACTCAAGCGACCTCGCACGTGTAAGCGATGACTCAAGCGACCTCGCACGTGTAAGCGATGACTTAAGCAGACCAATCAAGTTGTGACATGTGTCACCAATCAAGCTCCGCCACGTGTCGCTCACCTACCCCAAAACTCCTATAAATAGAAGTCTTCCTAAGACATTTAGGAGGACCAGGATTCAGAAGGGAAAAAGCTCTACTGGAATCAAGCCCTGAAGCCTCCAGGAACTTCAAGAACTTCAACCCCAAAATTGGAGAACATTCGACGCAGAATCATCCGGATCATCCGCCTAGATCCTAAAGTTTGCGGGAATCAAGCTCAAAGGTCCGAAAATATCAAAAATCATAAATCGGTGAAGCTCTCACAGATTCAAGCCTCCAAAGCTCCGAAGAACTTCCACCACAAATCTTCAAATACAAAGAACATTGAAGCAGAATCATCCAAACTATCCGCCTAGATCTCAAAGTTCACCGGAATCAAGCTCAAAAGCCTCCGTAAACCTCAAACAACCACAAATCGGTGAAGCTCCACGGATTCAAGCCTCTAAAGCCCCAGGAGAACTTCCACAACAAACTTTTCAAGAAGACATTTAACGCCCGAAGAACACACGAAGAACACGAAGAACAAAGAATTTCTAACAAGCTCATGGCCGGAGATTCATTGTAATTACATTCCAAAGATCTTCGATCCATTCCTCAACCAAATTGAAGGATATCTTGTGTTCAAAACAAAATCACATCATCACAAATCCAATCAACAAATCTTTTAAGGAGATCGAATCGGAGGATAACTCTTGATCGAATCAGAGGATAACTCTTTTGTAATCACAGAGAATTGTACCACACAATCATCAATACATATTCGCATTTGTGAAACTATTTCACTTGTTTGACTTATTTCGAACTGAGAAATTTAGTCGCTTACAGTAACTCTAAAAAATATTACACCAACAAATAACTTGTTGTTGAATTCATATTTTCAAAATCCAACCGTTGGATCACATTTTATATTTGTTCTTAATATGCATGCCAGATTTCATGTGAATCAGGTGTAATTTACGATTTGATTTTTAAACTCATCTTTTATGCGTTATTTTAAATTATAAAAACTTGAATTTAAACAATTGATTGATGAAATGACTATAAATCTCTGATCACCTTGAAATTTTGTAAGTATGAAAAATATATGAAGATAATATAATCTAACGGTAAATTTGTCAAAATTCACATCGAATTAAAAAATATAGGGTTGAGTTCAAATTACAGTTGATGTAACTCTAAAAAATATTACACCAACCAATAACTCATTGTTGAATTCATATTTTTAAAATCCAATCGTAGGATCACATTTTATATTTGTTCCTAACATGCATGCTAATTTTCATGCCAATCGGGTGTAATTTACCCTTTGATCTTTAAACTCATCTTTTATGCGTTATTTTAAATTACAAAAACTTGAATTTAAACAATTGATTTATGACATAACTATTAATCTTTGATCACCTTAAAATTTTGTATGCGTAAACAATATATGAAGATAATGTAATCTAACGGTAGATTTGTCAAAATTCACATCGAATTAAGAAATATAGCGTTGGGTTCAAGTTACACTTGATATAACTCTAAAAAATATTACACCAACCAATAACTTATTGTTGAATTCATATTTTGAAAATCTAACCGTTGGATCACATTTTCTATTTGTTCTTAAAATGTATGCCAATTTTCATGCCAATTGGGTGTAATTTACCATTTGATCTTTAAACTCATCTTCTATGCGTTATTTCAAATTACAAAAACTTGAATTTAAACAATTAATCGATGACATGACTATTAATTTTTGATCACCTTGAAATTTTTTGTGATTGATAAATATATGAAGATAATGTAATCTAACGGTAGATTTGTCAAAATTCAAATTAAATTAAGAAATATAGGGTTGGGTTCAAGTTACACTTATTGTAACTCTAAAAAATGTTACACTAACCAATAACTTATTGTTGAATTCATATTTTTAAAATCCAACCGTTGGATCACATTTTCTATATGTTTTTAACATGCATGCCAATTTTCTTGCCAATCGGATGTAATTTACCATTTGATCTTTAAACTCATCTTTTATGCCTTATTTTAAATTACGAAAACTTGAATTTAAACAATTGATTGATGATATGGCTATTAATTTTTGATCACCTTGAAATTTTTTAAACATGAAAAATATATAAAGATACTGCAATCTAACGATAGATTTGTGAAAATTCACATCAAATTAAAAAATATAAGGTTGGGTTCAAGTTACACTTATGTAACTCTAAAAAATGTTACACCAACCAATAACTTATTGTTGAATTCACAATTTGAAAATCTAACCATGGGATCACATTTTCTATTTGTTCTTAACATACATGCCAATTTTCATGCCAATCGGGTGTAATTTACAAATTGATCTTTAAACTCAACTTTTATGCGTTATTTTAAATTATAAAAACTTGAATTTAAATAATTGATTGATGACGTGACTATTAATCTTTGATCACCTTGAAATTTTGTATGCTTGAAAAATATATGAAGATAATGTAATCTAACGGTAGATTTGTCAAAATTCACATTGAATTAAGAAATATAGGGTTGGGTTCAAGTTACACTTAATGTAACTCTAAAAAATATTACACCAACAAATAACTTATTGTTGAATTCATATTTTCAAAATCCAACCGTTGGATCACATTTTATATTTGTTCTTAACATGTATGCCAATTTTCATGCTAATCGGGCGTAATTTACCATTTGATCTCTAAACTCATCTTTTATGCGTTATTTTAAATTACAAAAACTTGAATTTAAATAATTGATTGATGACATGTTTATTAATCTTTGATCACCTTGAAATTTTGTATGCATGAAAAATATATGAAGATAATGTAATCTAACGGTAAATTTGTCAAAATTCACATCCAATTAAGAAATATATTGTTGGGTTCTAGTTACACTTGTTTTAACTCTAGAAAATGTTACACCAATCAATAACTTATTGTTGAATTTAAAATTTGAAAATCCAACCGTTGGATCACATTTTTTACATGTTCTTAATATGCATGCCAATTTTCATGCCAATCGAATGTAATTTACTATTTGATCTTTAAGTGGGAAGACGAAAAAATAGAGATAAATTTAAATATCTATTGCGGTGGTCTAACCCGCCGTAAAAAGGAGTACATATTGCGGCGGGTTAATGACCCGCCGCTATATCTAAGCTTAATGCCACTAAAACTGGTCTATTGCGGCGGGTCAATATCTAAGCTGAATGCCGCTAAAATAGGTCTATTGCGGCGGGCATATAGAACGCCGCAATAGATTTCATATACAGCGGCGGGCCAAAAACGCGCAGCAATAGGCGACATATAGCGGCGGTTTTTGCACCCGCCGCAATAGGTCCGCCGCAATAGCTCGATTTTCTTGTAGTGATTAGTATTGTTAACCTTAGTGGGATCATTCTTCCTAAAGTTTCTAGGTTGAGCATTGTTCTTATCTCTTGCCCTTCATTTGTTGTTTCTAAGGAAAATCCTAAAGTTCATGGCAAGGTAAGCAATCAGATGTGAGAGCTCATCATCAATTCCACCAACATCAACATCATCAACTGACTTAAGGGCCATTAATTTGGATTTGCTAGTCTTAGGTAGGTCCAATTCATAAGATTGAAGAGATTCTACAAGTTCATCAACAAGGATGGAGTCCACATCCTTGCTTTCGGTGATGGAAGTCACCTTGGGTCTAAAATCTTGAGTCAAAGATCTAAGAATCTTCCTAACAATTTTAGGTTGATCATAGATTTCACCCAAGTTATAAGTAGAATTAACAATATCATTAAGTTTAGCATAGAATTCATTAAAAGATTCATCATCAGACATCCTAATGCTTTCAAATTTTGAAGTTAACTACTGCAATTTATTGATTTTGATGACTTTTGTTCCTTCATGCACGATCGGAGGATATTCCAAATAGTATGAGCAACCTCAACATTTGAAATTCTCTTAAATTCCTTCATAGAAACAGCGTTAAAGATAGAATTCATAACTTTGCTATTAAACGCGGTTGCTTCTTTTTGAGAAGTTTGCCACTCACTAACTGAAGTAGTGGGCTTCTCCCATCTGTATTTGACGGAGTTCCGGACTCTCTCATTAATTGATTTTAGGAATGCTTTCATCCTTACTTTCCAATAAGTATAGTTATTACCATCAAAGTGAGGAGGAATAACAAGAAAATGTCCGTGTTCCATTACAACAGAGGTCAAGGATCAGCTCGGTGATCAAAAGATCAACTACAAGAGTGCAACCTGCTCCGATACCACTTGATAGTTTTTAGACTCCTTAAAAACACAATTGGATTAACCTAGGTAATTAGCCAAGTTGTTGCTTAGTCCAAATTCCAAATCTAGGTTATCACAATCAAACAATCATATCATGCAAAGTAGCGGAAATATAAATAATACAATGATATGATCACCCAAGAAACCAAACAGGTAAAAATCTGAGGAGGATTTAACCTAACTATCTTCAAGATAAACCTGAATCCACTATGAAAGAATTGAAGTTGTTCAACAGAATTTAGACCATTAACATCTTATTGCTACCCACCAGTAGAAACTTAACGATACGACCACGTGCAAGCTCAAACCCAGATCGCTTCTTTCTTGAATTTTCCAGCAAGTACAAGTACACCCTGTAGACATCAAAATTTTATGATGTACTCACAACTGTCCGATTGTTCATGATAAAATATTTGTGATCAAATTAATCTTCAATTGGTGAGGTGGACGATCAGCAAATGAAATCAAGCCACGTGGCAACATCAAATAAGAAAGCCATATGGCAATGTCAAAAGAAAAGACCTATATGGAAAGTTCTTATTAAATGGGAGACTAAATTAAATCCATAATTAGCTCTCAATAAATGCTGAGAGAAATTCCAAATTAAATATGATTGAGTTGCCTATAAATAGAGGCTTCTCATATGAGAAAAGGGGAGAACACCTAGAGAAAAAAAAACACTACCGACACTCTGCCAAAATAGAGAGTCATCTCTAAGTTCACAAGAAGTCCATTGTTCATCAAGGCCTATTCCTACTTCTTCAAATCAAAGTGGGGATTCTCCTTTAACCTAGTTCGAGATCAAGCCAACGGCCCTCGCATCAAATCAAGCACGTTCGACTATTCATTCAACTTGGAGACATCACATCACGATTCAAGATCGAGCTTCATAGCCCCTTTGGATCGTAACGTTTCTTGGAGATCGAATCGAGAGGAATTTATTGTATTCTTTCATTGTAAAGATTCATACAGAGAATTGTACTCACACACATATATACAAATCAAATACAAGTTGATTATTTGTTACACTATTTCGTGATCGTGTGATCTATCTTTTACGAAAATTGTGTGTACAAATTTTCGCACGCCAGGGTGGGACCTCTCGCCTCTCATCTCTTTCTCCATCCTAGAAATCTTCAAGTCTCCAATCTACCAAGATCAATGGCCTCGAAGAAGTCTCGGATGCCCAAGAATGCTACCAAGAGCGTTGGAGGGTCAACAAGCGCAATACTTCCACAGTCCCATGACTCGAAACAAAACCAAAGCAATGAGGCTCCTCACATCACAAGAAGTTGAGGGAAAGGCTCTGTCACCAAACTCATAAGTGCCCTGACCCAAGCAAAGACTGTTATCTCCTTGAACACTTTGATGAGGACAAGCAAGTATATTTCCTCTAGAAGGGGAGATTCAGCATTTGCTCCGAGGACTCAACAATAGGGAGCGAATATCACTATTTCGCATCGATCTTTGGGTCGAGTACCCCTTCACAGCGAGTTCTTCCCAAGGATCCCCCGAGAAGTCACTTCATCTATCTTCTCGAGAGAATTCTTCTCGTACAATAGCTATGGCGGCCATGATGACGGAGATCGCCACCATTGACGAAAAGATTGCTGAAATGGGACATGCCATAGCTAAGCTTACCAAGACCGTGGAGGAGAAAGACCTCCAAATTGCCACGCTTATGAACAAGCTCGAGGTTCAGAATCGAGGGGAGTCCAAAGAAAGGTCATTCTCACACGCATCAACATACATCCCAAGGAGCTCATACATCTTCTTTGAAGAAGGCCGATGGTCCACAAGGGAGCTCCACCTCAATTTCATCTTTATCGGTCTAGCGGTTGCAGGACATGATAACGAACACCATTCGAGCTCAATATGGTGGGGCACCACAAAGCTCTCTGATGTATTCAAAACCATACACCAAGAGAATTGACATTTTACGAGATGCTGCGGGTTACCAACCTCCTAAGTTTCAGTGATTCGACGGGAAAGGGAATCCAAAGCAACATATCGCTCATTTCATTGAGACTTGCAATAACGCTGGTACGGATGGAGACTTGCTCACTAAGCAATTCGTGCGTACTCTTCGAGGAAATGCCTTTGATTGGTACACGGATCTCGAGCCCGAGTCTATTGATAGTTGGGAGCAAATGGAAAGGGAATTCTAGAATCGTTTCTACAGCACCCGACGTATTGTAAGCATGCTGGAATTAACCAACACGAAGCAATGGAAAGATGAACCGGTGGTAGACTACATCAATCGTTGGCGCTCATTAAGTCTCGACCGCAAAGATCGCTTTCCGAGTCCTCGGGAGTGGCAATGTGCATCCAAGGTATGCATTGGGGTTGCTTTACATCCTCCAAGGAATCAAACCTCACACCTTTGAGGAGCTTGCTACCCGAGCCCATGACATGGAGCTTAGTCTGTCTAGCCATGGAGAAAAGGGCTTGCCTGTTGACCTGACGGCGTAAAGAGAAGAAAGATACAAGGAGGGGGATAAGTCTTACGGACCCATGGTTAAAGAATCCATGGCCGTTCTTTGTGGAGCCTGTGAAGATCTCCATAGAAAGAGAATAAGAGAATGGAGAAAAGGGCTGGTCCAATGCAAGAACGAGAGAAGCGTCGATTGACTTTGAAGGAGATGGAAGAAAAGACATATCCATTTCCAGATCGACGTTCGAGGCATGCTCGAGGACTTATTAGAGAAGAATGTGATCAAGCTTCCGAATGCAAGCGTCCGGAGGAAATAGGGCGTACCAACGACCCAAAATCTGCGTATACCATCGAGTTGTAAGTCACCCTGTGGAAAAATGTTTTGTTCTAAAAGACCTTATCTTAAGGCTTGCAAAGGATGGTAAAATTCTCTTAGACCTAGATGAAACTGGCCGAGGCAAATCATGCTACATTCGCTATTGGATCCCCAATCTCTGTGAAGTCACTAACTCCAACGGAAGTGCGGTCCACCTTGCCATCAACATCAAAGGCATATTGCAAGCACATCCAATTTGGAACACTTGAGCCTATGCACACGTCATGCTTCAACCCTCAAGATGATGATAGAGTGTCGACGAATTGGTAGGAGACGAAGAGGGTTGGACTTTTGTGACCTACAAGAGACTTGAAAAAACAGCGTAACCCAAAGCCCATGTTCCTTGCAAGAAAAGGGAACTTGAGCAAGCGATTCAAAAGTTACTCCCAAGAGAAAGGGAACAAATGGTCCGAATAAACAAAGAAAGGGAGCCCGTCCGAATGAAGGCCCCCGTCGGTCACGTTGCATGAGTTTTTCCCTAAAGGCTTTCTTACTAGAGAGCCTAATGACAACCACTTACATGGTCTCTTGCCACGATGCCGATGATCAAGAAGACCTCACCGAAAAAGAGGGGAAAGTGGACCTTGAAGAAACAAGAGGAGCAAAGGAAGAGGAAAGTGAGACCCATGCCTTAGAAGAAAAGCTTGATTTGCTACATGCGCTCACCTGCCGCGACAAGATGACGTTTCTTTGATGAGGATCTCTTATTGGGCTCCAAACCCCACAATCGACCACTTTTTGTCTCGGGTTACACACGAGGGGAAAGAGTAAGCCGCATCCTCATAGACGACGGGTCTGCAGTCAACATAATGCCCAAAGGAACAATGAAGCGCCTAGGCATATCTCGTGGAAGAGTTATCCAAAAGTCGACTCGTCATCCAAGGCTTTAACCAAGAAGGACAAAGGGCAATCGGCATGATTCGGTTAGATGTGACTATTGATGAGTTGAGAGCAAGACCTCTCTTCCATGTGATCGATTCAAAGACCTCTTATAACCTTTGTTGTTAGGAAGACCATGGATTCATGGGAATGGTGTTGTACTTTCTACATTGCATCAATGCTTCAAGTATTGCGATGGCAAGCAAATAAAGGTGGTGACAGCAGATTTGCAACCATTTTACGTGAGAATCTCACTTTGCAGACTCTAAGTTTTACTTGGACTGCGACACAACCTACGATGTACCACAAGAAGAGTCTACAGGAAAGAAGAAGGCAAAACGTAAGGAAGGAGGCGAGCCCCTCACGGAAGGTCCAAAACCTAACTCTGAAGTAAGACAGAAGGTTCGTGAAGAGAAGAAAGAGGCACCCATGGTCTTACGATATGTGCCCGCGTCTAAACGGAAGGAAGGGCAATCCCCATTCGGGTTGACGATGGAGACTAAGGATAAGCACAAAAACCCTCTTCAAGAGGAAGATATCGCTATCCTTAAAAGTGATTTCACCTTGCCATTACCAAAGTTAGACCAAGTGGCTTCAACAAAACCCCCACTCAAGGGTTTCACTAGAGCTACACGTAGCCTTGTTGAAGAAGATTCATTGCCAGTCAAAAGAACAGAAGAGGGTTTTGACCCTAAAGTGTATAAACTTTTGGCAAAATCAGGCTATGATTTCAAAAATCCTCCACAATTGGGGCAACTTTACTCAGATTATGTGGAAGAGCAGTCTCATGGGCTTAACTCGACCCAAAGCAAATTGAAGCAACAAGGCTATGTGATCGAGATTCCTAGAACCGGGCTGGGGTATTCGTCACAAGAACCAGTTCGAATCTCGGCCAAAGGAAAAGGAAAAAAGGCGACGTCTCAACACATCACCTTTGAAGTTGAGGAGGAGGGGAAGCCGGAGCCCGTGTCAAGATCTTCTGTATTTGACCGTCTAGGAACATTTACTCCTCGAGAGTCGAGTATTCAATAGATTAAGCATTTCTCTCCCCACAAAGGAAGAAACCTCACGTACACGTAGGTCGGCATTTGATAGGCTTGGGTCTACGAGTAGCTCAATTGACACCCCACGACCCAAGGAAGGGAAAAGTGATCTACAAAAGAGAAATGACACCGAAGCTTACGACCTTGTCCCTTCACGCATGAAACGTGAGTTGATTGTAGAAGTTAGTACAGAAACTCCCTTAAAGTGAAGCGGCGAACTATTGTGCATACACGAGAGCTCGAGAAGCAAGTTGATGATGGGAAGGAGGACCACGAGACACTAGTCCTTCCTTCTTGCCACGTGACAATGAAACCGATTCCGAATCTGATGCATCGGATGATGAATCGAATGAAGCCCCTCGGGCAATAGAAGACGGGGGGCAAGCAAGCGTAGATGAGCTCAAAGAATTAAACTTAGGGATTGATGAGGAACCTCGCCCAATCTACGTGAGTTCGCTTTTGACGCTCGGAGGAAGAAAGTAAATACTTTGAGCTTTTAATGGAGTACAAAGATGTGTTCGCCTGGACGTACAAGGAGATGCAGGTTTAGACCTAACAATTGCGGTTCACCGATTGGCAATAAAGCAAGGAGTGCGCCCAATCAAGCAAGCCCAACGCCGCTTTCGACCTGAAGTCCTCCCACAAATTGAGACAGAAGTTAACAAACTCGAGCAAGCGGGATTCATCCGAGAGGTACAATTCGAAATGGATTGCAAATATTGTCCCTGTCAAAAAGAAGAATGGACAAATTCGAGTTTGTGTTGATTTTCGAGACCTGAATAAAGCGTGCCCAAAGGATGACTTCCCACTCCCAAATACAGAGCTTATGGTTGATGCAACTATTAGTCATGAAGCATTATCATTCATGGATGGCTCATCAGGATACAACCAAATTCGAATGGCACCCGAAGATGAAGAGCTCACCGCTTTTCGAACTCCAAAGGGGATCTCTTTGTTATAAGGTGATGTCTTTTGTGCTCAAGAATGCTGGCGCTACATATCAACGGACAATGCAACGAATTTTCGATGACATACTCCACAAAATTGTGCAATGTTATGTTGACGATTTGGTTGTTAAGACAAAGAAAAGAGGGGATCATTTACGGGACTTGCGCATCGTATTTAATCGACTAAGGAAATATCAACTCAAAATGAATCCTCTCAAATGCGCGTTTGGCGTCACGTCCTGGGAAGTTTCTAGGCTTTATTGTTCGACATCGAGGTATTGAAGTGGATCAATCTAAAATAGATGCTATCCAAAGGATGCCCGAACCAAAGAACTGCGAGAACTTGAAGCTTACAAGGCCATCTTGCATACATTCGACGTTTCATATCGAATCTAGCGGGACGGTGTCAACCATTCAGTCGATTGATGAGGAAGGATGCCACCTTTGAATGGGATAAGGCTTGCGGGGAATGCATTTGAGAGCATTAAAAGGTATTTGCTTAACCCACTGTCTTAGGAGTGCCTATGCCAGGAAAACCTCTAGTGCTCTACATTCTTTGCACAAGAACAATCACTTGGGGCCCTCTTAGCTCAGAAAAATGAAGAAGAGAAAGAGAAAGCATTGTATTACCTTAGTCGAAAGCTAATCAAATGGGGCAGAATTGAGGTATTCTCCAATAGAGAAGATGTGTCTTGTGCTTTTCTTCTCCATTCAAAAATTAAGGCATTACATGCAAGCACACGTAATACACTTGGTTGCAAAGATAGATCCAGTAAAATATGTCTTGTCTAGGGCAATCATGTCTGGTCGGTTGGCAAAATGGGCTGTGGCCTTTCAAGAGTTTGAAATCACGTATGTGCCCCAAAAAGCCATCAAAGGGCAATCACTAGCAAATTTCCTTGCCGATCATCCTATTCCCGCCGATTGGGAGCTCTCGGATGACTTTCCGGATGAAGATGTATTGTACACTCAAGTCCTCCCACCTTGGATGATGTTCTTCGATGGGGGGCGCGACGAGAAGAATCCGTGTCTTTGGAGTTGTTTTTGTTTCGCCACGAAACAAGTGTTACCATTCGCCTTCGTGCTTAGTGAATCATGTTCAAACAACGTTCTTTGAGTATCAAGCCCTTATTGCCGGCCTCCAAATGGCCCTTGATATGAAGATCTCATACTTAGAAGTCTACGGCGATTCCAAGTTGGTAATCAATCAACTTTTGACACACTATGAAGTGAAACATGAAGGGTTGATTCCTTACTTCCGGATGGCTACGCGACTAATTGAGAAGTTCGACGAAATTTCCTTGGAGCATATCCCCAGAAACGAGAATAGGATGGCGGATGCTCTAGCCAACCTAGCCACCACGTTGGCTCTGTCGGAGGGTGCAAAGGCAAATGTCCCCTGTTTGCAACCGTTGGGTGCTCTCTTACACGGAAGAATACGCGAGTGCAACGAACACCATATCCATATCTATAGTGGAGGATGAGGATTGGCGCCAACCTCTAATTGATTACTTGGAACATGGTAAGCTACGAAGATCCCCGCCACAAGACCGAGGTACGGCGGAGGGCGCCTCGTTTCATACACTACAAGGGCACATTGTACAGGAGATCTTTTGATGGTCTATTCTTACGATGTCTTGGCAAGGAAGAAGGTGATCAAGCCATGGAAGAAGCTCATTCGGGAGTGTGTGGTGCCCATCAATCTGGCCCCAAACTGTATCATCGGATAAAACGAATGGGTTATTATTGGCCCACTATGGTCAAAGATTGTATGGACTATGCAAAGACATGTGAAGCATGCCAACTCCATGCGAACTACATCCATCACCACCGGAGCCCCTACACCCTACGATCGCATCTTGGCCTTTTGATGCATGGGGACTCGATGTTGTAGGGCCATTGCCTAAGTCATCAAGGGGTCACCTGTACATATTAGTCATGACCGACTATTTTTCTAAATGGGCGGAAGCCGTACCCCTCGAGGGAAGTAAAAAAGGAAAATGTTGTGAACTTCATCCGGACCCATTTGATCTATCGGTATGGTGTCCCTTGCTATATCATCACGGATAACGGTAAGCCATTCTACAATAGTTTGGTGACCCAACTATGCGAGAAGTTCGAGTTCAAGCAATACAAGTCGTCCATGTATAACGCACCGGCCAACGGTCTTGCTGAGGCTTTCAACAAGACGCTTTGCAATTTGTTGAAAAAGGTAGTAGAGCGCTTGAAGAGGGATTGGCATGAAAAGATTGGAGAAGCTTTATGGGCGTCTTCGGACAACATATAGGACACCCACACAAGCCACTCCATATTCGTTAGTATATGGTGTCGAAAGCGATCTTACCTTTGGAGCGACAAATTCCATCACTTGAATTGCCATCCAAGAAGGGCTCACAAATGAAGAAAATGCGCGATTAAGACTCGAAGAGTTGGAAGCACTTGATGAAAAGAGATTGGAAGCTCAACAACGTCTTGAATGCTACCAAGCACGGCTTTGCGAGCATTCAACAAGAGAGTACGACCTCGATCTTTCCAAGTAGGGGACCTAGTACTTGCAATGCGAAGACCCATCAATATCTCTCACAAGACTGGGAACAAGTTCACATCAAAATGGGATGGTCCCTATGTCGTGCGGGAGGTCTACACTAATGGTACTTACAAGATAGTCGTGAGAGATGGCACGAGGGTAGGTCCCATAAATGCAAAGTTCCTAAAGCGATACTATGCATGAATTTTTGAGGTTGCTCCTCGGTAAGAGCTTAAACTGCCCATTTAAAAAAAAAAAAAATCATCCCGCTAGGTTGAAAACCTTGAAAGAGGCGGCCTAGGCAAAAGTTAGGGACAAAAAACAAAAAAAAAATCATCCCGCTAGGTTGAAAACCTTGAAAGAGGCGGCCTAGGCAAAAGTTAGGGACAAAAAAAAAAAAAAAAAAAAAAAAAAAAAAAAAAAAAAAAAGAAGAAGTCCTTTGAACTACGTTATGACTTGATCCCTTTTGGGCACGTAGGCAGCTTGGTATTCGTTACTAAGTTCAGTCACATATGTACTTGTGAGAGGGTCTTTTTCGGGATACTCAGGCCCAAGGATCCCGAGCCTGAATGAAAAAGAAAAAGGAGGATTTGGTGGAGTGGGCCTTGACTCACCGCATGACTAAATGGTCATGTTTAAGAATCAAGTGAATGCGAGAGGATGTTCCTAACAACATACAAAAAGATGACAAACAAGGATATCGAGGAGTGCCAAAATTAACAACCTAAGTTCGAGAAAGAAAGAATAAGCGAGGATTAGCAAGACAATAAAAAAGAAGTCTTTGTGGGGATCCGGGAACAATATTTCATTAAAGCATTATCTGTTTGATTACGGCAAGCTTACTAGGACGTGATACAAGGTCCAATCAAGCTCAAAAATTGCAGCCTTGAATGGCTATTTCAGCCTTCAAAACTTGCGAAGTTTGATTCTCGTTGGATCCGAGTATGTGCCATAGTTGCTTTTACAGGATATCGGGAAGCGATTTGTTTTCCCTTAGTATTCTCTTCTCGCCTAAACTTTCTGATAATTTTTCCTAGAGAATCTCTTCTTTCTATTGTGTTCCCTTCTTTTTTTCTCTTGCTTTCTTCACAACCCATCCTCTCCTTTTATAGTGGAGTTTTACAGGCGTCTTGGGAACCGTTGGTTCCCCTGTTTTGGTCTTTGCAAACAGAGTATGTTCTGTCCTCATCATCTCGGTAAGTCCCCTTTTCCGTTTTCTCTCATTCTTTCCTTCTCTTGGTTCCGATTCCTTCGAAAGCTTCTCGGTTGGCCATCCTCTTTGGGATGTCTTTGAGGTATGCCCTTCTCGGCATCCTCACTTACGGCGTCTTTTACTTTTCCGTTTCTTTCCTATTTGGGCGGAATCCTATTCCGCTCTTTTGAAATCGTTTTGTTACCATTCTTCTTCCTTGTTTTGGTTCCCCGACGTCTTTTCTCATCGTGCCATGAAGGGTCGCTTGCGTCCTTTTTTTTGTTTTCTTTCTATCGATCTGTCCTGGTCTTCTTTTTCTTTGTGCTTATTGATGGTGCCCGAGGATCCTTGCGTCTTATACTTTCTTTGTGATGTTCTCTCTTTTTCTTCTTTGGTTGCTTTTCCTTTTCGGGCTTCGGGATCCTCGGGGCCTTTTGTATAATCCCTTTGGACTTGGTCTTTTTTCTTCCGGGCTTAACTCACTCTTTCTTGGGCTTAGCTTATTCTTTCTTGAGCTTATTTTACTGTGATTTTTAGACCTCAACAGTACTTAAAAAAAAAAAAAAATATAATAATTCCTTTGAACTACGTTATGACTTGATCCCTTTTTTGGAGTACGAGGCGACTTGGTATTCATTACTAAGTTCAGTCACATATGTACTTAAACAAAAAAAAAATAATAATTAAAAAAAAAAAAAAAAAGAGGAGCAAGGAAGAAGCAAACATTGATCCAGAGATAAATGAATTTTTATTAATGAAGAGATAGGTGTCGTTACATTGTAATGACTACATCAATAAAAAAAAAAAAAAAAAAAAAAAAGATTAACCAATCCAATCTAAATGCCTCAACTCCTCTTTACTAGTCTCTAGTAATTCTTGTAGCCCTCTAAGTTTTGCATCATCGAAGTTTCTAAAGTTGGAGTAGCCTCAATCTTGAAACCTCCCCTTGATTTGAGAAATGATCACTTGTTGTTGGGCTAGCTCGAATCACACGGGGTGCTCGACGCTGTAAGTTACGCCTTTTGCATTGAAAGTAGCTCAAGTTCCTTCTTCAATTCAACCTCCCTAGCTAAGGCCTTGTCTAAGTTCACCTTGATTGCAACTTTTTGATTGCTCTTAATGGCTTCCGAGTCGAGGGCAAGAGCGAGACGATGTTGAGCGTCGGTGAGCTTTTGTTCCTTGTCTTCAAGCATGATGCCTTGTGAAAGAGCATGATGGAGGGAAGAATATCGGTCCGCATCATCCATGTATTTCGAAATACGCTCTCTTAAAGGCATTGCATCCACAACTTTTATTTGTGCGATAACTTGGAGAATCTTCTCGACTCCATCCCCCGAGTGAAGTTATCAAAGTGAAAGGGGTTTTGACAACCTTCTCAATTAGGTCCCCTCCTAATGTTTTTGCACGCTTTTTGTCGATCGGCCTTCAAAATCAAATCATCGGGTTCAAACTTTGTGATAGTTGAAGTGGTAGGGATGCTTGAACTACACATAATGGATTTATTTGAGTCACGTCCCTTGAAGGCATGTGAATAGGGTCAAAAGAAGGAGTGGCGTTAGTCTTCCCGAACGTGATGGGTCAATTGCCTTAGTAGCCAAATCAAAAGTGTCGGACCTTGAATGGAAAACTCGCTCATGAAGGGCTAGTGGCAACTGGTGTACACTTCTCCCTGCTCTTTTCGAAGGATAATTGTCATCCGCATTGGAAGAATACCAAGATTGTCATTCTCAAAAAGTTCTTGGATACCGAGAAATAGCTTCAAGGTCATCATGAAGGAAACAAAGGTCGGGTTCGGGATCAAAATCATCAAAAAGAGAATTAAGACTCACTTGTGCACCGCCACCGAAGGATCGGGAAGTGAATCCATATCGACACCACGGTCGATCGCTGGGTGACCCCTCACAATCCAAGTTCTTCTTTGGGATTATCTCTCCGCCTTTTACATCTCCAATGAGAATCGAGTTGCCACTATTCTCGCTTTAACCCGACGCATCCCTACCCTTGGTCATCTCCACGTCTTGAGGTATTGAGACCATGCAAGAAGGCCCACGCTTAGGAGAATGTGCCTTATCCACGCATACTCCTTCTAAAGACTCATCGGTAGCCTCCGAAATCCCAAAAGAGGGCTTCCCATCGCTTCGGCGCTTCACGAGCTCAACTACTTCATTGGGCTGTTTTATTTTGAGTCTTATCTTGCTTGGATTAACATTCCCAATTGGTTGCTCAGTCTTACTAGAAAAGAAACCATTAGATCTTCTAGCCCACCAATTCATATAGTCCTTCGTGCACGAAGCCCCGTGCTCGAGATGGGCGGCGGGGATCAAGAATTTCGAATTGGTAGCAAGACGAAGACATTGGCGCTAGAAGCATACCACTTGCTCTAAGGTGACGATGCGAAAGTCCTCATTAAGCTCCCCAGGGTTGTGTTGATTGAAACCAAATTGTCGACCAAAGCGGTGAGGGCTATATGGTTCAACTATACATACACTTCCACGACGAGAGGCCAAGTAGCTGGAGCGTTGGGCGATGAAGTAATCTGCATAAGAGCTAGGTAGCTTGTCATCATCCACCAGAATCTCTCGATGGCCTTTGAAAAGGCCCAAACGGTGAAACTTGAAGCTACCGACAGCATGAAATAGCTTACGGGCCGTAACCTCGTCATAATGCTTGGCTGCACCTTCTCCGGAGTATCTAAACATGCGCGGAACAGCCTTGGAGCGAGACCCTTCAAGTTCAAAGTGAGTGTCGAAGTATTCGGCCAACCAAGCATTCAAGTAGTGCGCAGGGAAAAGTGGCATCACACCTACTTGGAGTCTTAGAAGACACAATTTCATTCAAGCCCCTATAAATGTTGGCCAGGACTAGGACCGCAAGACAAGTATCTCCTACCACGAGCCATCGCACTTGCGCTCTTGAAAACACCAGGCCCGATTAAGTTTGGTCCCCGTTGGGAAGAGCGAACTCACACACCAACATGAGATCAAGGCAGCTAACCAAGTCTCTTTTATAAGCCTTCTCTCCACTTTGAGCATATTGAAGGGAGCCTCGTCTTCTTTAGTCGAGTGCAGGGGCATCGATTTTACCGGAGGGGTTATGAGATTGCTTGCCTTTTGACTTCCTCTCGTATTGGACCTCCTAGTCGGCGGCTTCTGATATTTAGACTCACCACGGAACCAAAACTTCACCCATGCAGCCGTAGTGACCAAGTGCGAACCACCCAGCTCAAGACTCAAATGATGAAAGGCAGCAAATAGATGACGACAGCAGAGGGGAAGCGATGATAAGTCTTTTGAATTTGGAACGACCTCTTCGTAGAATGAACCGTACACGGGAAGCCCACCGATTGAATGTAGGTCCCATAAGCTAATGGAGACCTCTCCTACAGACGTGTGTAATGTGTTTGTAGCCGCACACCAACATTCTAGGAAGGCTTGCAGGACATGGGCGTTCCGATCATATGTGAATAATGATGCAAGCAGAGGCTCGTAAAGGTTGGCATCGCTCAAGACTTTAGTATTGCGGCTCAATACGTCTTCTAGCCACTCCCAATATTTAGGAGGTAAAAAAACTCACCCCTATATTGGAGTGGAGGGGTCTTGGAGGAAGGTAAAGCCCATTGCACTTCTCCCGCACTTATCCGACGGCCAAGGAGAGGAAATGGATCGACATGGTCCATGGCCGAGTGAAGGTTGGAGGCTAGAGTAAACGTCCTCGAAACGACATGCGAACCCTTTCTAGTCGGGTCGTGTAGCTCGTGAGATGCCTCGACCCACCATTGAGATAGACTTGGAGGACGAGGAATGGTAGTAGACGAAGATGAAGGTATCTTTGCTACCAAGTGGATGGACTTTCAAGACGACGCCTTTCTCTAGGGGTTCGTTCGAAGAGCGCAAGAGAGTGACAGATTGATCATTGAGAGTCCTCGATGAGTCGTAAAAGATGACCATGATGAAGCACACTTGATGGCAGCCACTTGGAGAAGAAGAAGCTCGTGGAGGTCACGACTTGAGCAAACGTAGGAGAGTCACAAAGTCGAGCAAAGGGTTGGCAAGCCTAAATCACCCGACACACCGACAAAGAAACCAAAGAAAAGGATGAATAACTTATTCATTCAAATGCCCTTTACTAATAAATTTATAAAATAAAATAAAAATATATAAATATATATATAATAAAAAAAAAAAAAAAAGGGAGCACGTGCGGTTATGGCTTATTAGAACAGAGGGCATGTGGCATTGAGACTAAAAACCACAAGCAAGCTATATTAACATTCAAGCACCTAAAGCTATATTAACATACAAGTGGAAGTTTGCATGTTGTATATTAAGTCTAAAGGTAATGTGTACCGTGGCTTATTAAGCATTAAATATAGTATTCAAGTTCAAAACCACAAGGAAGCCATCATGCTTCTCGTGAAATTGAAGTGTGGGGCGGGTCAATAATATGGCATGGGCTATTACATGCAAAACTATAGAAATCACGAAAGTGGGGCCTTCTCCCTTATAGAAGTGGGGCCGATGAACAAGCAAGTATTTCTTGGTACCAAGTCCACACAGAACTAGTGCATGTTCGTTGCTTACGGGAGCGTGAAAAAAACATTGCGACAGTTTAAGCTCGGCAAATACAGGGAGTTGGAGTTCCTAAAGTCAAAAGGGTCGGTGTCACGGCTTAAAGAGAACAGCTGATAGTTGCAAGACGAAGGCAGCGAGGATGTGTAGATGGAACTCTCGACTTTGTTGGTTGCAAGGCGAAGGCAATGGCGAAGGCGATCGAGAAGGATGCACCGGCAAAGCTCTCGCAGATGATGGAAGGATGTGCCGACAAAGCTCTCGTGACCGATGGCCGCAAGACGAAGGCAGTAAGAAGGTTGCGTAGATGAAGCGCACACACCAATGGTCTCGCACCGACGATGCTCTCGCTACGATGGAAGGATGCACGGGTGAAGTTCTCGTGACCGATGATTGTGGGACGAAGGCGGTGGCTCGATGGAAGGATGCACCGATGATGCTCTCACACCGATGAAAGAATGCGCCGACCAAGCTCTTGCACCGATGATCACGGGACGAAGGCCGTGGCGAAGGGAGTCAAAAGGATGCACCAGCGAAGCTCTCGCAGTGATGGAAGGATGCGCCGACAAAGCTCTTGCAATGATGGCCGCAAGATGAAGGCAATAAGAAGGTTGCGTAGATGAAGCGCTCACACCAATGGTCTCGCACCGACGATGCTCTCGCAGTGATGGAAGGATGCGCCGACAAAGCTCTCGCACCGATGGCCGCAAGACAAAGGCGGTGAGAAGGATGCGCGAATGAAGCTTATACACCTTGTGTCCAAGGATGGCAAGAGGATTGCTGTTGCTCGAATATGTTGGACACCAAGACAAGAAGGACAGGAAGTAGCAACTTGCTTTTGGACACCAAGGCAAGAAAGACAGGACGCCACAACTCGCTTTTAACCTTCGCGCCGACTCCTAAAGATAGTTTAGAGATGAACAGGATGACGATGGTAGTTCCAAGAGGAAGCAAAGCGATGCTTGAACCCATGCCGCCGACTTCAATGCTCTGCGAAAAAGAAAAAAAAAAAAAAGAGAAAACAAATAAGTAAAAGGCAAATGAAGGATAAAAGCAAAGAACATGTTTCTAGGCTGCGCTAAAGAAAGTGGTAGATGACTTCACACCTCCTTTGAGATTTGTCTTCACTTGGAGACCATCAGGTTCACTTTTATAAGTAGGCTAGGCTTTAAGAAAAAGAAAACCCTAGCATCCTAAAGGCTGCCGCTACAACATTGTAATAAACAAAAAAAAATAATAATAAAAAAAAAAATAAATAAAATATGCGTGCAGGGGAAGACTGCTTCAACACCGACTCTACTAAGAAGACTACCGTGGGCCTGTGGTCCAAAACAAAGATTTTTGTGCAATCAAGCTCACAAGGCGTCAAGTGACTTAAAAAAAAAAAAAAAAAATCAGATGATAAATGGGCCGTATGCCTAACTAAGACCATGGAACAATACTCTTCAATCCAATGCTAAAACTGTAATGTACAACATTGAGATTGAGGAAGCCAAAATCTTCTTTTACGTGGATGAAGATCTTGCTTTCCTGTGAACTAAGTCCAAAATTGGAATTAATAAAATACTTCAAGCCTTGTCTTCCTTGCATTAGAAAGATGCAAAGTCGAATCTTGAAGTGGGGGCATTTGTAGACATCAAAATTTTATGATGTACTCACAACTGTCTGATTGTTCATGATAAAATATTTGTGATCAAATTAATCTTCAATTGGTGAGGTGGACGATCAGCAAATGAAATCAAGCCACGTGGCAACATCAAATAAGAAAGCCATATGACAATGTCAAAAGAAAAGACCTATATGGAAAGTTCTTATTAAATGGGAGACTAAATTAAATCCATAATTAGCTCTCAATAAATCTTGAGAGAAATTCCAAATTAAATATGATTGAGTTGCCTATAAATAGAAGCTTCTCATATGAGAAAAGGGGAGAACACTTAGAGAAAAGAAAACACTACCGACACTCTGCCAAAATAGAGAGTCATCTCTAAGTTCACAAGAAGTCCATTGTTCATCAAGGCCTATTCCTACTTCTTCAAATCAAAGTGGGGATTCTCCTTTAACCTAGTTTGAGATCAAGCCAACGGCCCTCGCATCAAATCAAGCACGTTCGACTATTCATTCAACTTGGAGACATCACATCACGATTCAAGATCGAGCTTCATAGCCCCTTTGGATCGTAACGTTTCTTGGAGATCGAATCGAGGAATTTATTGTATTCTTTCATTGTAAAGATTCATACAGAGAATTGTACTCACACACATATATACAAATCAAATACAAGTTGATTATTTGTTACACTATTTCGTGATCGTGTGATTTATCTTTTACGAAAATTGTGTGTACACACCCGCTTGTGTTTCTTTAAGTTCTTATGGGAGCAACTGAATGATCATCAAGCTCTTGAAGAAATCTCCTTCTTGATAATCCTAAGTTTGTGTAAAGGAAAGCTCCTCACAGATCTCACAAGAGATTTACACAAACAGCAAAACATGGCTAGGGTTTGCCTTATATACCTAGGGCAAATTAGAAAACCTTAAACGTTTTAAAACAAAATAGGGCTGAGTTGGAATTCTACAGAAAATGCATCCGACCTGATTTTCGATTGATTGAGCCTAAGTTTCGATCGATTGAACCAGGCCGAGAAGTATAAATGATTTTCGCATCGACTTATTCTAACTTTACATAAATAAACCAACTTTGAGCAAGTCTAAAAACGACTAAACATCTTGTTTTGATCATGGTTTGCCAACAATACACATTAGAGTTCTAAATACATAAAATCTTAAGTCTTTAGAACCTAACAGTATGGATTAGAAGGAAGTGATTTAGAATTTAAATTTTTTATTCCATAAAATAACTAAAATGCAAAAAGAAGAATTTTGGCTCAAAATGCTAAGATTTGTCACATGAATTAATGATAAATCTAAGAATAATTAGCAAATTATAAATATAGCTCAAATAACGAGAAAAAGTTCCAAGGAAAGAGAAACTTCTTATAAATTATGAAGCTGTCCACATGCATAGATGTCATGAAATCAATGAAAAAAAAAAAGGGAAAAAGAAAAAGAAATGGAATAAAGATATATCCTTTTCTTTTTTTTGTGAGAAACAAAGATATATCCCAAATGTGTTATAATGCTCTAAGTTGAAGGAGAGTGCTTCCAACTTTTGAATGGCATATCAGTTTGAGAAGATTATAAGCACATTCACTCCCCATTCATCTCAAATTACATGACTGATTCAATATAGTTTAACATTATGATAATCTCACATTTACCCAAGAGAGACACAGAGAGAGAGAAATTGAACAGCTTTGCCTCAAATTGCACATCCTTCTCCATAAGAATGGGTGGAGGGTGAGTTTGTGAATTCAAAACCCACACGGTTTTAAATTACCGATAAAAAAATTTTGAAAAAAAAAGGAGAGGAAGATAGTTATCACTATAACAAATAGCTTGTCCAACCTCATCCATACATTCATATTTTCTATATCCTATTTTCCTCAAATAAACAAACTTGATCTTATCAATATCACAGGAAACTAAATGCCTAGGAATTCTTTATTCATGTAACCAAAAATATATCCACAAAATAAATTGGCAGCATTTACCTGGCATGGGATGAAAAGGACTCTCTGAGTGCAACGTTGGTGTGAAGTAAGGTGCCGTTCAGCAAGACTAGATGTGACATGGCGAAAATTAGTAACATCATCAACCAAATTAGACTTCTCTAACCTTTGACCAATACCATGAATCATTAAAACTAAGTGTTGAACAGGTACCTAGAACAATTTCAGTCAGACAAAGATCATTTAAATGATATGGTAGTTTATTGTGTTGAATACTAAAGAGGAAGATGAGTTTCTGGGTCCAATACATGAAATCTAGTTATGCATATGGACTTGTCCCTTGACACACCTATCTCAACAAAACAAGTTGAAACAGAGAAAATAAATATAAATAAATAACGTTATCTTTTCCCTTTTTGTCTAGCACAGACGAGTTATTGAAGGCTACAACTGAGTCAAGCCATTTGCAAACAACTGATGCTCAACTGGTCTCATTTCATATAAAAAACATGCAAATCCCAAGCTCAATAAAAGCAGGTCAAACTCGAACATAGTACAACTTCGCTTATGAACCCACTCTTTTAGAAGGAAATAAATAGTCACAAGAAAGCCCCAGATTAGAAAGTGACACTGAAAGCCCAACAAAACCCAATAGCTCAAGTAATCACAAGGTCCACTTAAACCTGCTATGGAATGGCTAATTCAATCTTACTCTTTCCTGATCAGGTTAGAATCATGCAAAGATGTAAAATTGTGGGAGATCTCAAACTACCTTCCCATATACCCCACAAAAAAAAAAAAAAAAAAAAAACCTATCCTCTGATTCTTAAAACTTCTGTGCTTAACCTAACCCCCACCCTACTTATGTGACCCACATTCACCAAGAGCAGATAATAGGCGGGTGACACTTTCTATAAAAACAGATAAATACTGGAAGAAAAAAAAATGCTTAACCAAATTCCCTTGGGTGACATGGGCCCCTAAATGGTGACTGAACCTAGCTGGAGCTTAAGTTGAAGTGTTCAAGTGGAGCTCGAGCCTAACTTAAACAAGAAGTTCAATCAGCTCCATTACAACAAACAAATTCAAGCTAAATCCAACAAACAAATTCCTGAATCCAAGTGTAATAACCCAAACACTGAACACAAAGAAAGGAAACATATCTTCTCAAGGTTTGCTGCATAATTTGCTACATGCCTTCATTAAGATCATCACTAACTTCACACCATCTCAAGGTTCTACTGGCATCAACAACATCTTCTTCGTAGGATTCTCTAAGACAATATGTCATCCTATAAACATCCCAATCAGATTAGAACAAGTCAACCCAAAGCATATATATACACACACAAACACAAAACCAAGTGCCAATATCATCACTGAAGTTAATTCATGGAAACATTGATTTTAGATCCCCCACCAAAAAAAAAAAAAAAACTACGTAATTAGCACAAATTAAGATAGAGAAAAAGAGTCATCAGCTTAAATATCATCAATTTATATATCCAAATAAAGAATAAAACAAAATTACTTAAGTTAGATAGTGAAAATTAAAAAGAACATAACTATCAGACATTGAATATATCAAAAACCTGAATTTCATGCAAAATCAGAGGTTTTAAATAGAAATAGCACTGAAGCATCAGTGCATCAAAATCAGTTGAAATCATCCAAAATTTTAAGGACAACAAATCAAACAAACATCCATTATGGAAAACATATATTTATATAGCAAAAAGAAAAAAAAGATAATGAGAATTCAATAGTGGATTCAAGTATCTAAACCTTCTCCAGAATTTAGAAGAAACCCATTTTGGGGAATCTTCATGCTGATGATAGATATGAACCAACCAAGCTCTGAAGAAGAAAATCAATAACCAGTTGTGTGTTCCTGAACAGTATAGAAAACTCGTTTGAAACAAAACAACAAAACAACACAAAACAAAAAGCTAGACAACTCGTTTGAAAATAGAGAATTTAAAATTCAAATATCACGGTTCAATTTGCTCCAATTTAATCCTCTTGAACAGTATAGAAAAAAATAAAGAATTTCAATGTCCTGGTAAAAATCTTCAGTGGAATCCGCCTAAAACCAAAAATAAATAATAATCAAATTAGAGAGAGAGAGAGAGAGAGAGAGAAACCCTAGAAAAGCGAGAGATTAGAATTCAAAGCGACTCGAAGAAGAGAAAAAGCGAAGCTCAAAATTTAGAGATAAAAGAATGAGAGAGAAACCCTAAAAAAGTGAGAGATCATAATTGACAATGGACAAAATGTAGAGTGAGAGAGCAAGAGAGAGAGCGATAGAGCGATCGATATACAGAGAGAGAGAGAGAGAGACAGAGCTATACAAGTTCCGTGTTTTTTTATTTTCAACATTTTATAACTGTTGATAAAATATTTAATTTATTGTTTTCTACGTTTATCTGACTGTTGATATAACTTTTGCCTATTTATTCATTTTTTTTAATATCTATTTCAACAATTATGTCGACTGTGGATTTTTTTTTAACACGTTTCAACGGTTATACCGACTGTGGAAATAAATATGTGAATTTTTTTTTAAAAAGCTTTGGATTTGAAGGGTGCGCTAGTCACATCTGTGTTATATTTTAAAATGACTAGTTACAATTAAGGCTCCTTGTTGTTAATAGAGCCTAAATCTACCCAATAAATACCCGATGTGAGACTCATCACATACTCACACAGTCAATCAAATTAGAGTATCACAATTTCTCCCACTTAAATCTCTAACGTCCTCGTTAGGGGCCCGATAGTGTCTCCGAGTCCACACGGGATTACCGGGCCGGTTTTGATACCATACGTAACAACCCAAGGAAAAACGCTAGTCACATATGCGTTATACCTCAAAAAGACTAGTCACAATTGAGGTTTCTTATAGTTGTTAATAAAACCAAGATCTACCCCGTAAATACTCATTGTGGGACTCATCACACACCCACACACATCACACAATCAATCAAATTGGAGTATCACAAGTATAAAATGTGATATAGTTTAGGGTGGAAAAGTGTAATTTTCCTATATGATTTATTTTCACTTGTTGTAAGTGTTTAAAGAAAAATTGGAAGATAACTCTATTACTAGGGGAGAAATTAGGATTTTTTATTTGGAATTTTGATACATTACATGTCTTGTGTGTGTATACACAACACACACACACACACATATATATATATATATATATATATATATATAACATTTGAAGAGAGCTTATCATCTTTTAAACTCTAGTGATTTTATAAATCTTGTCTTGTTTGATAGTAGGTTGTAAGTTTGATATTAGATGCAAAAAAAAAAAAAAAAAAAGATATCTTAAAAGTTTAATAAAACTTGATGAAGATATTTCATTGAATAAAATTCATCTATTATTATTTTGAATTCTTAAAAATTTTCATTTGTAATATAAATTTCAAAATTGTCTACCAAGTGAACAAAAAACTTCCAATAAAATTAAAAGTCTTCAAAATCAAGAATGATCCAAAATTGTAAGAGAATTATATATATATATATATATATATATAAACAAAATTGACGAAAAAATTATTATTTTTATAACCTCTAGGTCGGTTAGTCAATTCTTTTTCTTAAGAACATTGTTAAGAACTTAATATTTTTTGGTGGGGGAACTCAAATTTTTTCATTGAAACCTTTAAAAATTTTAGGGTAAATTACATTAATTATCCATGAGGTTTGAGCTAATCCCTATAGGGTAAATCCTCTCTCTCTCTCAATTGATGAGAATTTGACTTTTGACTTTCCATTTTGCATTCTCCCCACGCTTAGGATCTTGAGTTTTTAGGACTCCACAGTTAACATCTAAACTTAGTACAAATGTTGACACACAACCTTTGTGCTAAATTCTTTAACTTTTTTTTTGACAGTGAAGATAGAATTTTATTAATGAAAATAAACGGGGAAAACCCCAGAGTAGCTTACAATTTTTGTGGTCCACTTATAACATCTAAGGAGATTACATTACATAAATATTGAAGCCCTTTCACATCGGGTGATTCTGTCCAGCAAGGTTCTGAGTTAGACGTTGGTAGTCTTGTAGCAGGGTCATGGCACCGTGGAGTATGTCTCCAGGTTGGGACTACTTCTTCTCAAAACAGAATTGGTTTCTAGCGTTCCAAATGGGCCAAGCAACCATTGCCCATACCTCCATTTCCTTACCCGTGAGCTTGTCTTCCATTTCTTTGGCGAGGGAGTGGAAATCCTGTGCTACCGCTGAGCTTTTCTGCATTTTCCCTTTAACTAGTGCCCAAACATTGGTGGCTAATGGACACTCCCATAATGCATGACAGACCGATTCTTTTGCCTGGCCACAGATCGCACAGCGAAGGTCAGTAGGAAGTCTTCGTCGCGCAATATTAGCTCGAGTAGGAAGAACGACTGAATATGCTCGCCATAGGAAGTTTCGCACCTTCGGTGGTACACGCAATCTCCATAATTTATTCCACAACCTCTTGTCCTCATGCGCTCTAGAGTGCTCAACCACGCCTCCTTGGTTCAAGCGAAGGGCAACAAGGTAGGCCGACCTAACTGTAAAGCGGTGGGTTTTGTTTTCCTTCCAATAAATTATGTCCTGTGTCTGGAGGTCACCGAGTCTGAGGCTAAGAACATCCTCTTGTGTGGACTGCATGAGAGTGGCTTGTACCCGTGGCCTATTCCACTGATTGGTGTGTTTGTCAATAAGGTCCCGTACCTTCAATGATGTGTCAGCCCCTGGTTTGAATAATGGTGGACGGGGCAGCCACTTTTGGTTGTTAATGGTGATGCGCTGCCCATTCCCAACCTGCCAGTGTGATCCCTCTATGATGAGCCCTCTTGCAGCAAACAAACTATGCCACACAAATGATGGGTTTGGACCCAACTCAGCCTCCAAGATTGAACACTAGGGAAAATATCTAGCTTTTTATACTCTATAAAATAGAGATTGTGTACTTGTGACCAAACGCCATGCCTGCTTAGCTAACATAGTTAGATTGAAGGCGTGAATATTTCGAAAGCCCATTCCTCCCTTATTCTTTGGGTTACACAATTTACTCCAGTTTATCCAATGTATCTTTCTCTCATTATGGGTTTGGCCCAACCAATACTTAGCCAACATTGAGTTAATATCCTCACACACCTTCTTAGGGATCTTAAAAATGCTCATAGAATAAGTGAGTATTGCTTGGGCCACTGTCTTTACCAACACCTCCCTTCCCGCCTTAGAAATTATTTGTTTCCTTCCGCCCCATCACCCTTTTTGTTATCTGCTCCTGTAGATCCTTAAATGTATTCACCTTAGATTTTCCCCCAACCCTAGGGAGGCCAAGGGATTTTTCACAATTTGTCATGACTTGTGCCCCAAACAAATTCTGAATTTCCTCCTTAACTCTTGGGGTAATGTTCTTGTTGAAGAAAATTGTGGTTTTTTGTTTGTTGATTGCTTGTTCGGAGGCCTCCTCATATTGTGTAAGGATGTCAAGGAGCGGCTGGCATTCACCTCTCTTAGCCTCACAAAACAACAGGCTATCATTTGCAAAAAGGAGGTGGGAGATACGAACACCGCCTCGACAAGTTTGGATACCCTTTAATTTATTGGTAGTCATTGTCTTCTTGATCATAGAAGATAGCCCCTCGGCACAAAATAAGAAGAGGTAAGGGGATGAAGGGTCACCTTGCTTTATTCCACGGGTTGATTTTATGAGGCCTTTTGGTTCTCCATTGATGAGTGTGGAGTAAGAGACTGTACTCATAGTTTCCATAGCCAAATTCACCCATTGATTAGGTAGTCCCATCTTGAGCATAATCCGTCGGAGAAAACTTCATTCAACTCTATCATACGCCTTGCTTATATCAAGCTTTATCGCCATGTGACCTATTTTTCCTTTTCTCCGGTTGCGCATTCGATGAAGCATTTCATACTCAATTGTAGTATTATTTGTGATAAGTCTATCGGGAGGGCGTTAGATATATATTGGGCAAAATAGACTTTACCCGATTTGCAAGTACTTTTGATACAATACGGGATACAACATTACCCAAACTTATGGGGTGGAACTCCGTGATATTTTGTGGGTCATTCTTTTTAGGTATAAGTACAATATGTGTGAAATTCATTTTCCTCAAATATTTTCCAGAGTGTAGGACAGATAACACATCCAAGGAGACATACCATCCGGTCCGGATGATTTTGATGGGTGCATGCTAAAAAGAGCTCTCCTTACATCTTCCTCTAAGTATGACTAGTTTAAAAATTGCACCATTTCATCCGTGACTACCCTGTCAACATCATCCAACACCCTATCCATATTTGTATGACTTTGGGCTTTGAACAATTCAGCATAGTACCTCTCGGCAATAGCGGTGACTCTTCCCGTGTTTGTTTGCCACACTCCATTTTCATCATACAGTCCATCAATGGCATTTTTCTTCTTTCTTTGGCTAGCCCTTCGGTGAAAGAATCTAGTATTTTTGTCGCCTACTGGAAGCCATAAGGACCTAGACCGCTGCCTCCAAAAAATTTCCTCATGGTGTATCAATTCATTGACCTCCCTTCTCAATAATTTTATACATTCTAGATTTGGTGCATACCCCTGTTTCACTAGTTCCTCAAGTTCCCTTTGTTTTTCTATTAGGCGAGCTTTTGTGTTTTTCGAAGGTGACTTGCTCCATGCTACAAGGTGTGCTCTGTAGCTTTTAATCTTCTCAAAAAGGCATAGGGTCGCTTGACGGTTGGGTATGGGTCCATGAATCTCGGACTACCCCTTCGCACTCTGGGTGAGCTACCCATTTTTCTTCGAATTGGTGGAGCTTTTGTTTCTTGGGTATTTCCTGATGGTTCATGGGAGTTGTGTTCATTATAATAGGGTTGTGGTCGAGTATGATTTGTCGGTGTCTCACCTTGGCCGTCGGGTACAACTCAAACCATTCTAAGGAGGCACATGCTCTCTCCAATCTCTCCTCGACGAAAGCTAAATTCTTTAACTTAATCGATTTGCATCTAATAATTTTATATCAATCCCCCATTCCTGTAATTACTAAATTTTTTGAAACTCCACTAATTAACTGACCACATGTATATTCCAATAACATAACCAAACCACATGAATATTCTAATATCATCAAAAATAGTGTATATGCGACAATCTACTCGATTTAATATTTGGGTTCTACATGACAAAACATATGTATATTTTATATGGGAATGCAAAAGTTAAACCTTTTTTTTTCTATTGAATGCAAGAAATAATCTAAAATATACCTCAATTCTTTTTAGCAAAGACATGACTAAATGCAAGATGGTATTGCCGCTTTTATGGTCTTTGGAATTAAGAAATTCTCCTTCATCACTAATAGATTCCACCAATAATTTCAAAGTCTCTAATTGGCTGTATTTCACACATACGTGTAGAAGAGTCTCACCTCCATCAAGCATATCTAGAATTGAGTCAGGCTGGACATTGATGAACTCCTTCACAACATCAACTCGTCCTCTCGGGACTGCATAGTGGAGAGGAATTCTCCCATCTTGATCACAAATTATGAAAGCATTGTCGTTTACATGTAATAGTGCTTGAGTGATCTCTATATGCCCCTCGGCAGAAGCCAAGTGAAGGGGGCTACGACCGTGGGAGTCCAACTCTCTAGCCGATTGAGGTTTTTAGAGATAATAGAGCTCTACTAAAATCAAGATGGCCGATTAAAAGCTGATGTGTAAAGGAGTTTCGGTCATATAGGTCAATGAAATTTTATTAAGGAGGTTTGGGCCTTTATGAATCAAACTATTCAATGTGGTTGTACACCCATTTATTGATGCATTGTTGTAAAATCAAAAAATGCAAAATGGAAATGCAAGAACTTGCTTTAAGAGAAAACAACTCTGTATTTGCTTATCAATTTGTCATAAGTAGTTAATGAATAATTAGCTACAAGCTCTATATATATACACGAAAAACAGGGGCTAAACATGGTGCCCAAAAGTATTAACTGACTACTTAAAGCATCAACCAATCAACTAATGATAGGTGGCAAAAACTATAACTAATCGCTACAACTAATGCTTAAGTGAAACGGTGCGTTTTTCTTTTCCTTTCTTCCTTGCCATTTTATATTTACAACCTTTATTCCCACTGTTGTTTTGCTTAATTTTGTTTCTGTTGTTGTTTAAGTCATCTTCAACACTCCCCCTCATGTCCAGTGTCTCGGACTCTGTGACTTGAACTGAGCTATTTTCCTTCAGAGACTTTGGCTAGAATATATCCTTTAAACCCAGTTTACTTGAGAGTCTTGTAAATGCTGCCATGCCCAAAGCCTTAGTGAAAATGTCAGCAACTTGGGAATTGATTGTTACATGAAATGTTTTAATTTTACCCTCCAAGATCTTGTCCCTAACTAGATGATAATCAACTTCTATATATTTGGTTTGTGCATGGAAAACTGGGTTAGTGACTATGTACAAAGTTGCCTGGTTATCACAAAATAACATAGCAGGTTTGTGATGATCAATTTTCAAGTCCTTAAGTAGCTGCATTACCCAAGTAATCTTGTAGGCTACACTAGCCATTGCCCTGTACTCAGCTTCTGCAGAACATCCGGACACCACTCCTTGTTTCTTAGACCTCCAGGATATTAAAGAATCCCCCAAATACACTGCATAACCTATGAGAGACCTACGAGTATCGGGGCATCCAATCCAATCAGCATCACAAAAGGCTTTAATATGCAACTCTGTGTTTCTAGGGAAGAAAATCCCTTTTCCTGGTGAAGCCTTGATGAACTGAAGTACTCTATGTGCTACCAAGAGATGTGGCTCTCTAGGCTGTGATATGAATTGACTCGATCTGTGTACGACTTATGTTATGTTAGGCCTTGTCAAAGTTAAGTACAGTAATCTTCCTATAAGTCTTCTGTACATCCTTGGTTCAGCAAGCAATGCTCCCTTATACTTAGACAATTTAAGGTTTTGTTCCATAGGAAATTGAACTGGTTTACACCTTATGAAACCTGTGTCTTGCAATATTTCTAAGGCATATTTTCTCTGTGTTAAACTAATGCCTGCATCAGTTCTAGCTACTTCCAAGGCCAAGAAATACCTTAATGAACCAAGGTCCTTCAAACCAAATTGATCATCAAGAAACTTCTTTAAGGCAGTAACATAAGCGGGATCATTTCCAATCAACAAGATGTCATCAACATAAACCAAAAAGAATAGTAAAAGAAGCTCCTTCTGAATGTATGAACATGGAGTAATCCGATTTTATTTGCACAAACCCCATCTGCAATATGGTAGTTGAAAACTTTGCAAACCACTGTCTTGAAGCTTGTTTGAGGCCATAGAGACTTTTGTTCAACTTGCATACTAAACCCTCTCCCTAGCTGTGAAAACTAGGTGGGAGAGACATGTAAACATCCTCCACTAAATCACCATGTACGAATGCATTGTTTATATCCATTTGGTGCAAAAACCATCCTTTCATAGTAGCCAAGGAAAGCACAATCCTAATAGAAACAGACTTAGCAACTGGGGAAAATGTTTTAGAGTAGTGTAGGCCAAGTTTTCGAGTAAAGCCCTTAGCAACCAATCGAGCTTTATACCTTTCAATAGAGCCATTAGGTAAGTATTTGATCCTATAAACCCACTTGCAGCCTATGGCGGTCTTGCCAGGAGGTAAAGGGGCTAAAGACCAGGTATTGTTCACTTCCAAAGCCTCAATCTCTTTGTCCATAGCAGCCTTCCACTTAGGAAATTGAACAGCCTGATGAAAGGAAATAGGCTTTAAGGGAGTAGCACTGATTGCTAGGACAAAAGATTGAAATCTTGAACCTAAGTGAGAATAGCTCAAGAAATTAGAAAGAGCATAAGGCAGACTAGATTGAGGTTTGGCACTAACAACAATTTTACAAGAATAATCTGATAGGGAAGAAGGAGGCACATGAGGTCTAGTAGACCTTTTTAAAGGAGGTTGACAGGCTAAGTAATGGGTGTGATATCTAAATCAAAATTAGTAACATGGACATGATCGGGAATGGAAGCATGGGTAGTAGGTTCTAAAGAATTAGAATCGGGAAGAGAAGTATGAGAAGTATGAGGAGTAGGTTCTCTTGCAATGAGAATCCGAGTGTGAAGCAACTAAATCGAGAATGCGGAATGGGAGTAGAATCTAGAATAGAATGGGTAGGAGTAGTGAAAGAAGGACAATTAGAAGTATAAGAAGAATTAGAATTAACATGAGGAAAAACAAAATCAGTCAAATAAGAAGTGGAAAGAGATGAAGTAGAGGCATAAGGAAAAATAGACTCATAAGGAAAAATAGACTCATAAAACACAATGTCTTTAGAAATGTAGACAGAATCGGTAGCAAGATCTAACACTTTGTAGCCTTTTATGCCATGAGGATAGCCCAAAAACGCACATTTTCTGGACCTAGGTGCAAATTTGTGTTTATGAGAAGATGAGGTAGAGATAAAACACAGACAACCAAAACATCTAAGATGTGTATAAGAAGGTGGAGAATGAAAAAGCATTTCATAAGGTGTTTTATTACCTAAAGACTTAGAAGGAACCCTATTAATCAAATGAACAGCATTGAGGATGAAATCACCCCAAAAACATAAGGGTACCTGAGATTGAAATTTTAATGCTCTAGCAACATTAAGGATATGTTGATGCTTCCTCTCAACAATTGCATTTTGTTGAGGAGTATCAACACAAGACAATTGATGCAGAATGCCATTAAAGTGAAAAAAATCTTTAAGATAAAATTCAGTCCCATTATCACTTCCAATGGTCTTAATGGATATGTTGAATTGAGTTTTGACCATATTAGTAAAATTTGGGATAACAAACCGAGTGTCCGACTTAAGCTTGAGCAAATATACCCAAGTACACCTAAAAAAGTCATCCACAATGGTTAAAAAATACTTGTAACCTTCAATAGTACAAGTGGCAAAAGGACCCCAAAGATCACAGTGAATCAAATCAACAAAAAGGTAAGAAATATGAGTACTCATAGGAAAAGGAAGCCTCTTTTGTTTTGAAAAATGACAAACATCACAACATGTAGTTTTATTAAAAGCATCAATGTGTACAACACCCTTTAACAATTAAAGTTTTGAAAATGAAGGATGTCCTAATCTATTGTGCCACAATTCTGTGCTTGAAAAGGGATTGGTATCAGAGCTTAAAGCAGTGAGAGCGATAGACCTTTGTTGATGTGAAGAATACAAGAGATACAAGCCATTGCTCTCTCTACCCTGACCAATCATGCTCCATTGAGCAAGGTCCTAAATGAAAAAAACAATTACCAAGGAAAATGAGAAAACAAAACAAGGTTTTGGTAAGTTTGCTAACCGAAATCTGATTAAAACCAAAAGATGGAACACACAACACATCTTTTAAAACAAGAGTAGAGGAAATATGCACAGTGCCCACATGTGTGACTAAGGCTTGACCCCCATTTGGCAAATAGACATAAGTGTTAACAATGGAAGTGATAGAAGTGAATTGAGACACTGAATGGACCATATGATCGATTGCACTAGTGTCTATAATCCAAGAATCAGATTTAAAAACAGTGCTATCAACTACCCGAGCGAGTAAAACACAGAATGAGAAAAATTAGGAGGGATCCAAAAGGGATTACCTAAGAAATTAGAAGAACTAGAAGGTAAGGATGATGATGTACGTGGTAGAGCTGAAATGGCATTGGGTGTTATGACAGAAGCAACATGACTGGTTTAAGTGCCAAAACTCGAACCCGAACTCCGAAACCCGCATACCCTTTGAGAAAAGAGAGCAATTGTTCACATTGAGCTGGAGAAATGGGACATTGAGGCTAATAGGAGGAAGGATTTTGCTGCAGAAAAGGACCACCGACAGGATTGCCAAGTGCACCATATGCAATGCCAAAGGGTGTATTTCCAACACCATTCTGGAAACCAGTTTGAGCACCAAAAGGAGCATTGACCAAATTCTGAATCATACCATCAAATTGGACTCCTTAAGTGGGCAAAACATTGGATTGAACATTAGAAAAACCAATGTTATTGGCATCAAACCCAAAAGGACCTGAAACTTGATTAACCATTGACCTATTACCTCCTTTAGACTTATAACCAGGAGGATACCCATGAAGCTTATAGAACTTATATGCTATATGTCCAGTAAAACCATAATAGATACAAACTGGTCTATCTTTCTTTCCTTTCCCATCACCTTTATTCTAACCTTGAGCACCTTGAAATGGCCTATTGTTATTCACATACATTGCCACAGATCCAATCTTGAACCACATTAACAAGATTTCCTATATTCCTCCTTTTCTCTTCTTGCAAAACTAAAGAACACACTTTGCTAAGAGAAGGAAAAGGTTCAATAAGCAAGATTTGTCCAATTAGATTGCCATAGCTATCATTCAACCCCATTAAAAAACAAAAAAAAACATGTTCTTTGTGTTGTACATCTAATCGAGATGACTTAGAACCACAAACACAAGCACAAGTGCAAACAGTGAAAGGTTGATTATTCACAAACTCATCCCACAAGGTCTTGAATTTGGTAAAATAGGAACTCACCAAGAGTGATCCTTGAACCAAATGTGAAATCTCCTTCTGCAACTCAAACAATCTTGGCATATTATCTTGAGAAAGCCTGTTCTTGAGATCAATCCACAAATATTTCATAGAATTGATATACATAACACTAGGCTTGAGGTCGGGACTGAGAGAATTGGTCAGCCATGAAAGGATCGTAGGATTGCACCTATTCTAAGAATTGAACAAAGGTGAAGTTGGATTTGGTTCTCAAATTAAACCATTAACAAATCCAAACTTGTTTTCGGAACTTAAAGCCGGAAACATAGATTTCGCCCAAGTCATGTAGTTCTCGGGACTAGTAAGAGGCTCGGATGTGAGAATCAAACTAGGATTTTCATTCACCGGTAAGAAGTACGGATTGTTAGCAGATTCATCTGCTATGGCAAAGACCGCCAGTTGGTGTAGATGAAGAAGAAGGTGCACTTGAGGAATCTAAAGCCATGAGAGACTAAGAGATCAAATTTAGAAAGAAAAACTTTGTTTGGTTGGTGAGAAAATGAAAGAAAATCGCTTTTAATGATGCCAAAATCGTTAGTTGGATCACTCCTCCAATCTGGAACTTTAGACGATCTTGTAGGACCTGGAAGATAAAGAGAGTTTATCGAAGAGATCACTGGATTGTGCCCGGTGGGGGAGCCTACAATGATTAAGTTAGTATCAGCCCATATCTTTTCTACTATAGATAGCATTTTGTAGTGGTTTTTGACATACCTTAGCTAGTGAGACAAATTGTCTCTTTTATAGGTGACTTAGGTAGCTGTTGTACATAAATTAGGGTTATTATTACCTTGATTGTAACGGTCTTTGTCTTGATGAGAGTTTAAGACCTTTGATGGTCGTTATTGAATGTGTTGAGCAGTTATCTTTGATGGTCTATTAATGATGCAAGGTCATCCATATTAATGGACGACCTTAATGATTTTTTTGGACTCATCATTTGCCCCCCAATTCCCGAGTCCGATTTTGCTTTATCTTGGTCAAGCTTAGGGAATAATCTTGACTTGTTTAGATTCAGACTTCTTTATCTTCAACTACTTTCTTCTTCAAGAATGGTAGTATTTTTGCGACGACTTCTTAGTATTTTCCTTTTAAAGGTCTTTTTGGACGTTCGAGGGATCATAGCTTGATCTTGAAAGTGAGCTAATTTCTTTGGACGATCATTTTTTATCACTACTAAAGAGCGAGGTGATTTCTTTGGATGACCATTTTTTATCATCACTGAAGAGCGAGGTGATTTCTTTGGACAACCATTTTTGATCACTTCGATGCTTCTTCTTTCATTCATTTTTTGGTTGTCACGTTTGTGTGGGAATCCTTATCCGCTTACACTCGTTTAAGGATATTTAGTCACTTAGCCACTTTTAGGTGACTTACATCCAGTTATGGAGCTTTGCCATTTAGACTTCGCCAGTGATTTACATCGGTCTAGCAGAATCTTGTCCTTTTTTTTTGGGTGGCTTACATCTATTTAAGTAATCTTGTCACTTAGGCTTTGGCAGTGATTTACATCCATCTTGGCGAAATCTTATCACTTGGGCATTTTTTGGTGACTTACATTTATTTAAGGAATCTTGTCACTTAAGCTTCTTCATTGATTTACATCTGTCTTGGCGGAATGTTGTCACTTAGCCATTTTTTGGTGACTTACATCCATTTAAGGAATCTTGTCACTTAGGCTTCGTCAGTGATTTACATCTGTCTTGGCAGAATCTTATCACTTAGCCATTTTTTGGTGACTTACATCCATTTAAGGAATCTTGTCACTTGTTGCTAGAAAGATTCCTTGACACTATGTTGCTTTGAACCTTCTTAAGGCCATGTTGATATCTGCATTAAGTAGCACATGCACTTGCTAAGACTTTGTTAAACAAGAATTTTAGAACAATTCATATATAAATAATAAGTTACCAATAGCCTAGGTGGACCTTTTTCTTATTTCCTTGTAATCCTAGAGTTTTACCTCTTTTGTGATCTATCTAGTAATGCATACATTTTTGCATGAAGCCTTACTAGGTGTAAATTTTTATAGACGAATATAAAAGATACAAAGATAAATGTTTTACCTTAAATGACGATATTATTTTGTCACATACCCTAATATTTTTATTGCTGGGGTCTTCATGACTAGCTCTTCCCTTTTTAAGATGACAAGCTCTTCTCTTTTCAAGATTTTTTGAGCTCAACATAATACTTCATGTCTAAGGTCTAGATCTCTTTTGCTTCAATTTTTTTTTTTTGGGTGCTTTGACGACTATGGCCATTGCTGTTTGTAATAGCAATTTCCTCTTCCTTCTTCTTTAATTGTATGGTTAAGTCACTTTAAAAGTGTTCAAAAGTGCTAGCTGCATTTTGTTAGGAATGACAATGTACGAATATACAATTGCATGCTATACAATTATGGATGTCATTTGACAAAGTACATTCTATATGAATCATAGAGAAGTATTCTATGATATAAAAAGAATTGAAGCTATTTGACTATATGCTTCTTATGCTGGTCTTTGTTAATTGCTTGCACCGTATATAATTTTTAAAGCAATTTAAAAATATTTTGGTGAGTTGACGAAGATAGCAGAAATTTATCGAGACTTAAAATCATGACCATATTGTGAACAAGATCATCTAGCATTTTAAGTTTAGGAGACCTAATAGAACCTCTCAAATTCATGACGATGTTACATTTGCTAGTAAGAATATATATAGCCATATTAATTGTGATATTTGTAATAATTTTACAGCAATATTTTCACCATGTTCTATATATACATATTTGTAGATAATCATGCAAGTTTGATTTGCACTTAGTTATAATAAGCTAATATATGGCATGGCTAATTAAAAAAAAAAAAAAGAAATAAATGCGTTACCTAGACAAGAGACCTTAAATCACGATACTATTGTGTGCGTACCTCGATCTTTTCATTGTTGTAGTCTTCTTGATGAGTTATTTTGACACGTATGTCGTTCTTTTTACTATTGGAGTCTCCTTGCTGAGTTCTCCTCCTTTGAGATCTTTTTTGTTAAGCTTTACATGATATTTCATGTTGAGGGCCTGGATCTTTCTTGCTTCATTCATTTGAAGGGATGAGAACTAGGCCACATTGTGGTAATTCGTCGAAGTCGTTCCAAGGCTATATTTCATTTATCAAAGGACGAAGGTCATCCTGAGTTCTTTTATCATTGTTGTCCATAGTATCTGAAGATGACCAAAGGGTTTGTCCTCGTTCAAACATGAAGGGTGCAGTCCTTTGTTTGATGATAACCAAATGAATAATCCGCATGGTTTGAACCCGTATATTTCTTTCTTAGGGCTTAGTCTTAGCTTTAATTGTGTACTCAAAATGAGTCACCTCAATAATGCTTGCTACATTTTGTTAGGAATGACAATATCCAAATAGGCAAATTGCATGTTGAACTATAATAGATATCTTTTGATGAAGTGAACTAAATGTGAATCATAGAGAAGTATACTATGATATATGAAGACTAAAGCTATTGACTATATGCTTCTTTAAAGTATCGAGGGACAAAACTTTGATCTTCTTCTTGGCAAGCTCTCTTAACGAGTTCTCATTCTTAATCCTATGGACTTAAATAATATATGTGCAGTAGCTAGTCTAGTTGTTGTACTATAATGTACTCTTACTGCACAAAGTGTTAGATTTAGAACTATATTGTCAAGCATAAATAATATTAACCACAAATGTCTGAATTATTTATTTATTTTTAAGGACAGTATATGTTGATGCGTCCATGACATAGTCTTTAGCACAATATCCCTTCAAGTGACTATGTAACACAAATATGTATGTGTGTATAAAACAAAGTGAGCGTAACTTAGTTCATATTGAGCACTAAAATAATGGCTCAATTTATGAAATTATGATGCACAGACATATAGATACCACTAAAGTTTTCATGAAACCATATGGTGGGATGTATAAATGGAATAATTTAAATTCTCCATTCTCAAAGTTAAAGTAACATGTAATTATACATGGAAAAGTTTGAATAGTAAACTTTGTTCATTCTATGGTGGAACATTTCAAGATATAAAATTTCATATCTTAGTAACGATGATGGAATTTATTTCAAGAAGAAATGTACTGATGCTAAATAATATCTTTACGTATATTGGCATAAATTCTAATGATTTTTGAATTATGAAATTTTACAAACTTTCATTCCTTGAATAACTGGATCCTTTGACCCAAAAATAATGCCATTATCATATTTTTTAAACCATCTTATATCTAATGATATTGACCACTCTGGAAGTAATAACATATAACGTTTTATACATTTAATTGACTGCTCTAAGGAGTGTTTATAAAATTAATTTCTATTAGGAAACTAACTGTAGAAAGTAAAAACATATAGGAGTATTCACTAACTTTCTTTATCTAGAAATTCTTTAACTTCAAAATTCGAAACTGAATAACTTCAGGATTAATGCCTAAAGTAGTTTTTTTTTTTTTTAATAAATAATTTAGACAGGCAATAAGATTCCAATACACCTTTTTGGTGCTCAGAATTATGACACACTACAATTCTATTAAGATAATAAATTTCGGATTCACTTTTTTCAAATGCAGAAAGTTAAGATTTATTATCATTGGCAAGATGTATTAGGAAAGAAAAGTAGTGATATAATAAGCCATAATGCTTGAATATCAACTAGGATGTTATCAAAATATCAATTGAAGACACAAATGGTCTGTTACCATATCAGGAAAGGTAATAAAACCCATTCTAATGGCCATAAATTGGATTCAAGATCATAATACTGTATTGGTATTTGGGCATGAATATTTTTTATTCCTCTTTCTTTTACTATATATTTATAGTGTGTTTCGTGTATAGGCTGTAGATTCTTAAACTTCATAGTTGTACAAATATTTAAACCCTCTTTTGGATAAGTGTATCTCTTGTAATTTTTGTGACTATTTGAAACAAGTAGTATGAGATTTACATTATTCTTGCGAAATCATTCACTATTTATGGTGTAGCGAAAATTATGGTAAGTTTCTAAAAGAATTTGAATTGTTATGCATGTATCTATTATCTATATAGTTGACCTCTTTAATAGGTGCTTTGCTTAATTGGAACCATACCTTTTTCTAGAATACCTACCTAAAATTAAGTTATGCCATGCCAAATTGTAAATACACGATTTGATAGGTATAACGTAATTGTTTCCGAGAAAAGTTTATGCCTTATTTAGAGTCACCTAAATGGTAAGACTTTAAGATCTTAGGCAATACGTAATTCTACCAAATAAAAATATTACTATAAGGAGAATCAAGCCGTCAAACATACCTGAGCGATTGTACTCAATGGACGGATTAGTGGGTTAGCCCATGGAATGCATCCGTTTACCATTCATTTATGAGAAGGATTTTTTCTTTACATGTGTCCTTCACCAGCAAAACAACGAAGGTGCTCCAGTAGTGTCTTAGAGAATCAGATGGGAGGATTCCTTGATTGGAGTGATATTTTGGGTTATTTGGTATTGCACTTTAGCATCCATTACTCCAAATTGAAAAGAGTAACCCTTTGTTGTCGGAAGAGCTTAATGGCTTATCTTTCCCACAGACGGCACCAAACCGATGATGCCAAAATCATTAGTTGGACCACTCATCTAATCTGGAGCTTTAGACGATCTTGTAGGACCTGCAAGATAAAGAGAGTTGATCGAAGAGACCACTAGATTGTGCTCTCCAATGCTTAAGTTAGTATCAGCCCATATCTTTTCTACTATAGATAGCATTTTGTAGTGGTTTTTGACATACCTTAGCTAGTAAGACAGATTGTCCCTTTTATAGGTGACTTAGGTAGTCTTTGTACATAAATTAGGGTTATTATTATCTTGATTGTAACGTTCTTTGTCTTGATGAGAGTTTAAGACCTTTGATGGTCATTATTGAATGTGTTGAGTGGTAATCTTTGATGGTCTACTAATGATACAAGGTCGTCCATATTAATGGACGACCTTAATGATTTTTTTGGACTCATCAATTCTAATATCATGTAAAATCAGAAAATGCAAAATGTAAATACAAGAACTTGCTTTGAGAGAAAACAACTTTGTATTTGCTTATCAATTTGTTATAAGCAGTTAATGAATAATTAGCTATAAGCTCTGTATATATACATGGAAAACAGGGGCTAAACATGGTGCCCAAAAGTATTAACTGACAATTAAAACATCAACTAATCAACTAATGACAGGTGGCAAAAACTATAGCTAACTGCTGCAACTAATGCTTAAGTGAAACGGTGCGTTTTTCTTTTCCTTTGTTCCTTGCCATTTTATATTTACAACCTTTATTCCCACTGTTGTTTTGCTTATTTCTGTTGCTGCTGTCGTTTAAGTCATCTTCAACAATTGTAGAGTTCTGTTATATCATCTTCTTCCTGCCCTAAGTCCATTGTCTCTTTCTCTCTGTGTGTGGGTGGGGGCGTATATGCGTGTTTAATGTGAGTAAAAAATGAAGGTTAATATAAATAGATGCTTGTAGGTGCGTGATGACGACGAATGCATGAATGAAATTTTCTACCGAGTGTATTGACCAAGCATGATGCGTGTTGACGACGAATTCAGGTAAAAAAAACGACTTTTATATTTCGCCATATTTGACATAAATTCTTTGCCCAGAATATGCGTGCTTACCTATTTCCAAAGACGTTCAATGACATCTACTGCGTACATTATCCCCCCCCCCCCCCCCAAAAAAAAAAAAAAAAAAAAAAACTTCTATTGTAAGAGCATTAAAAAGAGGTAGGGATTATCAATATATTATTATTATTATTATTATTATTATCTATATATATATATATATATAACCGAAATCTCTATTTGGCACCACAATTTTCCACGTCAAGACAATATTTAAAAAATAAAAAAATAAAAACATTATAACACCTCAAAACTCTAGCAACCTTACCCCTCTCTCAAGTTAAGAAATATAAAGCCACGAGTTTACGCAAACTCTATCTCTCCAAACGTAAAAATTCAGCCCCTTTAATTTCTCTTTATATTTTTGACGCTTATATAGAGTAATAGTGAGTTATGCTGATTTTGTTTTTTGTGTGTGTGTGTATAGATGGTCATAATACTACGGTATTCCAAGAGAAGTTTGTGTTTTCGTTAATTGAAAGCCTTAGAGAGATAAGTGTTGCAATTTGGAACAACAATACAAAAGACGATTTCATTGGCAGCGGAAAGTAATTACTTTGTCTCATATTTTTGTTTTTGAATTGATTTTGTGTGCTTTTTAGACCCTTTTGGATCAATTTTGTTAATTGGGTGTTTTTTTTTTTTTTTTTTTTTTGATAGGGTCCAATTGAGGAAGGTTCTTTCAAAGGATTACGACGACCGCACTTGGTGTCTGTATACTAATAGTGGGGGGTAAGTGCTATAAATTACTAACCCTTTTAAGTGTATAACTGTTTCTAAAATTATCTATAATATTTTGTCCTCCAAAAATTTTATCTCTTTAATTTTAGTATATTGTGTTTCTTAAGCTATAGACAGATTTTCTTTGTTTCTTATTTTCAATAATAAATCATTTTATTGCAATACCGGTAATTGTTTGAGAAATCCAATATGTTCATATCTTTATAGAATAGAGAATAGTAGAAGTCAATTTTATTACAACTACTTAAATTGAGTTGACTTAATTCCGTACAATTACAAAGTATAGCATGAAAGATAATGGAATTAATTGTTGTAATTTTTATTTTCTTTCCATGTTTTGAATTTCCATGTTTTTATTGTTGATGAGATATTAAGGCTCAGTTACACAATATGTGTAAATTTTTCAAAAAGTTACTTTAAATAGTAAATCAATGTGTCTCTTACATTTGGGTTTTAGTTAGAATTATTTTCAAATGATTGTACCAATAAAAGTGAATATGTATAAATTTTGTTTAACTATCCCGTGCATCGCACGAGTTAGCGACTAGTAATATATAAAACCGAAGCTTCTGAAACTTCCACAATTTTCCACATCAGCACAATATATAAAAAAAATAAAAATAAAAAAACACGTAAACCCAACCAAAAAAAAAAAAAAACATAAGCGCAAAAAAAATCCTATTCTAAAACCCAATAAACGCAAATATATATATTTGAAAACCCTAACCCACGCTCTGTCATTCCTCTCTCTTCTCTATTCTCTACCTTCACCTTCCCCAAAACCCAACACTGGAAATCAATCCCGCCAAGAAGCCATCCCCACACTGTCGGGTTCGAGATAGAAAGAAGGCATCACCAAACAAACCACTGTCCCAGCTATGGCAGAGGGTATGTCTTTTCTCTTCTCTATTCTCTACTTTTTTCCTTTTGCTGATTGGTTTCTCACAATTCTAAAAAACCATAAACTAAGCAAAGAAGCCATGAGTCGTGGAGTATTGTTGTAGATTCAAGATTGGTCATAAAGATTGTGCTTTTAGGGTCGTTTATGAGAAACCCAAATAGATTTTTTGAGGTTTTTTTTTTTTTTTTATTCTTTGTTTGGTTGTAGACCTAAGCTTCTTCTCCAATGTCCTACCCTGTTATTATTTACTTTTGGTGTTTTGGGTTGCTATGGCTGAATGATTAGCCTTTAGTTCGCTAGCCTTAAAAAGGATTAAAAAAAAAAAAAATTGAAGTATGAGTTTTCAGGCAAAAAGGCCTTTGTAATAATTTATTATGTATTTGTCCTACTTCATTTGCTTTGCTATGTTTTGGTGAGGCTTGAGGGGTTAATGGTCCTCTGTTTTGTTCATTGGTATAGTTTTTGATTGTTTAATATGTACTTATAAGTTACATTTTTCTTATTCCTTAAAAGCTACTACTTGAAATGGCCGGGATGCTTCAATGGTTGCAAATGCGGTGATGAATGTAAGGTCCAATTCTATCCACCTCTCGACCCAACTAATTGAGAAAGAGTTGATCAGCTTAATCTACCGTTGTTAATTAATATGGGATTCTTTTATAAGAGACACAAGAGGTATATTATATATATATATATATATATATATGTTGATGGTTAAATACAAGTACATTTCAGGTACAAGGAGGGCAGAAAGCCAAGTTCATGATTAAACATTCAAGGTACGAATTATATGATTCATGAGCAGTTTCAACTTCAATTTGACGATAGATTTTCAATTTTAGAATTATTGCATGTGTTGCAAATCTATATTTAAAGTGAGAAAATTTAATATAGAAAGATTTTTAGAATGATGATTTTTAAATCGTGCGGATGGGTCTTTGAGTTTATTTACTTTAGGGCTATGGTTTCTTTTGCTTTGTATCTTATTGTGGTAGAAGTCGAACACTTTAGTGGGTTTTCAAACTTGGGCTTCTTCCTCTAGAGGTGGAAGATTCTTTCTTTAATTTTTCGTTATTGGTTCTGGATTTACATTACTTTGCCATTATTATTATTTTCATACGTGATGCGTGGAATTGGATCATGGGTGAATTATAATTGAATTCATAGATTGATGGGTTTAGATGTAGAGGGTTTAGATATTTCAAAATTATTGGACGCATTGAATTTTTATGTTCCTATCTGTGTTGTGATTTGTTATTTAAAGATAATGTATAGTTTATATCATCATTTGCCCTTTTTAGTTGGTAGATTTTGGATCAAGTTGAATTGCATGATGTTCTTTCTTCAAAATTCTAGACCTTTACATAAGGCTCATTGAGACAAAAGATTTTTGAAGATAGGCCAACCCTATCGTAGCATCACCCGATGTGCTTGACAATTGTCCGAGTGAAGTCAAAATAAAATAATAATAAAAAATAGCTTGGAAATTTTTTTAATGTTTATTTTATGAAAATCCTCTATTTTTGTTTGGATTATTTATTGTTTTTTTTTTTCATGCCAATACAACATGATATTTGTTTTGTTTACTACAAGGATTTTCGTAATTATTAGAATATGATGAGTCTTATACCTTAAGCCTTGATGTATTTTTGCTGATTCTTCCCATCGTAGCGGTAATCTTGTTTAATATCCCAACCAAAGCACCTAGGTTGTCCACCTATTTCAGACCTTTGTATAGCCCCTTTCAATTTTCAGTTCAAGCCATTGATATCTACACTACTTGCAAGGTCTCTGTCTTTCTCCATGTATATGTGTATGTGTATAAAGTTTGTCTTTTTTCTCTATTTATATGTGTAAAGTTTGACTCTTTTATAGCTTTTCAATGGGTGATATTTTCATTTTGGTTGGGATTGCTTAGGTGTTTCAAGTTAGAGTGAGTTTTGTAAAGGATGTGCAAAAGCAAGAGGCATGGTGGGAAAGACAACATGAACTTGCGGCTGAGAATTTTGGGGTAAGAATTTCTTCTAATATTTCTTATTCTTCATCTTCTTCTTTCAATTTTATTTCTTTAAGTTTTAATTTTGTTTATATAGAACTGTTAGTGTTTACGTGTATTTTTGTGTGGTTGTCTTTAGAATAAATAGATTATGACTTTGGGAATTTACTTTCTGACTTAAGTGAATTATAAATATTGGGGCCTTGAAGCTTATTTCATCACAATTTTCCACAAATCAATTGATACTGTATGACCTATTATCTATATATCTTTAAAAGAAAAGGTTTGTAAAAGGTTTTTTTAAAATTTTTTTTTTTTTTGCCCTATTTGAAGCTTCTCAATGGGTATCACTAAGACTTAGTAAGAAAACCACAAATATGATAAACCATATGTAAATTTACTTTAAAATTTGATTCACGATTCACACTATTGTTTTCATTACATTCCTATGTGTTATTCTATAGACTCTTACATTTATCATTTTCATTATGTAATGATGTTTAGAAATCATTTATTTTTAGGAGTGACCTTCTTGCATCAATTTATAGTGGTAGATGATGAATTTTGATAAATGTCGAGGTTTTTCTTTCAAGGAGCTTACGGTATTGATATAAATTTCATGTAAAATTGTGAGTGGTGTTAATGCATTCACTTAAAGTGATCGTCTATTCAGTACTATTAGAAATAATTTTTGCTGCTAGCTGGGTCATGTAATTAATTGGATGTGGACATAAAAGAAATCCATTTATGAATGAGGAGCAGGAGGAATGCATGTTGCGTACACACCTTTTTTAAGAGTTTAATTCATTCAACTGACTACCTACTATTGTAGTTTACTTTTAATTCTTTTTCCTTCAATCCTTTTATGATGTTTGCTATTGAAAGGTAGAGATAGAGTTGTTTTTTGTTTTTTGTTTTTTTATTTGTTATTTGTTGGCTTATAAATTCTATTTAGTTCTTTTATGTGTTTCTCTACAGTTTTATAGGCTCTCTTTAGTACTGTTAGTGGAAGCAATTGGACTTGCTTGGTGATTTTGTTGAAAGAGCTTACAAGTATTGATATAAATTATTATTATTTAAAAATTTCCATCAATTATTAATATACAATGAATCATTGGATGCTATTAAAAGAGAATTGGATGTCAAATTGTAGAATAAATTGGGGTGGGGTTATTATGAAATTTATTGACATTATGAGTGTTTGGTTTTACATTTTAAATCTTTGATGAATTAGTATAATTTGGTGTTATACTTGATACTAATTTGGCGAAAAATTAAGTAGCTTGAAGAAGTTGAGAAAAGAGAAGAGCCTAAGAAAGGGAGGAAATACATTCTTGAAAACCATTGGATAAAGCTTGAAGATGTAAGCACAATTGTATATTTATTCTATTTATTGGTTCTTTGTAATACTTATTAAATCAAATGTTAGAGCACATTATGATTATTGTAATATATTACTTCATAATATTTGTATTTTTCTCATTTTTAATATTACTTCATAATATTACATGTTTCATCTTATATTAGAGCCAATTTAGCTTTCAATAATTGAAATTTGAGAAATGTTTAAACATGAACATGTTAACATTTGATTTAAAACAATCCCGTACATCGCACGGGTTAGCGACTAGTTTATCTGAATACAAATCCTCTTTCGTAACTTTTGTGTTCCTGTTAACCATGCGTGCAGGAGCGTAGCTATTAAAGGACCGAGGGCCTGGCCCTTTCAAAATTTTAGAAAAATTAAATTTTATTTTTAGAAATATTTTAAGTAATTTAAAATTTTTTAAATAATCTTATTATTTTAACCCCATACCTAATAATAAATATTGTTTATCTTTAAAAAAAGATTTGTAACCACCCAAAGCTTTTTTATGCGCAATAAAATTAAACTTTAGTTCATAATTTGGTCCACTTAGTAATATATTATGGTCTTTCAAGCAAAAAATAAAAAAAAAATAAAAAAAATTAGGACATTATTATTTTACATTTAATAAAAACAAAAACAAAACAAAAAAATTTTGAGCTCCATACTGCGTGCGTGACGGTGCGTCTTTACTTCAGGCACACCTCTCTCAGTCTCTCTCACTCTGAACACGCCGCAACACAGACTTCCTTCTTAACTGATTCAGCTAATGCCTGGCTCACACGTTTACACGCGGCTTACATAAATAAAGTTAAATATGGTGGACTTTTAGGGATTTTGGTAAAAGAGTTTGAGTAATACTATTTGTATTTTTTAAAAATATGTGTGGATGAAAAAGTGTGAAAATGCATATAATATTTTTTTAAAATTGACAATGTGTGTTTAAGATACTCTACCAAATGGGCTATTTTTCAATTCTTCTCCTACTAGCATGCAACTTTCAGTTTGAACTTTTATGTTTCTACATAAATAAACACTGACTTCTTCTTAATTCTTATCCAAAATTAATAACAAGAAGACCCGACTTACTAGTTGCCTTTGTCTTCCTTTTTCTACGCAATTACATTCTCTAATAGGCAGATAATCGAATTCTTGTATTATAACCAAAGATTTGGTCTTGAAGGAGTGAACTTGACACGCCTTTGGATCCAATTTACTGCATATAATTTGGTTAGAGTATCAGCATCTTGAAATTCCAATTTTACTCTATTTACGATTCTAAAAAGCCACTTTATCATTATACCATACCATTTTATAATACTTCCAGCATTCCAAACTTTTATTTTCTTATTCTAATCATTAAAATAATATATCTACATGATAAAATAATATATCTCAAAACCCAAATAAAAACAAAAACCCAAATCACCACCTGCTACCACCACCACCATGAACAACCGTGAACCCATCACCGATCCCAAACCCATCAACCCATCAACAACCACAGCACCGATCAATCCCATCAACCTAACAAACCCATCGGCACCGATAAAAAAAACCCAGATCACAACCTAGATCTCTTCCTTTAACCATCGATCACAACAAGGAAAAAAAAAAAAAAAAAAACAAACAAACACACACATACAGAGAACCCAGATTGTAACCCGGAAGAATCGGATCGCAACCCACTTCGGTGGCGCTTTTTGACACTAGATTCTCTACTTCAGCGCCTACAAACTCACGTTCATCACTTTCCTCCTATTCACCGCATTCATCGTCATGCTATCCAACGGCATCATCACGGAGAGATCATCTCTTGTCATGGAGAGATCGGCTCGTGTCGCCGAGCACCGGCGATCTGCACGGACTCAACGACGACGACAAACCGAAATCGACGACATCCGGTTTTTGGACCTTGCATTGGAGACGGACCGAAAGTGTGATAGAGAAGAGGGAGAAAGAGAGGAAAGTGTGAGAGACAGAGAAAGATAGAGAGAGAGAGAGAGATGAGAGATAAGAGAGAAAAAAGTGGAATAAAATATTAATATTATTTTTGTAAGATGGCACTGTAGCACTATGCCAAAAAAATTTACACTTTCCCACATTTGGCATTCCAGTTGTTGAGTCCAATTTTTGCTCAATGCTTAAATTTTGTGGACATTTGGCATATCCATGTCCCATTGTGGATTCTCTTATAGTTATAGTAGATAGCCCAACTTTTGTGGCCATGCCTTATAAGGGTTATGATGATCATATGTCTAGTTTTTGACTCCGTAATTGATTCCAAAATTGTTAAGCTCTATATTTGTATAGTTTTATTAGTAAATAAGTGAACAGAAACTTGTCTAGTTTCAACTCATAGAGTCTTTAGGAATGGTTAGACAATGCTCAATATGTTGTTATTCTGTGTGCAACAACACAAAAGTTCTTTGATTCAAAAAAAACAAAGAAGTTGCAGATTAGATTAGTTTTCAGATTCTAAAGCCCATCGTCCATTCTACTAGGGTTTTGTGCCACTTATTTTACACAATAAATGAGACCCTATAGGAAAAAATAGACAAAGAGAGAGAAGTTCCTCTTGTGCCTCCTAGCTTGTATCTAGGGTTTTATGCCCAAAGATCTCTCATATCTTTTTCTGGTGATATTCCTTGAAGAAATGTAAGATTCAAAGTTGTAGAAGTTGTTGCCTCACACTAGTCATCAAAGACTAGAGATTTGAATATCCAATGGGATTTTAAAGTGTGTGGATTGGAGATTCAAGTTGCAGCAATTCACTATAAAGAAATATGTGGGATTCAAAGCTTAATTCGATAAATCGGTGTCTTTGTCATAGAAAACCAAATAAAACCTATTCTGCTAAAAATACATGTAGTAGTGTGAGTAAGGATCATTCCCACGTAAAGTATCTAGCCTAGTTTTATGCTATGTGAACAAGGATGGGGGGGGGGGGTGTTGAATATAAGGCAAAGAATTTTAAGAAAAACAATTAAGGAACAATTTAAATCAAAGTATCAAAATCAATCAAGAGAACAAACCTTGGTCTAAGTCAACATCTACCATCAAAATATTATAACTAATCATCGATGCAAGCATATATCAATTCATACTATGAATATTCACCATTGGAACTATTTTCCTATTTCTCCTTAGTCGTAGTTAATTAGAAAACAAGCGATCTAATAAACCCTCACTAATAAACAACCCAAGACAAGCACTAAAGATTTAATCTAGTAGCAACCTTAAGAATTAGAGAGATCGATACAAGCACAAGCGGTTGTCTTTAATTTAGTCATGCATTCTTCCTAAGATCTAATAATTTTCGACGCAACAAATCATTAAATCTTGATTGCTTCACAAATTAGAGAGATCAAAAAATTATGGATTTGATATCTAACCTACCAGTGGATTGCAACGAATAATAAACTAGTAGGCCTCCTAGTAATTAAACGAGACAATCATGAAAATAGGCACAGAAGAACATCTGATATTCAAAGCATAAATTGAACAATAAAAACAAATTAGATCTCACGGTTTTATTGATTTTGAGGCTTCAATTTTCTTCAACCAAATATAAAAGTTTAGCCAAACAGGGCCTTGATGAAAACTCAAAGGAGAAGTTAGAGAAGAAGGGAGAGAGAGGCGTGTGTGTCCAATCTAATTTCTCCTCCCCTCTTTTACACGTTAATTCCTCCTTTCCCAAGCCTGCAAAATCTCCTAAAAATATTCAAAATAATAATATTCAAATCTAACTAATTAAGGAAAATATTAAAAATAAAACAATATCCTAATATAACTAGGAAAGTGGTGTTTTTTCATTTGGAATTTTCGTGCACCGGATCCGGAAGCTTCTAAAAATAAACCGCATCAGGTATTAGAATTTCAAGCAAAGGAACATTCCAGAATATCAGTAGTGCAGTACAACAACTTCAAGCCCGATTTCGACCTTGATGCAACTAGTATCTCTCAAAACTAAAAACACGAAAGTTATCTTGGCGTTCCATAGCATCTTGAATCATCTCAATCGGAGCTCTGATGAGAGATTTATTCCCAGATTATGACAATCGTCCAATTAGCTATGTTTTGCACTTAATGCCTCCATTTGCATCCTAAATTAAAATATAAGAATAATGAGTACATTTAGACACCAAATAAGTATAAAAGACTAAACATTAAGAGAGAAAAATATGACAATTTGATTTCTCATCAAATTCCCCCACACTTAACTTTTGCTCATACTCGGGTAAAACTCAAATTCACTTTCCCAAAAACACCAAGGTTGCAACGCCATCAACAAAGAACAAACAAGTTCTTCAAAACTCATAACATATCATAAAAACACATTCTTTAAACAATTTACAATTACTTAGTAAGTATTTTCACTCGAAGATGGAGTAAACTAATTATGTAGACCCTCACAGAAATAAACAATCAACTCTCATGTGTTTGAAGGGTATGTGTTTCGCTGAAATTCATTCCAATGGAAATGATCTACCATAGGCTTGTATATCTTCTCATTCTCCCCTACTGGGATCACATGCATAACACGAATCATAAGGACTTTTTAAGGGTTGTAACGGGGTTTAGGATCAAGGTGGGAAATTTTTAGGAATGTAGCTCAAAAGCCATCGAAACTAGTGGAGCAAAAATGAATCAACTCAAGGTTGAATATATAAGACATGTAAAACCAATCACTCCATTCATGACTTCAACCTTTGTATAATGTATAAATAGACCCCTTTCTTGGAATTTTAGGAGGAATTCTAAACATGGACAATTTGTAACATTAAAAACAATTTCCTTCATCACTTCCTTTCTTCTTTTTTTTCTCTCTTTTTTTTTTTTGAATCTTTTTTTCAAAATTTTTTCCCCAAAATTACATCAACAATGGAACTCACGAATTGAGAATGAAAACATGTTCCATTTCACCAATCATAGCCATACCACAAATCTAGACACCCCCGCACTTATTTCTTGCACACCCATACATATCATAATTATGAACAATGCTCCACTAGCTCCACTAGCTCTACGGCTTAAGTAAAGGCATTGTTTTTCGGGTTTAAAGCTTGTAACATGGGTTCACAATGAATGGAAAAAGCCAGTAAAGCTCAAAGGGGTTCAACAAAAGGAAAAATTAATTACAAGGCAGGCTATTTGGCTTATGTAGCTTATAACAAAGAAGGCCTTAATCATGTTCATGCATGCATGTGTCAATATGACCTCAAAGAGAATCAAGGCAAGCTCTAGAAAAACAAATCCATGGAAGAATATTTCACATGAAAGAATAATGAGACTGATATGGATGTGTCAATCTAAAGGCTCAAAATCTCTCTAGCTTTTGTCTACTTAATTTAGTCACTACCATTCTCAAGGAAAATAACTAGACCAATTAATTCTAAGCTGGAAGATTACTTATTCAATTGTGTTATGAAATTTTCAAGCTTAATTGAATCTTGCTCATGACATACACAACCAAAAATCGTTGAAAACCACAAAAACAAAGAGCAAAACTCTCTTCTTCTTCTTCTTCTTCTTTTAAACACAAAATTAAAACATAACCTAAATGCTTATTGTCATTGGCTCGACTCAATGCTTCCTTCTTCAATTAGTATAAATTGGATCCTCAAGGTCCAATTTTGCCACATTCTCTACTTGGAAACCTTCATAGAAAGGCTTAAGTCTATGGCCATTCACCTTGAACACTTTGGAAGTTGCTAAACTTTGAATTTCAACTGCACCATGAGGAAAAACATTAGCAACAACAAAAGGTCCAATCCAATGAGAACACTGTACCTTTTTAGACCCCATAAAATACAAACAGATTAACCTAGTTAATTAGCCAAGTGATTACTTAATTAAATCTACGTTAACACAAATATATCATATCAATGTAAAGTGCAGAAAATAAAGAACACAAAGATATGATGACCCAAGAAACCAAACCGGTAAAAACCTAGGGAGGATTTAACCTGGCTATCCTTAAGGTAAACCGAATTCACTATGAAAGAATTGAAGTTTACACAATAGCAACTTAGACCACTAACATCCTATTGCTACCTCGAGTAGGAAACTTACTACCACGACCATGTGACAACTCCGAGTCCACGGACTACTTCTTTCTCGAATTCCTAGCAAGTACAAGCACACTTGCTTGCATATCTTTAAGCTCTTGAATGTAGCAACTGAATGATCACCAAGTTCTTGACATAATCTTGAATCTTGAAAACTCTAAGTATGTGTGAAGGCAAATACCTCTTGATCTCACAAAATATTCACACACACAGTATAAGGAGCAACCTAAAACGTGGCTAGGTCTTTCCCTTTTATACTTAAGACAAAACATAAAACCCTACACGTCAAACGGGCTTATTTGAGTTGAAAAATTCTGTAGAAAAACAATCTGCACAACTTTTGATCGGTTGAGTCTAATTCTCAATCGATCGAGCCAGGCAAATTGAACTAATAAATTCTACAGTACACTTGATTCCAACTTTACACATAAACACACTTTGAGCAAGTCTAAAACAAGACTAAAACCTTTTTTGATCATGGTTTGCCAACATTACAAAATGAAGTTCTAATACATTAGTTCCTAATAACTTTGAACCTAACAAATGCAACTTACCTAGAAACAAACAAAGCCGTGAATGGTATAGAAGGACCTTTTGACCAACTTTAAACTCCTTCCTAAAAAAGATCTTGCCATGAAAAGTCTTTGTCTTTTCCTTGTAAATCCTTGCACTCTCATAGGTATCATTGCGAATTTCCTCTAACTCTTGTAGTTGCAACTTCCTGTGTTCTCCACTTTCATCCATCTTCATGTTGAAACTCTTGATAGCCCAATAAGCCTTGTGTTCTAACTCAACTGGAAGGTGGCATGGTTTTCCAAAAACGAACCGATAAGGTGACATACTAATGGGCGTCTTATATGCAGTCCTATACGCCCACAAGGCATCATCCAAGCGCAAACTCCAATCTTTTCTACTTGGATTGACTATCTTTTCAATGATGGACTTGATCTCTCGATTTGACACTTCCGCTTGTCCACTAGTTTGCGAATGATAGGTAGTTGACACCTTGTGGGTCACCTGGTACTTTCTCAGCATAGTCTCCATAGTTCTATTGCAAAAGTGAGTGCCTTGATCACTTATTAGAGCTCTTGGAATTCTAAACTTGGAGAATATGTTAGACTTGATAAAATCTATAACAACTTTAGAATCATTAGTCCTGGTAGCTTTAGCTTCCACCTATTTCGAGACATAATCAATCGCAAGCAAAATATAAACATAACCAAAAGATACAAGGAACGATCCCATGAAATCAATGCCCTAAACATAAAAAATTTCGCAAAATGGTATGGGGGTTTATGGTATCTCATTCCTTTGGGATATATTACC